>CM026390.1:10709355-10731463 GCA_014843695.1 Archivesica marissinica | reverse complement strand
AACGCACACCTACATTATATGTATTCTAGAGTACATAGAAACGCACACCTACATTATATGTAGTATACTTATCCGAAGTGTGCGTTTTCTATGTCATCTAGTATACTTATTCGATGTGAGCGTTTTCTATGTCCTCTAGTATACTTATCCGAAGTGTGCGTTTTCTATGTCATCTAGCATACGTATCCGAAGTGAGCGTCTCTTCCTTTTATATCAAAACGAAATATTCCAACAAAATCATAAATATCCGAACGTTTGTGCTGCATGTTTTATTTCCATCGTGTGCTTTGACTCGCTTTATAGCTTCATAAAATAAGAGATACTATGAAATACTTGTAATGTAACCTGTCATAACAGAATATGTGTGTGCATGTAATTGTATTGAAGGAAAGGGATTCGAATAAGTTACTATGTAACCTTTTCCCCAATCCTAACTGTGCTGTTGCAACTGTACCATTCTTGAATAAAATGTTGATTAACCTAACAGTGGCTATCAATCTGCATTACACGTGACTGACTAGAATTAAGTGTGTGTGTTTTACGTTTATTGATAATCACTAAGAGAATTAGTGTAGAACAAATGCTATTTATTCACAAGATTTGATATTGGATTCACTATTCATTCGTGAACAATAATGTGTCCACATGTAGCGCTATATCCGTAAATATGTATATTTGATCAATATTTTGAAAGGCAATACAATTATAAGCGATCTATATAAAGAGTCACCTTCATTGTTCGCGATACATTACGGATGTGCGAATTCAAAACTCCGTGAATTAATTTAAAATGTTCAAAATCGTGAAAATCGTGATATTATAGTATGTTATAGTAACCCATATTTATGTATGACGAACAATTGTGTAAATCAAGACCTTAAAGCAAAGAAAATACAGAGACCACGCATCAATATAGAGACCACGCATCAATATAGAGACCACGCATCAAAGAGACCACGCATCAATATAGAGACCAAGCATCAATATAGAGACCACGCATCAAAGAGACCAGCATCAATATAGAGACCAAGCATCAATATAGAGACCACGCATCAAATATTGGGTTATAGAGACCACGCATCAAAGAGGGACACGCATCAATATAGAGACCAAGCATCATATAAAGACAAGCATAAATATAGAGACCACGCATCACTATAGAGACCACGCATCAAAGAGACCACGCATCAATTAGGACCAGCATAAATATAGAGGACCAGCATCAAATATGAGACCAGCGATCAAAGTATTTAGAGGACCACGCATCAAATATAGAGAACAAGCATTCAATATAGAGACCAAGCATCAAATATAGAGACCACGCATTCAAAATAGAGACCACGCATGCAATAAGAGGGACCACGCATCAATATAGAGACCAAGCATCAAATATAGAGACCACGCATCAAATGAGAGACCACGGCATCAAATATAGGGACCACGCTCAATATAGAGACCACGCATCAAAATAGAGAGAACAGCGCATCAATATAGAGACCACACGCATCAATATAGAGGTGACCACGCATTCAATATAGAGACCACGCATCAATATAGAGACCACGCATCAATATAGAGACCACGCATCAAAGAGACCACGCATCAATATAGAGACCACGCATCAATATAGAGACCACGCATCAAAGAGACCACGCATCAATATAGAGACCAAGCATCAATATAGAGACCACGCATCAAAGAGACCACGCATCATATAGAGACCACGCATCATATAGAGACCACGCATCAATATAGAGACCACGCATCAATATAGAGACACGCACAAAGAGACCACGCATCAATATAGAGACCACGCATCAAATATAGAGACCACGCATCAAAATAGAGACCACGCATCAAATATAGAGACCACGCATCAATATAGAGACCACGCATCAAATATAGAGACCACGCATAATATAGAGACCACGCATCAAATATAGAGACCACGCATCAATTATAGAGACCACGCATCAATATAGAGACCACGCATCAAATATAGAGACCACGCATCAAATATAGAGACCACGCATCAATATAGAGATCACGCATCAATATAGAGACCACGCAACAATATAGAGACCACGCATCAGTATAGAGACCACGCATCAATATAGAGACTTATTGAGACCACGCATCAATATAGAGACCACGCATCAAATATTACGTCAGACTCATCATACACATAAATGTATTAGTATTTGACTGACTATAATTGTACCTAGAAATTTGAGGAATTTCATATGCAGTATCTATTTTGTCTTTCCCAGCAGCGACAGCGCTTGTGATCAGGAGGCGGTCTTTTCCAGCGGGAATACTCTCCTGGGTAAACTCATCGTGCAGTGTCTGCATAAAATATAATCGCAATGTTATGCATGCAAGCAAATCATATTCTTCATAGTAGATTCTCACCAATGTAACCCGGTGAGATGGTACGGTGAACGCCTAATCGGACAGATGCGTTACCTCCGGTTACTCCAGTTTCCTCCCACACGAATGACCACATTTACGCTTTCATCCGCGCCAAAGAGAGTGATTAATATTAATTGTTGAAATTTGTTTCGCAATCGTTGTAAAATAAATAAAGTTTAAATTAACATCCCCGGCTACACCATACTAAAATGATTCATATCATAGTCTTTCGGATGCAAATGTAAACCGAGGTTTCGTGTCTGTACTTTACACTATGCACGTAAAGGAACAAGAGAATACTCTGGAATGGGGCTGTGTCTGTATCATTGCATTATCCTCTAAAAATCTAACATGACTAATCTCGTCATGAGGAGTCACTCACATGGGCAACCGGCGCTAGCGACGATAAATAAATGCAAAACACTCACCTATTCTTCATATGAGTTGATCCATTTTTAAGGATATGTAGTTGTTCTGTTGCGAACAATTTGTAACTACAGTCAAACCTGTGTTAATGGTCACCTTCATTAAACAGTCTAACTACGTGTAGAATAAACGTAAACCTATGTGAGGACTCGAGTGGGGACAGTTTAACTACGTGTATAATAACGGTAAACCTATGTGAGGACTCGAGTGGGGACAGTCTAACTACGTGTAGAATAAACGTAAACCTATGTAAGGACTCGAGTGGGGACAGTCTAACTACGTGTAGAATAAACGTAAACCTATGTGAGGACTCTGGTGGGGACAGTCTAACTACGTGTAGAATAAACGTAAACCTATGTAAGGACTCGAGTGGGGACAGTCTAACTACGTGTAGAATAAACGTAAACCTATGTGAGGACTCGAGTGGGTACAGTTTAACTATGTGTAGAATAAACGTAAACCTATGTGAGGACTCGAGTGGGGACAGTCTAACTATGTGTATAATAAACGTAAACCTATGTGAGGACTCGAGTGGGGACAGTCTAACTATGTGTATAATAAACGTAAACCTATTTGAGGATTCGAGTGGGGACAGTCTAACTATGTGTATAATAAACGTAAACCTATGTAAGGACTCGAGTGGGGACAGTCTAACTATGTGTAGAATAAACGTAAACCTATGTGAGGACTCGAGTGGGAGCAATTTAACTACGTGTAGAATAAACGTAAACCTATGTGAGGACTCGAGTGGGAGCAATTTAACTACGTGTAGAATAAACGTAAACCTATGTGAGGACTCGAGTGGGTACAGTTTAACTACGTGTAGAATAAACTTAAACCTGTGTGAGGACTCGAGTGGGGACAGTTTAACTACGTGTTTTAGTTTAAACATAGTTTATTTCAAACCATACAACATATACAATTATACAATTTACACAATATTTAGATAAATGAATGAAAAGGGATTAGAACTGAAAGCTACTATAGCTTATAGAGGTCTTCTCCTATAGCAAGGTACTTAGAGGTCTTCTCCTATAGCAAGGTATTTTTAATGCAATTGGGATATGACAGCGTTGTACTATTTTCTAAACTATTAATTTAAATTTGAAATAATGGTAGGTAAACGTTTTAATCATGAACTGTAAATTAGAATATAAATAAGATAAAGAGATTATTAAGGTGAAACAAGTACTTGTAGTAACTAATTTAGAAGGTGTAAATTGAGATGGACGAAAGAAGAAATGCTAGAACAAGAAACATGATAGATACATTCGAATAGTTCAATGACAGAGGCAAGCATATTGCCTGGGTTCCAGTCTGTCGAATTTTCACTTTTTAACTCCTGGCAAAATGTTGCATATGGTCAGAAACTCAATACGGCCCAATTAATAGTCTCCGTGGTAAAATATATGTATTTGACTGACCAGGCAAAATATATCGACGCCTGTTCCCAGGCTAGCAAGCATGCAACATTTAGTAAAGAGATGCTCATGAAAATCGTCTGCTTTCCTGGATGTAGTTTTGGACTGTTTGAAATATGTTTGCGTTGCAATCATCGCTAAGATTACGGTTCCCGTGTAATAGAGTGTATAGCGTTATGGTACAATATTTATAAGTATTTGCAAGTAGACGAATTCTGAAGTCATTATAATAGAGACATTCAAAGAAAAAATGATGATTACTCTCAGGAAGACCACATTGACAGAGGGGTGATGGAGAAATGTGTTTATCGAACAAATGTTGGTTTAATGAGCTACAACTAGTACGTAGTCTAGCATGATATACCTGCCATTTCCTGTCACCGGCGTTGAAATAGTTCGGGCATTTTGTGGCGTTGCCCTTTAGTTGAGATTTGAGTGAGGCCAGTGATGGCGAATTTTGCAGTTTACTTGATAATTCATTACAGTCTCTCAGAGCAGAAAAGCATTGTTGTATAGAGATGTTCTTGTGAGTATAGATTGTATAACATCGGCATTGCGCAAATTGTACCTAGAAGCTTTAAAACTAATGACGACAGACATTCCGAAGTTAAGCCGTTCTTCATCTTGGATATCATAATTAATTTATGATTATGTCTTCGACTCTCAAGGGATTCCCACCGAAGTTCTCTATGGAGTTCATGAGGTGAAGTGTGGTAGCCCCAAAAACAATACGGGCGGCTTCATGCTGAATTGTGTAAACCCATGTGAGTACTCGAGTGGGGACAGTGTAACTACGTGCAGAATAAACTTAACGCTATATGGGTTGGATAAGTGTATCTATGGTTAGAATAAACGTAAACCTATGTGGGAACTCAGGTGGGAACAGTGTAACTACGTGTCGAATAGGCGTAAACCTATGCGTGAACTCAAGTGGGAACAGTGTAACTACTTGTCGAATAGGCGTAAACCTATGCGTGAACTCAAGTGGGAACAGTGTAACTACTTGTCGAATAGGCGTAAACCTATGCGTGAACTCATATAACATTACAAGTACCTCTACAAGCCAGGTAAACCTATGCGTGTCCCCAGGTTTGAACATTATAAGTACCTCTACAAGCAAGGTAAACCTATGCGTGTCCCCAGGTTTGAACATTATAAGTACCTCTACAAGCCAGGTAAACCTATGCGTGTCCCCAGGTTTGAACATTATACGTACCTCTACACGCCAGGTAAACATATGCTGTCCTCGGGTGTGAACATTATAAGTACCTCTACAAGCCAGGTAAACATATGCGTGCCCTCGGGTGTGAACATTATAAGTACCTCTAAAAGCAAGGTAAACCTATGCCTGTCCTCCTGTGGGCTGCCTCTATTGGCGGGATATTCCCAGTCCATGTCCACACCATCAAAATTGTGGTTTCTCAAAAATGTCACTGACGTGCTCGCAAACTCTAGGCGGCCAGTTTTAGTCGCAACCATTTGTGTGAAAGGTGACGAACCCATATTCCATCCGCCGACAGCAAGCAGTAGCTTCACGGACGGGTGTTGCTGTTTAATTGCGTAGAATCTGTCATACCTGGACATGTAAAACAAATTTCTATTTTATTTTCTATTTCTGCATTATACTGTTGAACAAGTTCTGATTCTGACTGGCAGGTCCCTTTAATATCCAATCCCGATATAGCACACACAAAGATGTGTATGATTTGCGTTTATTTATCGAGCTACCGTTTGCCTATATGAGCGAAGCCTCCTGAAGAGATTAGTCATTTTTTAGATTTTGGAGGATATTGCAATGATACAGAGAGATACCCATTACACAGTCTCCTCTGGTTCTTTTACGTGCACGGTGTAAAGCACCGACATTACATTAATAATACACCAACAATACAATAACAATACATCACCAATACATCACCAATACATCAACAATACATCAACAATACATTAAGAATGTGTATGTGTGCGTGTGCGTATGCGTATGTGTGCGTGTGTGTGGGGGTGTGTGCGCGCGCTTGCGTGCGTGCGTGTTTACGTATATGTATCGCCTCTATCGGTTGCGCATAATTATGAGCGACGCCTGCTGAAGAGATTAGTCATTTTAGATGGTTGGAGGATAGTGCAATGATACAGACAGAGACCCATTCCAGAGTCTCCTCTGGTTATCGTACGTGCACGGTTTAAAGCACCGACATGAGACCTCGGTTTAAAGTCCCAAGTGAAAGACTGATAATTGTATTAGGGTCAGACGGGGGTATCGAACCTGCGATTCCTGGATTACAACTCCAACGTGTTAACCACTGGACTACTACACAGGAAGAGAGCTGGAGTGTTGTATTTAAGTACCTTGGGATGATCGTAACGGTAATGGCTACAACTGGTTGGAAGTCCGGTACTAACACCTGAAGGGAATGTGCTACTACGACAGAAGTTTATCTAAACACATACTTAGATAACATACATTACTTCATGGCATGGAGTGATTAACTGATGAGGAGACCATCACTTCAGTTTTAGAAGTACAAATATGCATAAAATATATACATCGGTTTTTGAAGCATTGAAGCCATATAGTGTTAGTGCATCACTATATTGGTGATGTCTGTGTCTTGGATCATTGTGTCATGCTTGAACATGTCATTGATCATGGGCGGAACAGCGAGGGGAATTGTCGGATGCATGTTTTTATTATAATGTTTTCGTTGGGTAAATGGCATATTTTCATTTGGTTATATCTTGTTATAATCAGTAATATGTTAATTACAGTCAACTCTGTGTTAGTGGTCACCTACATTAAGCAACCAACATGTATTAAGCAGCCAGTTCCCAATATGGTGTTGTATTATACATTTGACCTCTATTAAACAGCCACATGTGTTAAGTAGCCACTTTCTGGGATGTCATTGGCTAGCTGCTTAAGACAGGTTTGACTGTATACATTAGTGTATACATATTTATTTTAGCTCGATTGCGAAACAAGCTTTTACAACGTTATATTAATCGCTCTCATTCCTAGTGGATTCCATCGCCACGAGGGGGAGAGAAGAGGCAATGTGGAATTTAAGTGCCTTGCCTAATTATGGGCTGGACACGAACTCCACACTAGATTCAACCAGATTCCAAGGGCTAAGTCTGACATATGCTTGAACAGTTGGTAGACAGTGGTACATCGTATTTGGTGTGTTTAAACTAACCTTGTAAGAAGTTATTTCGCCATCGAGCTGAAATAGTTTTATTTTATTGCGTAAACTAGGCTGACAGACATTCGAATCAGCACAATGTACGCATGAACCTGCCGCCATATGGTTCTTCTCTTTGTTTTCTAAGTTATGTCCTATATTCGAGATAGTGAAATAAATGACTGTGCAAATGTCAGGCTATAGTACGCAACAACCTGTCTTAGCTTGCAATAAACTCATCTTGGAAACGTCGTAAATCCCTCTCAAATTCAAATTGTTGGGGCATATTTAATATATAAACGACTCGTCCGTGACATCGGGAACAATTGTTATTTCTCTACAATTACTCCAAATGTTAGACATCTTGAGGTTCATGTTAATTTTACATGTTGGGTGCATATTTAGTTTGAACGCATGCAGTGTGACTTCTAACTGTTTTGTTATTTGCATATTATAATGTGTATGCAAATAGTATTGTATTCAACATACAACTTCTTTGATATAATGTCCGTAAGTTATTCCATACAATTACTGTATTCAACATACAACAACCCTTGATATGATGTCCGTATGTTATTCCATATAATTACTGTATTCAACATACAACTACCCTTAATATGATGTCCATAAGTTATTCCATATAATTACTGTATTCAACATACAACTACCCTTAATATGATGTCCGTAAGTTATTCCATATAATTACTGTATTCAACATACAACTACCCTTAATATGATGTCCGTATGTTATTCCATATAATTACTGTATTCAACATACAACTACCCTTAATATGATGTCCGTAAGTTATTCCATATAATTACTGTATTCAACATACAACTACCCTTAATATGATGTCCGTAAGTTATTCCATATAATTACTGTATTCAACATACAACTACCCTTAATATGATGTCCGTAAGTTATTCCATATAATTACTGTATTCAACATACAACTACCCTTAATATGATGTCCGTAAGTTATTCCATATAATTACTGTATTCAACATACAACTACCCTTAATATGATGTCCGTAAGTTATTCCATATAATTACTGTATTCTTATTCATATTGCTACTTGTACGTACAATGTGTAGAGTAATGCTACTTGTACGTACAATGTGTAGAGTAATGCTACTTGTACGTACAATGTGTAGAGTAATGCTACTTGTACGTACAATGTGTAGAGTAATGCTACTTGTACGTACAATGTGTAGAGTAATGCTACTTGTACGTACAATGTGTAGAGTAATGCTACTTGTACGTACAATGTGTAGAGTAATGCTACTTGTACGTACAATGTGTAGAGTAATGCTACTTGTACGTAAAATGTGTAGTAGTAATGCTACTTGTACGTACAATGTGTAGAGTAATGCTACTTGTACGTACAATGTGTAGAGTAATGCTACTTGTACGTACAATGTGTAGAGTAATGCTACTTGTACGTACAATGTGTAGAGTAATGCTACTTGTACGTACAATGTGTAGAGTAATGCTACTTGTACGTACAATGTGTAGAGTAATGCTACTTGTACGTACAATGTGTAGAGTAATGCTACTTGTACGTACAATGTGTAGAGTAATGCTACTTGTACGTACAATGTGTAGAGTAATGCTACTTGTACGTACAATGTGTAGAGTAATGCTACTTGTACGTACAATGTGTAGAGTAATGCTACTTGTACGTACAATGTGTAGAGTAATGCTACTTGTACGTACAATGTGTAGAGTAATGCTACTTGTACGTACAATGTGTAGAGTAATGCTACTTGTACGTACAATGTGTAGTAGTAATGCTACGTGTACGTACAATGTGTAGTAGTATTGCTACTTGTACGTACAATGTGTAGTAGTATTGCTACTTGTACGTACAATGTGTAGTAGTATAGCTACTTGTACGTACAATGTGTAGTAGTATTGTAACGTGTACGTACAATGTGTAGTAGTATTGTAACGTGTACGTACAATGTGTAGTAGTATTGTAACGTGTACGTACAATGTGTAGTAGTATTGTAACTTGTACGTACAATGTGTAGTTGTATTGTAACGTGTACGTACAATGTGTAGTAGTATTGTAACGTGTACGTACAATGTGTAGTAGTATTGCTACTTGTACGTACAATGTGTAGTAGTATTGTAACGTGTACGTACACTGTGTAGTAGTATTGCTACTTATACGTACAATGTGTAGTAGTATTGTAACGTGTACGTACACTGTGTAGTAGTATTGTAACGTGTACGTACAATGTGTAGTAGTATTGTAACGTGTACGTTCACTATGTAGTAGTATTGTAACGTGTACGTACAATGTGTAGTAGTATTGTAACGTGTACGTACAATGTGTACTAGTATTGTAACGTGTACGTACAATGTGTAGTAGTATTGCTACCTGTACGTACAATGTGTACTAGTATTGTAACGTGTACGTACAATGTGTAGTAGTATTGCTACCTGTACGTACAATGTGTAGTAGTATTGTAACGTGTACGTACAATGTGTAGTAGTATTGCTACTTGTACGTACAATGTGTAGTAGTATTGTAACGTGTACGTACAATGTGTAGTAGTATTGTAACGTGTACGTACAATGTGTAGTAGTATTGTAACGTGTACGTACAATGTGTAGTAGTATTGTAACTTGTACGTACAATGTGTAGTTGTATTGTAACGTGTACGTACAATGTGTAGTAGTATTGTAACGTGTACGTACAATGTGTAGTTATATTGTTATTTGTACGTAAAATGTGTAGTAGTATTATAACGTGTACGTACAATGTGTAGTATTATTGCTATTTGTACGTAAAATGTGTAGTTGTATTGTAACGTGTACGTACAATGTGTAGTTATATTGTTATTTGTACGTAAAATGTGTAGTAGTATTGTAACGTGTACGTACAATGTGTAGTAGTATTGTAACATGTACGTACACTGTGTAGTAGTATTGTAACGTGTACGTACAATGTGTAGTAGTATTGTAACATGTACGTACAATGTGTAGTAGTATTGTAACGTGTACGTACAATGTGTAGTAGTATTGTAACATGTACGTACAATGTGTAGTAGTATTGTAACGTGTACGTACAATGTGTAGTAGTATTGCTACTTGTACGTACACTGTTTAGTAGTATTGCTACTTGTACGTACAATGTGTAGTAGTATTGTAATGTGTACGTACAATGTGTAGTAGTATTGTAACGTGTACGTACAATGTGTAGTAGTATTGTAACGTGTACGTACAATGTGTAGTTGAATTGTAACGTGTACGTACAATGTGTAGTAGTATTGTAACGTGTACGTACAGTGTGTAGTTGTATTGTAACGTGCACGTACAATGTGTAGTAGTATTGTAACGTGTACGTACAATGTGTAGTAGTATTGTAACGTGTGCGTACAATGTGTAGTAGTATTGTAACTTGTACGTACAATGTGTAGTTGTATTGTAACGTGTACGTACAATGTGTAGTAGTATTGCTACTTGTACGTACAATGTGTAGTAGTATTGTAACGTGTACGTACAATGTGTAGTAGTATTGTAACGTGTACGTACAATGTGTAGTAGTATTGTAACGTGTACGTACAATGTGTAGTTGTATTGTAACTTGTACGTACAATGTGTAGTTGTATTGTAACTTGTATGTACAATGTGTAGTTGTATTGTAACGTGTACGTACAATGTGTAGTAGTATTGTAACGTGTACGTACAATGTGTAGTAGTATTGTAACTTGTATGTACAATGTGTAGTTGTATTGTAACGTGTACGTACAATGTGTAGTAGTATTGTAACGTGTACGTACAATGTGTAGTAGTATTGTAACGTGTACGTACAATGTGTAGTAGTATTGTAACGTGTACGTACACTGTGTAGTAGTATTGTAACGTGTACGTACAATGTGTAGTAGTATTGTAACTTGTACGTACAATGTGTAGTTGTATTGTAACGTGTACGTACAATGTGTAGTAGTATTGTAACGTGTACGTACAATGTGTAGTAGTATTGCTACTTGTACGTACAATGTGTAGTAGTATTGTAACGTGTACGTACACTGTGTAGTAGTATTGCTACTTATACGTACAATGTGTAGTAGTATTGTAACGTGTACGTACACTGTGTAGTAGTATTGTAACGTGTACGTACAATGTGTAGTAGTATTGTAACGTGTACGTTCACTATGTAGTAGTATTGTAACGTGTACGTACAATGTGTAGTAGTAGTGTAACGTGTACGTACAATGTGTACTAGTATTGTAACGTGTACGTACAATGTGTAGTAGTATTGCTACCTGTACGTACACTGTGTACTAGTATTGTAACGTGTACGTACAATGTGTAGTAGTATTGCTACCTGTACGTACAATGTGTAGTAGTATTGTAACGTGTACGTACAATGTGTAGTAGTATTGCTACTTGTACGTACAATGTGTAGTAGTATTGTAACGTGTACGTACAATGTGTAGTAGTATTGTAACGTGTACGTACAATGTGTAGTAGTATTGTAACGTGTACGTACAATGTGTAGTAGTATTGTAACTTGTACGTACAATGTGTAGTTGTATTGTAACGTGTACGTACAATGTGTAGTAGTATTGTAACGTGTACGTACAATGTGTAGTTATATTGTTATTTGTACGTAAAATGTGTAGTAGTATTATAACGTGTACGTACAATGTGTAGTATTATTGCTATGTGTACGTAAAATGTGTAGTTGTATTGTAACGTGTACGTACAATGTGTAGTTATATTGTTATTTGTACGTAAAATGTGTAGTAGTATTGTAACGTGTACGTACAATGTGTAGTAGTATTGTAACATGTACGTACACTGTGTAGTAGTATTGTAACGTGTACGTACAATGTGTAGTAGTATTGTAACATGTACGTACAATGTGTAGTAGTATTGTAACGTGTACGTACAATGTGTAGTAGTATTGTAACATGTACGTACAATGTGTAGTAGTATTGTAACGTGTACGTACAATGTGTAGTAGTATTGCTACTTGTACGTACACTGTTTAGTAGTATTGCTACTTGTACGTACAATGTGTAGTAGTATTGTAATGTGTACGTACAATGTGTAGTAGTATTGTAACGTGTACGTACAATGTGTAGTAGTATTGTAACGTGTACGTACAATGTGTAGTTGTATTGTAACGTGTACGTACAATGTGTAGTAGTATTGTAACGTGTACGTACAGTGTGTAGTTGTATTGTAACGTGCACGTACAATGTGTAGTAGTATTGTAACGTGTACGTACAATGTGTAGTAGTATTGTAACGTGTGCGTACAATGTGTAGTAGTATTGTAACTTGTACGTACAATGTGTAGTTGTATTGTAACGTGTACGTACAATGTGTAGTAGTATTGCTACTTGTACGTACAATGTGTAGTAGTATTGTAACGTGTACGTACAATGTGTAGTAGTATTGTAACGTGTACGTACAATGTGTAGTAGTATTGTAACGTGTACGTACAATGTGTAGTTGTATTGTAACTTGTACGTACAATGTGTAGTTGTATTGTAACTTGTATGTACAATGTGTAGTTGTATTGTAACGTGTACGTACAATGTGTAGTAGTATTGTAACGTGTACGTACAATGTGTAGTAGTATTGTAACTTGTATGTACAATGTGTAGTTGTATTGTAACGTGTACGTACAATGTGTAGTAGTATTGTAACGTGTACGTACAATGTGTAGTAGTATTGTAACGTGTACGTACAATGTGTAGTAGTATTGTAACATGTACGTACAATGTGTAGTAGTATTGCTATTTGTACGTACAATGTGTAGTAGCAATGCTACATGTACGTACAATGTGTAGTAGTATTGCTACTTGTACGTACAATGTGTAGTAGTATTGCTATTTGTACGTAAAATGTGTAGTTGTATTGTAACGTGTACGTACAATGTGTAGTTATATTGTTATTTGTACGTAAAATGTGTAGTAGTATTATAACATGTACGTACAATGTGTAGTAGTATTGTAACGTGTACGTACAGTGTGTAGTAGTATTGTAACATGTACGTACAATGTGTAGTAGTATTGTAACGTGTACGTACAATGTGTAGTAGTATTGCTACGTGTACGTACAATGTGTAGTAGTATTGTAACATGTACGTACAATGTGTAGTAGTATTGTAACGTGTACGTACAATGTGTAGTAGTATTGCTACTTGTACGTACACTGTTTAGTAGTATTGCTACTTGTACGTACAATGTGTAGTAGTATTGTAACGTGTACGTACAATGTGTAGTTGTATTGTAACGTGTACGTACAATGTGTAGTAGTATTGTAACGTGTACGTACAATATGTAGTAGTATTGTAACGTGTACGTACAATGTGTAGTAGTATTGTAACATGTACGTACAATGTGTAGTAGTATTGTAACCTGTACGTACACTGTGTAGTAGTATTGTAACGTGTACGTACAATGTGTAGTAGTATTGTAACATGTACGTACAATGTGTAGTAGTATTGTAACGTGTACGTACAATGTGTAGTAGTATTATAACCTGTACGTACAATGTGTAGTTGTATTGTAACGTGTACGTACAATGTGTAGTAGTAATGCTACTTGTACGTATAATGTTTAGTAGTAATGCTACTTGTACGTACAATGTGTAGTAGTATTGTAACCTGTACGTACAATGTGTAGTAGTAATGCTACGTGTACGTACAATGTGTAGTAGTAATGCTACTTGTACGTACAATGTGTAGTAGTATTGTAACGTGAACGTACAATGTGTAGTAGTATTGCTACTTGTACGTACAATGTGTAGTAGTATTGTAACGTGTACGTACAATGTGTAGTAGTATTGCTACTTGTTCGTACAATGTGTAGTAGTATTGTAACGTGTACGTACAATGTGTAGTAGTATTGCTACGTGTACGTACAATGTGTAGTAGTATTGTAACATGCACGTACAATGTGTAGTAGTATTGTAACGTGTACGTACAATGTGTAGTAGTATTGTAACATGTACGTACAATGTGTAGTAGTATTGTAACATGTACGTACAATGTGTAGTAGTATTGTAACATGTACGTACAATGTGTAGTAGTATTGTAACATGTACGTACAATGTGTAGTAGTATTGTAACATGTACGTACAATGTGTAGTAGTATTGTAACGTGTACGTACAATGTGTAGTAGTATTGCTACGTGTACGTACAATGTGTAGTAGTATTGCTACTTGTACGTACAATGTGTAGTAGTATTGTAACGTGTACGTACAATGTGTAGTAGTATTGCTACGTGTACGTACAATGTGTAGTAGTATTGTAACATGTACGTACAATGTGTAGTAGTATTGTAACGTGTACGTACAATGTGTAGTTGTATTGTAACTTGTATGTACAATGTGTAGTAGTATTGTAACATGTACGTACAATGTGTAGTAGTATTGCTACGTGTACGTACAATGTGTAGTAGTATTGCTACTTGTACGTACAATGTGTAGTAGTATTGTAACGTGTACGTACAGTGTGTAGTAGTATTGTAACGTGTACGTACAATGTGTAGTAGTAATGTAACGTGTACGTACAATGTGTAGTAGTATTGCTACGTGTACGTACACTGTGTAGTAGTATTGCTACCTGTACGTACAATGTGTAGTAGTATTGCTACTTGTACGTACAATGCGTAGTAGTATTGTAAAGTGTACGTACAATATGTAGTAGCATTGCAACTTGTACGTAAAATGTGTAGTAGCATTGCAACATGTACGTAAAATGTGTAGTTGTATTGTAATATGTACGTACAATGTGTAGTAATATTGCTATTTGTACGTACAATGTGTAGTAGTATTGCTACGTGTACGTACAATGTGTAGTAGTATTGCTATTTGTACGTACAATGTGTAGTAGTATTGTAACGTGTACGTACAATGTGTAGTAGTATTGTAACGTGTACGTACAATGTGTAGTTGTATTGTAACGTGTACGTACAATGTGTAGTAGTATTGCTACTTGTACGTACAATGTGTAGTAGTATTGCTACCTGTACGTACAATGTGTAGTTGTATTGTAACGTGTACGTACAATGTGTAGTAGTATTGCTACTTGTACGTACAATGTGTAGTAGTATTGTAACGTGTACGTACAATGTGTAGTAGTATTGCTACTTGTACGTACAATGTGTAGTAGTATTGTAACGTGTACGTACAATGTGTAGTTGTATTGTAACGTGTACGTACAATGTGTACTAGTATTGTAACGTGTACGTACAATGTGTAGTTGTATTGTAACGTGTACGTACAATGTGTAGTAGTAATGCTACTTGTACGTACAATGTGTAGTAGTATTGTAACATGTACGTACAATGTGTAGTAGTATTGCTACTTGTACGTACAATGTGTAGTAGTATTGTAACCTGTACGTACAATGTGTAGTAGTATTGTAACCTGTACGTACAATGTGTAGTATTATTGTAACTTGTACGTACAATGTGTAGTAGTATTGTAACCTGTACATACAATGTGTAGTAGTATTGCTACTTGTACGTAAAATATGTAGTAGTATTGCTACTTGTACATAAAATATATAGTAGTATTGTAACTTGTACGTAAAATGTGTAGTTGTATTGCAACTTGTACGTACAATGTTTAGTTGTAATGCTACTTGTACGAACACTGTGTAGTAGTATTGCTACTTGTACGTACACTGTGTAGTAGTATTGTAACGTTTACGTACAATGTGTAGTAGTATTGTAACGTGTACGTACAATGTGTAGTAGTATTGTAACGTTTACGTACAATGTGTAGTAGTATTGTAACGTGTACGTACAATGTGTAGTTGTATTGTAACGTGTACGTACAATGTGTAGTAGTATTGCTACTTGTACGTACAATGTGTAGTAGTATTGCAACTTGTACGTAAAATGTGTAGTTGTATTGCTACGTGTACGTACAATGTGTACTAGTATTGTAACGTGTACGTACAGTGTGTAGTTGTATTGTAACGTGTACGTACAATGTGTAGTAGTAGTATTGTAACATGTACGTACAATGTGTAGTAGTATTGCTACGTGTACGTACAATGTGTAGTAGTATTGTAACGTGTACGTACAATGTGTAGTTGTATTGTAACGTGTACGTACAGTGTGTAGTTGTATTGTAACGTGTACGTACAGTGTGTACTAGTATTGTAACGTGTACGTACAGTGTGTAGTTGTATTGTAACGTGTACGTACAATGTGTAGTAGTATTGTAACGTGTACGTACAATGTGTATTAGTATTGCTACGTGTACGTACAATGTGTAGTAGTATTGTAACGTGTACGTACAATGTGTAGTAGTATTGCTACGTGTACGTACAGTGTGTAGTTGTATTGTAACGTGTACGTACAATGTGTAGTAGTATTGCTACGTGTACGTACAGTGTGTAGTTGTATTGTAACGTGTACGTACAATGTGTAGTAGTATTGCTACTTGTACGTACAATGTGTAGTAGTATTGCTACGTGTACGTACAATGTGTAGTAGTATTGCTACGTGTACGTACAATGTGTAGTAGTATTGCTACGTGTACGTACAATGTGTACTAGTATTGCTACGTGTACGTACAGTGTGTAGTTGTATTGTAACGTGTACGTACAATGTGTAGTAGTATTGCTACGTGTACGTACAATGTGTAGTAGTATTGCTATGTTTACGTATAATTTCTATTTTTATGATATCTTTATTCCATACGATATAGTGTCGCTCTAATATATTTGTGTAGCATACCACCTCCTAATGGTCCGATCACACTGGCCCGAATGCCATTCCGTCCGTTTTCCGAATAGGAATTTGGGTGTTCGGTGAGCGAATGGATCATATTCGGGAAGCATTCCGTGTGCTCTATGAGCATACTGACCGTTCGGATACATACGGAACTGCATTCGGTAGATCCAAAAATTGGATGTGCATGTTGAAATGAATGTTCATCGACAATCCAATCATTCTAGAACCATACGGCATGTACGGAAAATGTTCGGGAAGCATGCGTTTAGTTCCTTGTGCATTCGGAATGAAAATTTGGAAGTGCTGGGTTCCGTATGTTTTCCGAACAACCAGAATAGACTGAGCACACGTGGAAGGTTTTCCGAATGCGCTCGGAAAGCATGCGGACATAGTTCGGTCCATTCTAGGTCGATTCGCAGTGTTCTGAAAGCATGCGGACATATTTCGGTCCATTTTAGATCGATTCGCAGTGTTCTGTAAGCATTCGGAAAGCATACGGAAAGAAAACCTTTCGAAGTCAACATGCGGGAAGTATTCAGTCTATTCTGAAGGCATTCTGAAACCATACTGAAACATTCGGAAAGTAAACGAAAAACATTCGGAACGCGAAAGAAAAGCATTCTGAGATACATTGGGGAAAACACCCTAGGAGGGATATTTGGCCACATTACTTTCGTATCGGAAAACAAATGGAAGATCATTCTTGCCGGTGTCATCGCCCAATTACCCCTTATTATTATATACTTTTGTTTATTCAGGTTCTTCCATTTGGAATTCACTACCTCATTATATTCAATATTCCAACACACTCAATATCTTTAAAACTCGATATTTAATATGGAATAAGCCAACAGAAACATAGAAATCTCGTATATATACATACATAATAGATGAGCTTCCACTTATTGCTCAATACTGTACTTAACATGTAGTGTTTCTTTAATTAATGTGTCATTGTATATATGTTGATGGCCTTATTTGTATTAGCCCTGTGTGATATGAGCTCCTTCGTAAAATAAAGTTTTTATTATTATTATTCAAAGCACAACTCCATTGATCTATGTCCGCAACAGTGTACTTACATTCCCTTCATCCAAGTGGTTGATTCATCATTCCACTCGAATGCAACGAGACGATTGCCCACCATCTTGGCAAACGCGTAGACAATATGTGTACATAGGCTTGGGTCCACATTTTCCGGGAAGAACTTGCCAGGGCCGTTCCGGTACTGTGCCCAGTTGGTGTAGTAACATACCCTTCTTACCGTTGCTACAATAAGAAGAAGAATAGTTTGTATTTGTGTTTTACGTTTCTTGATCGTCGCTACCGGTTGCCCATATGAGCGACGCCTCCTGAAGAGATTAGTCATTTTAGATCTTTGGAGGATAGCAATGATCCAGACAGAGACCCATTCCAGAATCTCATCTGGTTATTTTACCTGCACGATTTAAAGCACCGACACGAGACCTCGGTGTAATGTCCCATCTGAAAGACTGTTAATTTTATTATGGTCATACAGGGGATCGAACCTGCGATCCCTGGATTACCAGTACAACGTGTTAATCACTGGACCAAAGATCCGTTTGTGAAGAATATTTTATTAAGTCACAAACTTATGCAGTTTATTGTCTACAAAAACAAAGTTTCCAACGTTTAATTTGTTTACATCCAGAAGGTATCAGACCCATGTAAAAGTAAAGCAAATATTTATATACACGACATGTTTTCTTGTTGTTGATCTATTAGGGGAAACATTACGGCGTCGTTTATTAGGGGAAACCTTACGGCGTCGTTTATTAGGGAAAACCTTACGGCGTCGTTTATTAGGGGAAAACTTACGGCGTCGTTTATTTCAATTTCATACCATAATTACAAATGATCGACTATAATTTACAAAATGAAGTGTATCTTCTTTTTCTCTCATTTTTTTAAATTGGTTTGAAGGAAAACATTTATCTACATAATGTTAAATTTTATAAATGTCGTGCTTATATACCAGCACATTATAAACTTATAACTGTCATGCATATACACATATAAATGTCATGTATATATACACTAGCACATTGTAAGCTTATAACTGTCATGCCTATACATTAGCACATTATAAACTTATAACTGTCATGCCTATACATTAGCACATTATAAACTTATAACTGTCATGCCTATACATTAGCACATTATAAACTTATAACTGTCATGCCTATACATTAGCACATTATAAACTTATAACTGTCATGCCTATACATTAGCACATTATAAACTTATAACTGTCATGCCTATACATTAGCACATTATAAACTTATAACTGTCATGCCTATACATTAGCACATTATAAACTTATAACTGTCATGCCTATACATTAGCACATTATAAACTTATAACTGTCATGCCTATACATTAGCACATTATAAACTTATAACTGTCATGTATATACATTAGCACATTATAAACTTATAACTGTCATGCCTATACATTAGCACATTATAAACTTATAAATGTCATGCCTATACATTAGCACATTATATACTTATAAATGTCATGCTTATACACTTATACATGTCATGCTTATATACTTATACATGTCATGCTTATACACTTATACATGTCATGCTTATACACTTATACATGTCATGCTTATATACTTATAAATGGCATGTTTATATACTTATACATGTCATGCTTATATAATTATAAATGTCATGTTTATATACTTATACATGTCATGCTTATATACTTATAAATGTCATGCTTATATAATTATAAATGTCATGCTTATATACTTATAAATGTCATGTTTATATACTTATAAATGTCATGTTTATATACTTATACATGTCATGCTTATATACTTATAAATGTCATGCTTATATACTTATAAATGTCATGTTTATATACTTATAAATGTCATGTTTATATACTTATACATGTCATGCTTATATACTTATAAATGTCATGCTTATATACTTATACATGGCATGCTTATATACTTATAAATAGCATGTTTATATACTTATACATGTCATGCTTATATAATTATAAATGTCATGCTTATATACTTATAAATGTCATGTTTATATACTTATACATGTCATGCTTATATACTTATACATGTCATGTTTATACACTTATACATGGCATGCTTATATACTTATACATGTCATGCTTATATACTTATAAATGTCATGTTTATATACTTATACATGTCATGCTTATATAATTATACATGTCATGCTTATACACTTATACATGGCATGCTTATATACTTATACATGTCATGCTTATATACTTATACATGTCATGCTTATATACTTATACATGTCATGCTTATACACTTATACATGGCATGCTTATACACTTATAAATGTCATGCTTATATACTTATACATGTCATGCTTATACACTTATACATGTCATGCTTATATAATTATACATGTCATGCTTATATACTTATACATGTCATGCTTATATACTTATACATGTCATGCTTATATACTTATACATGTCATGCTTATACACTTATACATGTCATGCTTATATACTTATACATGTCATGCTTATATACTTATACATGTCATGCTTATATACTTATACATGTCATGCTTATATACTTATACATGTCATGCTTATATACTTATACATGTCATGCTTATATACTTATACATGTCATGCTTATATAATTATACATGTCATGCTTATATAATTATACATGTCATGCTTATATACTTATACATGTCATGCTTATATACTTATACATGTCATGCTTATATACTTATACATGTCATGCTTATATAATTATACATGTCATGCTTATATAATTATACATGTCATGCTTATATACTTATACATGTCATGCTTATATACTTATACATGTCATGCTTATACACTTATACATGTCATGCTTATATACTTATACATGTCATGCTTATTATATACTTATAAATGTCATGCTTATACACTTATACATGTCATGCTTATATACTTATACATGTCATGCTTATACACTTATACATGTCATGCTTATATACTTATACATGTCATGCTTATATACTTATACATGTCATGCTTATATACTTATACATGTCATGCTTATACACTTATAAATGTCATGTTATATACTTATACATGTCATGCTTATATACTTATAATGTCATGCTTATATACTTATACATGTCATGCTTATATATTATACATGTCATGCTTATATACTTATAAATGTCATGTTTATATACTTATACATGTCATGCTTATATACTTATAAATGTCATGCTTATATACTTATAATGTCATGCTTATATACTTATAAATGTCATGCTTATATACTTATACATGTCATGCTTATATACTTATACATGTCATGCTTATATACTTATACATGTCATGCTTATATACTTATAAATGTCATGCTTATATACTTATACATGTCATGCTTATATACTTATACATGTCATGCTTATATACTTATAAATGTCATGCTTATATACTTATACATGTCATGCTTATATACTTATAATGTCATGTTATATACTTATACATGTCATGCTTATATACTTATACATGTCATGCTTATATACTTATACATGTCATGCTTATATACTTATACATGTCATGCTTATATACTTATACATGTCATGCTTATATACTTATACATGTCATGCTTATATACTTATACATGTCATGCTTATATACTTATACATGTCATGCTTATATACTTATACATGTCATGCTTATATACTTATACATGTCATGCTTATATACTTATACATGGCATGCTTATATACTTATAAATGTCATGCTTATACACTTATACATGTCATGCTTATATACTTATAAATGTCATGCTTATACACTTATACATGTCATGCTTATATACTTATACATGTCATGCTTATACACTTATACATGTCATGCTTATACACTTATACATGTCATGCTTATATACTTATACA
>CM026390.1:10686493-10708355 GCA_014843695.1 Archivesica marissinica | reverse complement strand
TGACATATTTCCTCTGGTTGGAGAAAAAGGCTCCTGACTTTTCTGTACATCAGCCTGAAATAAACAAAAAAAACAAACTAAAGAAATGAACTAAAATAAAAGAATGGAAATTCTAAGAAATTTCATAAAACAACAAGGGTAAACACGTTGGCTGGGCTACAACTCATGTGTACACTACCATTGGTAGTATTAAAGTCTCACGCAGGGAATTTCTTCAACTAGGTACAAGATGTATCTAGTATTGCTTAACACAGCAGATTTAAGAACACAGCGCTGCAATATGCAACAATAAGGTTCGGTCGGATACATGTTCATACACAATACATATATACATACATACATCCAGCATTAGTAATATATATTACACTACTGCAGTGCATTCAATTGTCTCATTCAACAATATAATCAACTACTTCACCAAAAACTAAGGGCGACGTAAGTTCAATATTAAATAGCCAACATTCAATGTTATATATAATTCTCTAGACTTGGCTATGGTAAAATGAACAAGTATACACACACATACCCTAGTTCACAAAATACTACACATCATTAAATATAATACACATCATCACCTCTATCATGTAGGCTGAACTGTGCTGTTGCTTGTCACAATTTCCAATCTCCCGTCGTCATCCATTTCGGTTGCTTGTGCTGTCTTACTGGTCTGCATGGTGGAGACAATCCCATATCTCCAGGCTTCCGTCTCCTGGGGATAATATATGGACGAACAGGCTGGACACTTGCTTTGTCACTTTCATCCTCAGATGCATTGATAAATGCATTGCCCGTATCATCCATGTCCAAATCATGCTCTCCATCTGCTTCAAGTGGATCATCGACTGCATCCGTGTTTATCTCATCATCTGTCAGCGCTGATTCTTCTATTCTGTCTGTGATAGTCATAAACGGAAGGAGAAGGTTACGATGAAGTGTCCGAGACTTTTTGAATCGTGAGCCCTCACGCTTAACTTCGTAGACAGGCATGTCCTCAATAGGCTGACGAAGTACAATGTATGGGTGATTCTCCCATTTGTCTGCGAGTTTCTGTTTTCCACGGATAGTGACGTTGCGTACAAGAACACGATCTCCTGGATAAAGCACTGTGCTGCGAGCCTTCTTATCATAGCGAGACTTATTCGATGACGACGTTCTGGCGGCTATCTCCCGGGCCTTCGCATAAGCAGAACGTAGACGATCGTGTAGTTTAACTACGTACTCAGAACGTAGACCTGAAGTTAAACTGTCTTTAGGTAACCCTAGAAAAGCATCAATAGCGAGCCTAGGGTGCCTGCCAAACATTAGAAAATACGGTGAAAAACCCGTACTATCATGCTGAGTAGCATTGTAGGCATGCACCAGACCCGGAACATGAGCCTTCCAGTCCGACTTTTGATGCTCTTCCAGAGTACCAAGCATTTTTAGTAGTGTTTGGTTAAATCTTTCAACCATTTCATTTCCCATAGCATGATAGGGTGTAGTCCTAGTTTTCTCCACACCAGCCAGACTACAAAGCTCCTTGATAAGTGTTGATTCAAAATTCCGGCCCTGATCACTGTGGATTCTAGCAGGGAATCCGTAATGGACTACGAAATTTTCAAACAGAACACGAGCGGTCGTCTTTGCAGTCTGGTTGCGTGTGGGGAATGCCTGGGCGTATCGGGTGAAATGGTCCGTCAAGACAAGGATGTTTTCAAATCCACCCTTGGATCGTTCCAAAGACAAGTAATCTATGCAAACAGTTTCCATTGGAGCCATAGATTGTATTGGTGTCAACTCAGCTGTGGATGCCAGAGCTTTCCGTCGGATACAGCGGTCGCAATTCCTGACGCTATCTGCTATAAAGCTGCCCATTCCAGGCCAATAAAATCGTTCTTTGAATAGCGATGTTGTCCTGTCACGTCCTTGGTGTCCAAGGTCATCATGCAAAGCCTTAAAGACATCTGAACGAAGTGCTTCAGGCAGGAGTAATTGCAGTCGTTCTGCATCAGACCCACATGTTTTACGATAAAGTACCCCCTGAAGTTCAATAAAATGGGGCCAATCACGAAGATATACAGATACGTCCATCGGCTGAGCCGGTTTGGTTCCGTTTCTAATATGTTCCGCAATCTTTGATAATATGGGATCCTGGGCCTGTGCTGCACTCCAGTCCTTTGACGACAAGCTGTAAGCATGCAATAGATCATTAGAAATGTTGACATCCGTTTGTGGCATAGGGTTGTCAGGGTCTTGAATTGTGTCTGCAAGAGGTGTCGTGTCAGCTGTTGCTGCGTTGTTGACTGCCTGTATGACTTCACGTGGAATTATCCGACTGAGTCCGTCTGCATCAATATGATATTTACCCTTCCGGTATTTGGCAGTGTAGTTGTAATTGGAAAGAGCGGCTAGCCAGCGATGACCTGTAGCGTCCAACTTAGCTGTACTGTTTACGTATGTAAGTGGATTATTATCAGTCACAACCTCGAATTTCGCGCCATACAAGTAGTCATGAAACTTTTCAGTAACAGACCACTTGAGGGCGAGAAACTCGAGTTTATGAGCCGGATAATTTGTCTCACTTTGCTTCAGGCTGCGGCTAGCATAGGCGATCACTCTGTCATGATCTCCTTGTTTCTGGTATAGAACAGCTCCAAGTCCAACAGACGATGCATCAACGTGGAGGGTGAATGGTTTCGAATAGTCGGCGTATGCCAGTATAGGAGGACTTGTCAATTGCTCTTTGATGTTGTCAAAAGCCCGTTGTTGCGGCTCATCCCACTTGAATGGAGTTCGCTTGATCTTTTTCGAGACATTGTGTCTTTGCTTCGTAGTGGGGATTCCAATTAATAAGTTGTTCAACGGCCTGGCTATTGCAGAACATCCTTTTATAAATCGCCTGTAATATCCAGCGAATCCGAGAAATTGCCGAACCTGCTTAACTGTTCGCGGAGTTGGCCAATGTTTCACAACTTCCGATTTCTTCGGATCAGCTTTAATGCCTTCTTCAGAAACTACGTGTCCAAGATAGGTCGTCTCTTTCTGAAAAAATTCGATCTTTGATGGCTTGATCTTTAGTTGATATTCAGCAAGGCGTTGAAATACTAAATTGAGGCGGTCGATGTGTGAATCGATATCCTGACTGAAGATAACAATGTCGTCGAGATAGATTAGACAGTCTCTCAGATTGAGGTCTCCCATGCAGCGTTCCATGAGGCGTTGGAATGTGGCCGGAGCATTGCATAAGCCAAATGGCATCCGGTCACATTCGTAAAAGCCGAGACCCGCAACCTGAAATGCTGTCTTCTCTTTATCTTCCTCCTGGAGTTCGACCTGCCAGTAACTTGCCTTCATGTCCAATTTAGTGAAGTATTTTGCCCCTGCAAGCATGTGCAATGTGTCCTCCACCCGTGGGATACCATACGCATCCTTCTTCGTTCTTGCATTTAGCTTTCGAAAGTCAATGCAAAAGCGAATGGTGCCATCTTTCTTCCGAACAATGACCACATTGGAAGACCATGGACTCTTCGACTCACGTATAGCACCAACCTCAAGCATCTCATGTAAGTGTTGCTTCACTTCATTAAACAGTGCTGGTGGAATTCTACGGTATGGTTCTTTGAACGGTTCATTGTTGGTAAGTTCAATTTTGTGTTTCACCGCTGAAGTGTGACCCAAATCCATAGGTGTCTTTGGAAACACCGATTTCCATTTTTCAAAAAGATTTTGAACTTTCACCTTTTGTTCAGCAGATAGATCGGCATCTTTTAGATCAACTCCATATGTGGTTTTAATTTGACTTTCAATATCCTGATCTGTCGTATTAGTACTTGTAGATTCCATTTCAGTTTGTTGATGAACAACCGGAATTCCACTGGTGACATTTGTTTCTTTTCCAGGGAACAATGCTTGATCTGAAGATGAATTTCCAAACATGGGAACATTACGCAATATATCAACTTCCTGTAGCTGACAAATAGTTGATTTCGCGCGTATGGTCATTGTCTTAGCTGACAGGTTAAATATTCTCACTGGAATTCTGGCCGTTTTACCTGGGTTACCCAGTGTGACAACACGAGGACATACTGTCGGTTTGTCAGGTCCAGCTTTCTCAGTGTCTTCTGTAACAGCAGACTCGACATCGTATCTCTTTCTAACCAATCCGGTCACTGTTTTCACTTCCATTGGTTTAAGAATTATATCTTTAGTTGCTTTCACATTTCCGACACATGATTGACTAATAACTTCAAATGCTGTTTTCCACTCTAATGGCGGTTCCATATCTTCTGGTGATAAGGTATCATACAATCGGGCACATTCCCGTATTATATTTGTACCAACTATTATTGGAATATTTTTATTATATTCAGTAGTCTTAACTACAAGAAATGGTACAAACAACCCTGTTGGCTCACTGTTAGGAATTCTAACTTCAGCTTCTATATAGCCAAGAAAGGGTAAATCGTTTCCATTTGCATCTGTTACATTTAATTCGAAGTCATCCATGTTTCGTAAATCTGGTCTGTTTTCCATTTGATGGTAATAACTTTCGGATATTGTACTGACCATGGATCCGGTGTCGATCAGTGCCTTCACTTCTACATTATCCACGAATATGGTATTTTCACTCGACTTGCCTATCAGCCTTTGTCGAAAATTTGTTCTGACTTTATTTGGGCGCATTACTTCTTCACTTCCATCGAGCGCTCCGACAGAAGTGGCTTCCCGTTTAAATGTTCAGCTTCATTGTTCTGTTTTTCAACAATGTCTTTCTCTACGAACCTTTCCTCATACCTTGACTGACCTCTATCTCTACTGTTTCTACCCCTGAATCCACCTCTATATCCACCTCTATATCCACCTCTATATCCACCTCTGTATGGTTGTCTTAGGTTATAATTTTCTTGGTAATTGGAGCTTGATGTACATCCTTTTAACTTTCTAAGTTCACTTTCAACTGTCTTCAGTCTATCCAGCAGTTCTTGGAGTTTCTCATCGGTCTTTCCTATTTGATTCACTTTAACATGAGCGGCTTCGCTTCCAATTCGGTCTTTTCTATCTTCTTCCTCCTCTAATCGTGTTTTCCTTCGTAATTTCTCGAATGTATCTGTTGATTCATAAGACACTCTTGTTGCAATCTTTAACTTTTCTGATCTAAGGCCTCTCCAGAACCTTTCCTTCAACTTGGTATCTCTCCTCATTTCATCTATCTCTCCCTTCTCTACGGCTTTCTGGAATAAGGTTTCAATTCTCACGCCCCATATTGAACTTGGTTCTCCTTCTCCTTGTACTGCTGAGTAAAAATCCTGTACTATTTTATCTCCAGTCTTAATATCACCGTAAATGTCACTAAGTTTCTCAATGATATCTATCGTAGATGCCGTTGGTTTCAATGTCAGAAGAATCTGTCGTGTTTCATCTTGTAATGAATTTCTGACGGTTTGGACAATTACATAATCCGGGTACAACTTTGTTCTAATCAGATATGTCACTTCCATCTTCCATTGTTCGAAGTGCTTCCCGTTAAAAACTGGTATCTTAGGTAAACCTAATTTGAACTCTGGGTAATTGTCTCGTCCAGTTTTATCAACAATCGCATGTTGTTGTTTCCTCATTGGAACACAGCTACTACTCTCCTGCATATTTAATCTTGTACTCAACAGTTTTTCTTTCTCTTTCAGAAGTTTAACTTTTCTATCTAACAATTCATCTTGTTCCCTTTTTGCCACCATGTTCAATTCAAGCTGTTCATTTTCATTTCGTGTTCTGTATAGCTCATATTCCTGGTCCTCCAATATTTTTATTTTATCAATCAAATCTAATTCTGCTGCTCTCTTGTTTTCAATTTCCTCACAAAATCTTCTTTCACTCTCTATAATTAGATGTTGTCGTTTGTCTTCCTCCAGTTGCAATCTCCTTAATTTTACACTTTCTCTTTCATATCTACTAGCTTGACTTCTAATTTCCATACGTTCACTTTTAACTTTCAGTAGATCTCTATCCGTATCTATCTCATGTTGTTTACTCTTTTTCACTTGTCTTACATTTGTCTCTCTCTTGTCTATCATTGTCGCATCCTTTCGTACTGTGTTATATCTTGTATAACTACCACCTTCACTAGTTATTACATCTCTATTATAAGAGTGTCTATTCATCTCTTCAATATTCTCACTATCTATTCTTTCTGATGTCAGTCTACTATATTCATAGCTTCTCCGTTTCTCTTTACTCTGGTTTTCCTCATGAAATTTAGTATTTTGATTTGCACCATGACTACTTTCTAGTGATGCAATGTCTAACAGTTCTATCTGTTGGTCTATAAATGCCAAGTTGCTGTCCACATTATGATCAGTTTGGGAACGCATGCTAGGCGTTGTATTCTTGTGCATTAATTTTATATCTCTAGCTGACTGTTCATGCAGAAATTCATCTATGGTGTCTAATTCAGAAAATTCGCTTTCACTGTCGTTGCTCTCATGTCGTTCTTGTTCTTCTTGTAGCCTATCTCGCTCTTCTAGTATATGCCTATCTCGCTCTCTCTCTATCTGTAGCTGCCTATCTCGGTCTTCCTGTATCTGCCTTTCTCGTATTCTATCTCTAAAAATCCGCCGCAATTCCCGTTCGCTTAAAGCCTCCGCCATGATAGATGCACTTAAATAAATTTAAATGTCAAACAAACAATATATAGCACACATACACTGTGATACTATATATAACACACCACGCTCACAATAAGGACAATATATAGCGATTTCTCACTATTATACCATGTACAAGAACTGTACTAATGAATAGTGTTTAACACTATTACTATACGCCTTGCAAAAAATTTAAAAAAAACGGGTTCAAAAAATAATCACCACTTGGATTTGAACCGCCAACGTTAGATTAACAGACAACGCTCGCATCCACTACGCCACCAATCCAACAGGTATAAAACTGATATCTTCTCTCTGTGTATAAAATAAACGCGCTTGCAGGATTTAATACCCAGTACTTCACTTGTACATAGCGAAAATGTTGGTTTATTCGCGCAGCGCAAAGTACCTTTTTATATATTGAGTTTATCAAATGTTACAGCTAATTTGATTACCTGTAATATTTTACAAACTATAACGCGATATATCGCCGAAAACTTTCAACTACATCAACACTTCAATGATGTTTCAACCTATATATTCTCAAAGTAATATTAATTACTAAAAGAATAAACCCCAAATAGTATAATTATGTCTCTTTATGCTGGTTATGCAAAAAGACTCATAATTAATAGTACTTCACAGACGTCGTCAATGATATCTCATTATGTATATTCTGCCTGAGTATACAAAATGAAAACATCAATACCAAAAAAAATATTGTGGATATCACAAGTCTCGAACAGTATCTCAGTATCGACACTCTACCAACTGCGCTATATAGAATCTTGGAGAAATATAGTGAAGACTATTTATATAAGTCAGTTATCTGGTAATATAGGGTGTATATGTTAGTGTTTTATAAGACTCACACTAGTATGGTTCAAAAATAGGTACCATCCAAAAAAAAAAATAACTTGCAATACCAATTAGAATAATTACGCTTAGACTAGTAATACAATTAACAAATACAACAATCAAACATCTTACCGAGTCAATGTTATCCAATTAATCCGTTTTACAATTAATCCAATATACACAATAAATATAATCCGATGCACACTTACACTGCACTATAAAACAAATAAACAACACACGCGTACTCTGAATGTCAAGGCATTCATTCAGTTTCACTTGAAGCGAAATGTTTCAAAGTCTTCGTGGTACAAATCCGACGACGATCCATCGATGAGGTATGAATTCCGTATGCTAGCTTTCGGAGTCATATATATCCTGTACTCGACGTCTCGAGTTTACTGTAGTTCTATAGTTAATATAGATCTAGATTGTGGATCCAAATAAACGAAGGTACGCACACACGTGACAATGTTTATCAACAAATAATGGCGTATCAGTTGTCACAAGTCACATGACAAGGTAGTACCAATGAAATCAACATGGTTGTCGCGGGAAACAGGTCATCGGTCATATGAATAATACCGCACTCGTATAATCCAATCAAATCCTTTCCCGATTTATAGGAACATATGACACACCTACATTGGAGTATCCACTATGACACAGGTCTAAACATCTTAGTCGTGTAATCTGATTCATATGCAAATCAGTGTGTTGAACATACAATCTAGCGGCATGTTAACTGGTGTCTGGTAGACGATTCAGTATTTCACAGCTTCACACACGTGGGAGCCAATGTCGACGTAGCCCAGTCGGCATACATTTATTGAGGGTCCGCTGTGGGTATGCCGGGTAGATAACTGAAACAACACAGCTATTCATAGTCGAGATAACAAGTGCAACCAAGCATTGCACAAGGTATTACAAAATGTATAAGATACACCAGGCTATGTACATATATGGTGAAGAAATGCACAGTTAATAAACACATAGTTCTTACATGTCCCAGTCACAGTAAGTATGTTATTAAGATACCTATAACGAGATAATAAACGTAACTAACCTGAAACAACACAGCTATTCATATATATCATAGATATTTATTGTCATCGTAACTCTACCCAACAACGTCGAGATAACAAGTGCAACCAAGCATTGCACAACGTATCCGGACATGGTAAATCGAGTTACATGTGCCGGGTTAGTAACAGTTAGAGTATAGGCTATCGGAGTTGAGGATAAGTGGGAAGAACAAACATAACGGGACATATGGTAATGATCTAAAGAGAATCACAGGGACAAGTGGTAGTTGATGGTATTTATTTATATTACAAGTTATGGTCCGCGTGAATATAAAACATTAACATTTCATCCTGTAAACACATAGTACATAAAACGTCCGTATAAAAGGACATGTCGCTCTTTAGTAGAGTTATAAGAGACTGTAGCAGTAATGCAATTCTTAATAGACCTTACAAGCCTAAACAGAAACGCAAACCGAAACCAAATATATCCGAAATGACAAAATCATATGTCCATCTGCTACCAGCTTTAATGACCAGCCTGTGAGGAATACATGAAATATTCATGCTTTATTAACGACATGGATATTGTCCGAATCTCGTGACACTTGATTTGAACAACAATTGATTTTATGCATAACTGATCAGACACTAATGCGCACATGTATATAGTGTGGTGTTATTTAGACGTTGTGTGGAATTCTGAGTGATTCTATCAGGAAACGGTGAATTTTTATAGATTTATGACTTTGTTTTACTACCTGTGATGCTATTTATAGTAACAGTATTGACACTTATCGTATTGGATTTCTCGTTCAGTAATCGCCTTTGTGTATAACCTTCACCTGACGGTCGATCCGTCACGCTTGACCTAGCCGCATGGTAATCCACATAGGAGTATACGACGTGCGGTCCACCTGTATATCTTACCGTACTTTACTATTATAGTCTGATTATCGCGACCAGAAACTCCATTGGACGTATTATACTGCTGTTCTTAATATGTCAAACCAGATAATTAACAACGGTAACGACGCAGAGGCTTTCGTGGAGTCTGTGATGAGTTCACAGCGAATTACGAAGGTTGACACTCCACTGATAAGGACCAAAAAGCGACATCGTTCTGCACCCGGATCCGCGGATGGTGACACGGACTTGGAATTAGAATCAACTGTGAAGAAGCCTCGAGTTACGAAGACGACAAGGCGTACATTGTACGAGTCTCCCAAAAGATCACCTACCATTGTCGTAACCGAGGCGGACGTACATGCGGATTCGAATCCCTCCGTGGAACAACTCATCGGAAAATTGTCAGCTGATATGAAAATGATGTTCATGGCTCTAACCGAAAGGATGGAAAAGTTGGAATCTGGGTTAGAGCAGCGCATTTCCAACAAGGTGGCGCAAATACTCGATAAACGGGTAAACACTGAACTGAGCCGAATCCGCAAAGATGTTGATAATCGTCTGGATGACTTCAAGGAGTCAGTGAAAGCCGAGTTTGTGGCGGATATAGACGAGTTAAACAACAAGATCCAGAATATTAACACTGGCAGTTCCGGTAACTCTGCCTCTGATTCAGATATTTCCCTGAATATCGTTATCAGGAACTTGCCCGAATCACCCAGTGAAAATGTGATGAGCAAAGTGAATGCTCTTATAAAAGATGGCCTTCAAGTGAAAAATGTATCTCGTGCCAGTGTAGAGCGTAAAGTAGTACATAGTGAAACAAAATCTGGTCTAGTTATTGCTAGGTTTCATAATCATGAAGATAAACTGAAAGTCATGTCACAAAAAGCGAAATTGAAGGGCAGCCGTAAGTACGAAAATGTCTATTTGAACCACGATCTATCTCAGATGGACAGGCTTATGAACAACAATTTCCGCACTATACTAACTGCATTGAAATGCAAGGATATTAGTATGCGTGGTTCTCGTGTAGTGCAGGTAAAACCAGATGATCATTCTCGAGACAGGTCTGGTCAATCGGGCACACGTGGCTATCAGCAATCACGTTATCGTAATAGTAATAACGCAAACCAAAGAGCTGGCAGACGCGACGATACTGTGTACACTGCCAGGGGAGGTAATTACAACCGAAACGAGGGACAACGCAGAAACAACAATATTCACAACCGACAAAGATAATTGAAAATCGGGTTTTGGAATGTCCGTGGCTGGAATTCTAATGCCGATTCTGATAACTCTATTTTAAGAACTTCTTGTGTTTTAGACAGTAACTGTGACATTTTAGGCGTTGCAGAGACGCACCTTTTAAACAATGACATTTTAAACATTGACGATTCCGCTGGTTCGGATTAAATCGTAAACATGTGCATAAAAATGCTAAAACCGGCTCAGGTGGTGTTGGTTTTCTCATTAAAGATGATATATATAATGAATTTGATATACATGTTCTAGATAACTCATATGAGGGTATATTCTGGTTAGAATTATCTCATAAAAGTGATAAATTTGTTTTTTTACCTTGTGTTTGTTATCTGCCACCCGAGAATTCATCAAGATACTTTGATGTTAACAGTTTCTATGACAATCTTATGGCAGACATTTATAAATACCAGAATAGAGGTTTAATATGTATATCTGGTGACTTTAATAGCAGATGTGGCGAGCTCGAAGATTACATCAGTGGAGTAGATAGTGTACCCGGCCGAAATGTAATTGATTTTAAAACAAATTTATATGGGGAACTATTTACTGAGTTTTTAATCAACACAAACATGTGTATGTTAAATGGACGAAACGGCACTAATAACGATTTCACATCTATTTCTGTTAAAGGTATGTCCGTGGTTGATTACTGCTTTGTAAGTCATGAAGATTTATCAAAATTATTTGATTTTACTGTGAATAGGACATCTGACCTAATAAGTAAGTCTCATCAGCTAAATGTGCTTGCACCAACTAGTGTGCCTGATCATTCTATGCTCACCTGGAATATTGATATTAGTGCAGTTTCGACCGTTTTACATAATAAGGATGATGATTGTTGTAGTTCGTATGATAAATTTGATGTTAGAAATGTTACTCATTCGTTCTTAACTGGCGAAGGGGTTATTTATGAAGTAAATGTTGTTATTAATAGGTTAGAGCAAGGTATAAGGACTCAAAACCAGATAGATGTTGCTTACAGTGATTGGTGTAACCTGTTAAAGACAACTATGTATTCGTCACTACCATACAAAACTATATATCCTGGTGTGAGCAATAACAAATGTAGACCGGGTAAGGCATGGTGGTCTGAAATATTGTCTGACCTATGGTCAGCAGTTTGTGATGCTGAAAGAAACTGGATCAACAGTGTTACAAGTAGTGATAAGAAAAAATTAAAACTTGAATATATAAAAGCCCGAAAAGAATTTGATCGTCAAGTGCAGAGGTCGAAACGTCTTCATTGGTATTCGCTGCAGAATCAGCTGCTAACCGAGTGTAATGTAGACCAAACTAATTTTTGGAAATCCTTCGGGAAAATAGGAATCGGTTTCTGTAAAAATAAGCAAATTCCGATGGAAGTAATTTTAGAAAATGGGTCGACCTCTACACAAACAGAAGACGTTCTACATAAATGGAAATCAGATTTTAGTGTACTATTAAACCATGTTAATTCTGATACTGTACCTTATGCCGCTGTTGTTAATAGTAATTCTGATTATTCGCCTTTTAGCGAAAGTATAACTATTTTGGAAGTTAAAAAAGCAGTAGATGATTGTAAGAAGGGAAGGGCAAGTGGTATTGATGATATTCCCAGTGAGGTACTGCAAAATGATTTGTCAGTTGTGTTCCTTCACTCCTTATTTAATGTATGTTTTAATTCAGGAACGATTCCTACACTGTGGGGAAAATGTATCATTAACCCAATACCTAAGTCATCAACTACCGATCCTAGAGATCCTCTCTCTTACAGAGGTATCTCTTTGGCATCAGCTATGTATAAGATATATTGTAGTGTTCTTAATAGCCGCCTTAGTACATGGGCTGAGGAAAATAATAAAATTGCAGATGAGCAGAACGGTTTTAGAAAGAAACGAAGTACATTAGATCATATCTCAACTCTGACTAGTATTATTGAAACCAGGAAGAAAATAAAGAAATCTACTTTCTCCGCTTTTATTGATTTCAGCAAGGCATATGATTCTATTAATATTATTATTATTATTATTATATACCAAACTTATATAGCGCTCTTTTCATTTAAAAATAAAACGTTCAAAAGCGCTTTACAGCCTAAAATATCACAACTATTGATAAAAACTTCCACATACAATGAGATAAAACAAGACAAAATTAGCAAACACAATTACAATGGATTCTAAATATGCTATAAAATATTAGGATCTAAAATTATAACAATTAAAATATAGGTAATAATTAAATAAAATGTGTTCATTTGCAGTCTTAATCCTGATTAATTAATAGAGATAAACTTTGGAACAGGCTCATTGATACAGGAATTTCTGGTAAAATGTTTCTTGCTATTAAATCGCTATACTCATCTGTATCTTCAAGCGTAAGGGTTAACTCACTCAATACTGAATGGTTTGATGTTAAGTGTGGGTTGAGACAAGGTTGTAATTTGTCTCCTATTCTATTTAATTTCTTTATCAATGACCTGGCAGTTTATCTCAAGTCCCTAGATATTGGTGTATGGTTGGATAATGAGCGTATATGTATTCTTTTATATGCTGATGACATCGTCTTATTAGCTGAAAATGAACAAGATTTACAGATATTGTTAAATGCTTTGAATGACTGGTGTTCTCTTAATGATATGCATATCAATACTACTAAAAGTAATGTTATTCATTTTCGGCCAAATTCTGTGACACGATCTCGATTCATATTTAGGTGTGGTGAAAACATTATTGATTATGTAAATACTTACACGTACCTTGGATTTCTCTTACATGAACATCTAGATTTCAATATTACTGTTAAACATGTAGCCAGAAGTGCAAACCGTGCCCTTGGTCTTCTCATTGCTAGATGTAAGTTAATTGGTGGGGTTCCTTATGACGTTTTTGCTAAGTTATATGACTCTATTGTTTGGCCAGTCATTAACTACGGGGCCGCTGTATGGGGAACCTCATCGTTTTCATGCATTAACGCTATTCACAACCGTGCCATGAGATTTTTTCTCGGGGTTGGAAAATATACTCCAAACTCGGCTGTAATTGGTGAAATGGCATGGCAACCAACCTCTGTCCGTCAGTGGAAAAGCATTGCGAATTTCTGGTGCCGCATTTCATTTATAAATCATACCCGATTGAATAAACGTGTTGCACTCTGGGCACAGGCAAAATCAAGTAGATCATGCAAGAATTGGTTCTTTGTTGTAAAAAGGCATATGTTTGAATTTGGTTTAGACGATTATTCTGACATTAGTGAAAATATTAGCAAACACCCAGGTGTATCCCTTGTTGAAACAAAGTGCATGGATTTATTCATTATTGATTGGCTTGAGTCAGTACAAAGACTAGATAGTATATCTGGAAACGGCCGTAACAAACTACGAACCTACCAACTTTTCAAACTGGATTTCGATGTTGAACAATACTGTAAGATTATTATGCCAATAAGCCATCGTTCAGCATTTAGTAAGTTCCGTTGTGGTGTTGCACCTTTACGCATTGAAACTGGACGATATGAACATCTAACTGTACAGAATCGTACTTGTCCATTCTGCAATGCAGTTGAGGATGAAATGCATGCCATTATAGATTGTTATATGTATGAGGATATCAGGGCTATATTATTTGGAAAAGCTTCCATTATCTGTGATAATTTTCTTACACTGTCTAAAACAAATAAATTGATTACGTTATTCACTAATCCGGCATTAATACGTATATGTGCCAAAACCTGTTTTAATATTTTACAGCGTCGTAGTTTTTATCTGTGTAAATAATGTGTACATTATTTTACTAGTGAACAATTTTTTTATGTGAACTATGTAAAGGCTGCTAATCCATCCATCCCTGATCTGATCAGAGGTGGTTCTGATTTCTTAAAACATATTCTAATTTGCGCGATAGTGCACCTTTTCCCTGTCAGAATCTTAAAAATCAGTATTTTAAATATTTTTAATGTCATGATTAGCGACTTTCACATAGTTTTTAGAAAGTAAGACATGTTCCATGTATTGTAAAATGTTATTGTCTCTTATAATTCTCATTTGTAGAATGGCTATGTGCAATGTATGTGTTTATATTAATTGCAATGTATGTACTGTACATAGATGAGACAGAAATAAAGATATAATATATAATGTAAACTGGTCATTTGGTTGCAATTAAGATTTGGACATTCAATTAAGGAATGAATGGCAGGTTAATTAGTTTCCATCGGGGTATGCACTATATTGGGCGTGGTTAACGTGTGTGGAGACCTAAGACACCCACGCTAACTTGAAACACGACTAATGTAGTTCATACCTCAAAGGAAACTATTAACCTGCGATTCATTACTTATATTTACATTAATTATACTTTTTAATGACACAATGAACATATAGCACACTTTGCATTTATACTATTTTAGTCCAGATTTGCAAGTTACCGTCTGCTGGAACCGGTAAATAGATCATCCTTGAAACAGCGTAAACTATAAGACACGCCTTTTCTTGTGACGAACGTTGCCCAATAATGTGAATGCGCATGCCCGTGGGCGCGTGTCAGCTGCATATCATTAGTTGGAAACCCTCGTGTGAATTTGTATGCAATCAGGGCACACGTTTTGGGATGACACACAATTAAATACACATTCCAGCTTTTATGTCTAATAACTAACATATCTTGAAATCTAAACCACGAAAGCAGCAGTAGCAACATAGCATTTTGTTATTTTTGCAATACCTACCTTTTGGAGGATGATGTTAGCTGTGCAGACATTGCCATTATAATACAGTATTGCGCGCGAGATGTAGTCCTTTTAGTACATTTGCTCATTCGGCTGCATATCAATGGATTAAAACACAGGCACCAGACACAATTTTTTTTTTTTTTTTTGGCCTATGGTCATATAGTAAGTAATATATAATAAAGGCAACCAACGAAATTGAAACATGCATGCAGAAACATCGACGAGAAACTAGGTAAAAACGACCAGATCACTGATTTGCCCTCGTGGTCCCGACCGGAAGACCTTTTTCTATCAACAAATACTATTTATTTCATCGAGATCGATCAAATAACACCTGAACGGCGCATTGTTTCATCGGGAACAGCAGGAAACGAAAAGTTGTCGTTTTGGCTGGGCGATCGGTTTTTGGCAACATACGATGTGAATGAATGCTTTTTTCTCATTGGTCAAAAATGAAACATGTAAATACATATATAAACAGCAGCCAATGAAATGCCGCTGTATATTCATCGCGGATCTTATCCAAAATGGAACAATTATTGAATTTTACTTTTGTTTTGTATTTGATTCCTGTATTGCTGTTGGATCTGCACGCCGAGGCTGCAAACAACATGATTCGCGAGAGAAAGATTCCATTTAACGAAGTAGGAGTGATTTTTAGATGTTATGAGTATTACACTGGGTAAAACGCCGAGAAAACATTCCGCCAAATCAAAAACCGAACACCCAGCCAAAACGACAACATTTCATGTCCTGCTGTTCACGATGAAACAATGTGCCATTCTGGTGTTATTTGAACGATCTCGATGAAATAAAAAGTATTTGTTGACAGAAAAAGGTCTTCCTGTCGGGACCACGAGGGCAAATCAGTGATCTGGTCGTTTTTACCTAGTTTCTCGTCGATGTTTCTGCATGCATGTTTCAATTTCGTTGGTTGCCTTTATTATATATTACTTACTATATGACCATAGGCCAAAAATAAAAAATTGTGTCTGGTGCCTGTGGATTAAAAGGTGTTCATCACTGAATCAAGCATTGCAAGAAGTTGCATTTTCGACAAATAAGCAATTTCTCGGTATTCCTTAAGGGGAGGAATATCCCTCCCTTGGTGAAACAGTGTCGAAATATTCATTGCTATCAAAAGTTAACATAAACTGGAATCGTTTATTTCTATTTCTCAAATGTGGAATGTTTCCTCCCTTGGCCAAGAAATGCAAGAAGTTGCATTTTCAACACATAGGCAATTGGCATATCTCGGTATTTCTCAATGGCAAAACAATGCTGAAACATTCATTTCGATCAAAACTGGAATCGTATATTTTAATATAAAACAGTAATTACTACTTTATACATTGCATTCAATTGTCCATGCCCAAATCCTTGGACTTTATAATTATGTTTTTATCTTTAGTTGAGCCTCATCGTGGTACATACCTATATCACACAGTATGATACACATAAACGTGCAATGTGTGTGTTTTACGTTTATTTATCGTCGCTACCGGTTACCCATATGAGCGACGCTTCCTGAAGAGATTAGTCATTTTATATTTTGGAGGATAGTGCAATGATACAGAAAGAGACCCATTCCAGAGTATTCTCTGGTTCTTTTACGTGCACGGTGTAAAGCACCGCCACGAGACCTCGGTTTAACGTCCCATCTGAAAGACTGTTAATTTTATTAGGGTCAGACCGGGGATCGAACCTGCGATCCCTGGATTACCAGTCCAGCGTGTTACCACTGGACTACAGATCCGTCTGTAAAGTGCAATGTCATTCATTGTGAAGCATAAGAGAAATAGTATCACAGAACTATTTGGGGAATATAGCCAATAATGGTATTTGTAATAAAATACAATATTAACACGTATTCTCCAATAAATCATTTATATGGATTCCAACAATATTAGGAATTACGAGATAGCTGCTAATCATGACTAAGATTGTGGTAAAACAAAACACCACAAGTAAAATACTGAGTTTGAGTATAAGCCCTAAAGCGCTTTAATTAAAACATGTTTTAAAATAACAGTATCATCTCTAGTTAAACTAGATAGGGGAAATTAGCAACCACCCCTTAACATATTACTAAGATTTATGTAGCTTAAAAGAGATATGTATCTAAATGTGCAGTAAATTAGTGTATTCATTATTTACAAAGAAAACCGTTCCTTCTTATCAAAATATTATAAGAAATGTTGGCATTCTGCCGTACACCATTAATATTGGATAGTAAAATGTAAGTTTGTTCTCAGTTGACACGAACATGATGTTAGGATCAATAACAACTGCCGTATTCGTCAATAATAACGTGTTCCTGTTTCAATACGCAAGGGAGCTGTACCACCTCGACATGTGCTGAAAGCGGTGTGACGCAAAGACAGGATCAATCTACAGTAATCTCTTGTATGATATTCAGTTTTAAACGTCTTGTAAGTGTGTAGTTTGTTTCTTCCTCGATTGTAATTGTTTTACTTGATTAATCTAGGCTTAGTTTAATTTACAGTGTATATAGGCCCCTACATGCATTGAACAGTGTCATGGCGATATTATTGACCCATTTACTTTAGGTGAGTTACAGATTTATCTTCTATTGTTCGCCGGCGATACGGCTTTATTTATCGTCTATTGTTCGCCGGCGATACGGCTTTATTTATCTTCTATTGTTCGCCGGCGATACGGCTTTATTTATCTTCTATTGTTCGCCGGCGATACGGCTTTATTTATCTTCTATTGTTCGCCGGCGATACGGCTTTATTTATCTTCTATTGTTCGTCGGCGGTACGGCTTTATTTTCCTATTCCAAAGAAGGATTACAACCGTTGCTAAATAAATTACACACTTCAGTCAATGGGGTATAGTATCTGTAAGTCCGCACTGTTTTCAATTAGTAGGACTGTATCATCTGCATATAAAATGATTAATAATTTAAAGAAAATAAATATGTTGTCATTCCACACAATACATTCCACACAATACATTCCACATACTACATTCCACACAATACATTCCACACAATACATTCCACATACTACATTCTACACCATTTACATTTCAAAAGTGAGAAAAAATGGCGGTCATTATTTGATAGCTGATTGACTACAAGAATAAAAGATAGACACTGTATACAAATTATGACAAATAGAAAGGCAAACAATCAAAAACATAAAAACAATCAACAGAAAAGTGCAAAAAAGACGGATGTAAACAAACCCCCACCCACTACCGACGAACAAAGAGGGCAAAGTGCGAAAGAACAAATACATATAGACACAATGAATAGTGGTAGTGGTAATACAGAACACAATGATAACCCGAGAGACTTGAACCCAAATGCTGAGTGTTTTCAATTAAATGCGGCCTTACAAAATTCAATGACTGCAAATTTCAACAATAATATGAACAATTGTGAAACGAGTTACGGTCAACAAATGAGTGACAATTCTACATATATTACATCAAATTCCCTCCAACAAGCCAGAGAGGCACTTTATTTCCAACCTCCACCCTACCAGCCCAATACAAGAGACCAAACTCAACCGTAAATGAACCAGATTCCAAATCAGTATTATCAGATGAGACCAATGCAAAGCAATGTTTCAAACGACAGTTTATTAATGAACAAAACCACATGAGTCTACAACACAAATGCAAATATGTCCCAAGAAAACCAAGCACATCAGAACAGTGCAGCACAAAACAAGACATATGATGATACACAACAATGGGTAAAAACAATGATGAGTGACATGAACAATCAATTTAAAATGATACATTCCCAATTTGAAACTCAAAACAAAAACTGGAAAACAATGGAAGAAAATATGCAGAGACAAAATAATACAATAACAAATATTGAACACAAAATGCAACACTTTGAAAGTTTAGATACAAGTGTAAAATCAATGAAAATCCAAATAAATTCTATGGATTCTTCAATCAAAGGAAATCAAAAGAAAGTGGAAGATATGGAAGAATCAGTAAAGTTCACTGATAATATCTGTGAAAATATAAATAAGAACAATAAATCAACACAAAAATACATAGATTACCTCACAGAAGAGCTACAGGAACTGAAAAGTGAAATGTCAAATATGAAGAAAAAACAATATGATCAAAATGAGAAAATACTTGATATTCAGACAAGAAGTATGAGTCACAATCTCCTATTCATGGGGATAGAAGAAACGACCTTACAGGACGGAGAACATGAAACACCAGCTAACGTAAAAATTACAGTGTAGTAGAGCAATTCCCCAAAGAAATAGAGGATAGAAGGAAAAAACTATATCCAGTCATGAGAAAAGCAAAAGAAAATAAAGAGAAAAAAGTGAGACTAGTAAACAATGCCCAATATGAACCTAAAGACACAGATGAAATAGAGTCAAGACATCAATATGATCAAAATAGAGCACATTTGAGAAGAAACTGGAGAAATGATGAAATATATAGTGCACCCAGACACAGAATACATGAGTATGATCATTACAGAGGATCTAAAACCTACTATCAAACCAAGAGAAAGGAGAGTATACAAAATGCCACACCCCAACCAAGCTTTGAAACACCAACTAAGTTTGGAACACTGTCATTTAAAAATGATAGTGAATGGCCACCAATAAATGTAAATAGAGAAAAGAAGAAAGCTACATCACCACTAGATAGAGAGATCTTAACAAAAAAGCAGAGAGAAAATAGTGAAACGCCAAATTCTGATAGTGAAAAGAGTGTTATACATGTTGATTCACAGGAGGAAAATGTACCTGATCAAGCATCAGGTGTTCTAGATCATGACAGCCAAGGGAGCAGAAATGAACACAATACCAATACAGACAGCCCAAGAACAGAAGAAACAGATACCAGAGAGCCACAGCAAAGAGACAGTAGTGACACAACAGAATCTTCACAACATACTAGTGGCAATCAATAGCATGTAACAGAGAACAATTTAGAATATCAAATAAATGATGAACTGAACATATTAAGTATATATGTCTGTGGCTTAAAATCAAAGCTAAATTGTCCAGAATTTATTAACTTTATCAATAGATATGACATAATTGGTCTACAAGAGACAAAGCTAGATGATATTGACAATATAAACATAGATGGTTACAAAGTATTCACTTCAAACAGAAAGTCAATTGCTAGGTATAGATCAGGAGGAATTGCATTACTTGTTAAAAATGTGCTATCAAATCAAATAGAGATCCTAGAGAGTGACAGTAAATTGATACTTTTGTTCAGATTTAAAAATGAAAATGTACAAAATATTATAGAAATAATTTGTGGCATTATATATAATCCACCTATAAGAACAAGATATGCACATGATGATCCTTATTTAGAATTACAGTTAGAAATAGACAAATATAATGGTAACAAATTGTTGTTGTTTGGAGACTTTAACGCCAGAGTTAGTGATGGAAAAGACTATACTGAGATAGACAATTTTCTTTATGACTTATATGGCAATAATGAAGTTGTAGAAGAAAACAAAGCAATGTTTGAGAAATTTGAACAATACAATGTTCCTCTTGTTAGACATAATATTGATAGTGTAAGAAATGAATATGGTACACAACTGTTGGAATTCTGTAAAAGCAATGACCTATCAATTCTAAATGGCAGGCTAAATCCTGACTATGAAATGTGTAAAACAACATGCAAAGGAAAGAGTGTTGTAGATTACTTTATAACAAATGTGGAATGCTTTGAATTATTGAAATCATTGTTTGTTCATGATTTTTGTTCATTATATTCTGATGTACACAGTCCTGTGTCATTATGCCTGAATTTGCAACATGTGATTGAAACTGAACAATTAAATTTAGAGTATAGTGAACCTGTATTAAATACATGGAAAGAGGGTGCAAATGATATATTCTTTGAAAATATTAATATGAGAGATGTTGATCGTATTTACAATAGATTATGTACAGTATGTGAAACTGATGAACCCACACAGCTTGATGTTGATACAATTGTAAATGATATAAACCTTGTATTTAAAAATTGTTGTAAAGAAACTTTTGGGTATAAGACACCAAATAGTGTATCAAACAGTAAAAGAAAAAATGGTTTAATGCAAATTGTAGAAACATGAGAAATAAATACCATAATGCAAGAACAATATATAATAGATATAAAACTGAGGAAACAAAAAATGTGCTGAAACAAGTCAGTAAAGAATACAAAACAACAATCTCAAAAAGTGTAAGTCTTTACAAACAAAATAAAATCACTGAGAGATTGTAAATATAAAAACAGTAGAGAGTTTTGGAAGATAATTAATTCAGTTGATAAGAAAAGGCCTGAAACTACTTCCCTAGATAAACTGTACAACTTTTTTAAAAATGTGAATGGAAACACATTTGAGAGTGATGAAGATATAGATGTTGACTCCCCAAATGATACAAATGAGGATATAAATTTACCCATTACAGAAAATGAAATTCTAAATGCAATGAAAACATTAAAAAACAA
>CM026390.1:10666099-10685493 GCA_014843695.1 Archivesica marissinica | reverse complement strand
TGTAATATACAACTGCACGTGGTTCTCTATGTGCAACTTAATATATAATTGTCTCGTGTAATATACAACTGCACGTGGTTCTCTATGTGCAACTTGTATATATAATTGTCTCGTGTAGTATACAACTGCACGTGGTTCTCTCTGTGCAACTTGTATATATAATTGTCTCGTGTAATACACAACTGCACGTGGTTCTCTCTGTGCAACTTGTATATAATTGTATCGTGTAATATACAACTGCACGTGATTCTCTCTGTGCAACATGTATATATAATTGTCTCGTGTAATATACATACAACTGCACGTGGTTCTCTCTGTGCAACTTGTATATGCAATTGTCTCGTGTAATATACAACTGCACGTGGTTCTCTCTGTGCTACTTGTAATATAATTGTCTAGTGTAATATATAACTGCACGTGGTTCTCTCTGTGCAACTTGTATATATATTTGACTCGTGTAATATACAACTGCACGTGGTTCTCTCTGTGCAACTTGTATATAATTGTCTCGTGCAATATACAACTGCACGTGGTTCTCTATGTGCAACTTGTATATATAATTGTCTCGTGTAGTATACAACTGCACGTGGTTCTCTATGTGCAACTTGTATATATAATTGTCTCGTGTAGTATACAACTGCACGTGGTTCTCCCTGTGCAACTTATATATATAATTGTCTCGTGTAGTAAACAACTGCATGTGGTTCTCTCTGTGCAACTTGTATATAATTGTCTCGTGTAATATACAACTATACATGGTTCTCTCTGTGCAACTTGTATATATAATTGTCGCGTGTAATATACAACTGCACGTGGTTCTCTCTGTGCTACTTGTATATAATTGTCTGGTATAATATACAACTGCATGTTGTCCTCTCTGTGCAACTTGTATATTCTTATCTCATGTAATATACAACTGCACGTGGTTCTCTCTGTGTAACTTGTATATAATTGTCTCGTGTAATATACAACTGAACGTGGTTCTCTCTGTGCAACTTGTATATAATTGTGTCGTGTAATATACAACTGCACGTGGTTCTCTCTGTGCAACTTGCATATACACGAGACAATGATATATACAACTGCACGTGGGTCTCTCTGTGTAACTTGTATATAATTGTCTCGTGTAACATACAACTGCACGTGGTTCTCTCTGTGCAACTTGTATATTCTTATCTCATGTAATATACAACTGCACGTGGTTCTCTCTGTGCAACTTGTATATATAATTGTCTCCTGTAATATACAACTGCACGTGGTTCTCTATGTGCAACTTGTATATAACTGTCTCTTGTAATATATATCTGGACGTGGTTTTCTCTGTGCAACTTGTATATATAATTGTCCCGTGTAATATACAACTGCACGTAGTTCTCTGTGCAACTTGTATATAATTTTCCCGTGTAATATACAACTGCACGTGGTTCTCTCTGTGCAATTTGTATATATTCTTGTCTCCTGTAATATACAGCTGCACTTGGTTCTCTATGTGCAACTTGTATATATAATTGTCTTAACTATATAATTGTCTCGTGTAATATATAACTGCACGTGGTTCTCTCTGTGCAACTTGTATATATAATTGTCTCGTGTAATATACAACTGCACGTGGTTCTCTCTCTGCAACTTGTATATAATTGTCTCGTGTAATATACAACTGCACGTGGTTCTCTTGTGCAACTTGTATATAATTGTCTCTGTAATATAACTGCACGTGGTTTCTCTGTGCAACTTGTATATATAATTGTCTCGTGTAATATACAACTGCACGTGGTTCTCTCTGTGCAACTTGCTTGTATATAATTGTCTCGTGTAATATACAACTGCACGTGGTTCTCTCTGTGCAACTTGTATATAATTGTCTCGTGTAATATACAACTGCACGTGGTTCTCTCTGTGCAACTTGTATATAATTGTCTCGTGTAATATACAACTGCACGTGGTTCTCTCTGTGCAACTTGTATATATAATTGTCTCGTGTAATATACAACTGCACGTGGTTCTCTCTGTGCAACTTGTATATATTTCGTAATATACAACTGCACTGGTTTCTGTGCAACTTGTATATAATTGTCTCGTGTAATATACAACTGCACGTGGTTCTCTCTGTGCAACTTGTATATAATTGTCTCGTTTAATATACAACTGCACGTGGTTCTCTCTGTGCAACTTGTATATATAATTGTCTCGTGTAATATACAACTGCACGTGGTTCTCTGTGCAACTTGTATATAATTTGCTCGTGTAATATACAACTGCACGTGGTTCTCTCTGTGCAACTTGTATATAATTGTCTCGTGTAATATACAACTGCACGTGGTTCTCTGTGCAACTTGTATATAATTGTCTCGTGTAATATACAACTGCACGTGGTTCTCTCTGTGCAACTTGTATATATAATTGTCTCGTGTAATATACAACTGCACGTGGTTCTCTATGTGCAACTTGTATATATAATTGTCTTGTGTAATATACAACTGCACGTGGTTCTCTCTGTGCAACTTGTATATATAATTGTCTCGTGTAATATACAACTGCACGTGGTTCTCTCTGTGCAACTTGTATATAATTGTCTCGTGTAATATACAACTACACGTGGTTCTCTCTGTGCAACTTGTATATAATTGTCTCGTGTAATATACAACTGCACGTGGTTCTCTTGTGCAACTTGTATATAATTGTCTCGTGTAATATACAACTGCACGTGGTTCTCTCTGTGCAACTTGTATATATAAGTCTCGTGTAATATACAACTGCACGTGGTTCTCTCTGTGCAACTTGTATATAATTGTCTCGTGTAATATACAACTGCACGTGGTTCTCTCTGTGCAACTTGTATATAATTGTCTCGTGTAATATACAACTGCACGTGGTTCTCTCTGTGCAACTTGTATATAAGCACGTGCCAACTTGCATATACACGAGACAATCATATATACAACTGCACGTGGTTCTCTCTGTGCAACTTGTATATACTTGTCTCGTGTAATATACAACTGCACGTGGTTCTCTCTGTGCAACTTGTATATAATTGTCTCGTGTAATATACAACTGCACGTGGTTCTCTCTGTGCAACTTGTATATATAATTGTCTCGTGTAATATACAACTGCACGTGGGTCTCTCTGTGCAACTTGAATATATAATTGTCTCGTGTAATATACAACTGCACGTGGTTCTCTATGTGCAACTTGTATATAATTGTCTCTTGTAATATATATCTGCACGTGGTTTTCTCTGTGCAACTTGTATATATAATTGTCCCGTGTAATATACAACTGCACGTGGTTCTCTCTGTGCAACTTGTATATAATGTTCCTGTTTAATATACAACTGCACTTGGTTATCTGTGCATCTTGTATATATAATTGTCTCGTGTAATATACAACTGCACGTGGGTCTCTCTGTGCAACTTGAATATATAATTGTCTCGTGTAATATACAACTGCACGTGGTTCTCTATGTGCAACTTGTATATAATTGTCTCTTGTAATATATATCTGCACGTGGTTTTCTCTGTGCAACTTGTATATATAATTGTCCCGTGTAATATACAACTGCACGTGGTTCTCTCTGTGCAACTTGTATATAATGTTCCTGTTTAATATACAACTGCACTTGGTTATCTGTGCATCTTGTATATATAATTGTCTCGTGTAATATACAACTGCACATGGTTCTCTATGTGCAACTTGTATATAATTGTCTCTTTTAATATATATCTGCACGTGGTTTTCTCTGTGCAACTTGTATATATAATTGTCCCGTGTAATATACAACTGCACGTAGTTCTCTGTGCAACTTGTATATAATTTGCCCGTGTAATATACAACTGCACGTGATTCTCTCTGTGCAACTTGTATATATTCTTGTCTCGTGTAATATACAACTGCACGTAGTTCTCTGTGCAACTTGTATATAATTTTCCCCTGTAATATACAACTGCACTTGGTTCTCTCTGTGCAACTTGTATATATTCTTGTCTCGTGTAATATACAACTGCCTGTGGTTCTCTATGTGCAACTTGTATATATAATTGTCTTGTGTAATATATAACTGCACATGGTTCTCTCTGTGCAACTTGTATATATAATTGTCTCGTGTAATATACAACTGCACGTGGTTCTCTCTGTGCAACTTGTATATAATTGTCTCGTGTAATATACAACTACACGTGGTTCTCTCTCTGCAACTTGCATATAATTGTCTCGTGTAATATACAACTGCACGTGGTTCTCTATGTGCAACTTGTATATACTTGTCTCGTGTAATATACAACTGCACGTGGTTCTCTCTGTGCAACTTGTATATATAACCGTCTCGTGTAATATACAACTGCATGTGGTCCTCTCTGTGCAACCTGTATATTCTTGTCTCATGTAATATACAACTGCACGTGGTTCTCTCTGTGTAACTTGTATATAATTGTCTCGTGTAATATACAACTGCACGTGGTTCTCTCTGTGCAACTTGTATATAATTGTCTCGTGTAATATACAACTGCACGTGGTTCTCTCTGTGCTACTTGTAATATAATTGTCTCGTGTAATATATAACTGCACGTGGTTTTCTCTGTGCAACTTGTATACATATTTGACTCGTGTAATATACAACTGCACGTGGTTCTCTCTGTGCAACTTGTATATAATTGTCTCGTGCAATATACAACTGCACGTGGTTCTCTATGTGCAACTTGTATATATAATTGTCTCGTGTAGTATACAATTGCACGTTGTTCTCTATGTGCATCTTGTATATATAATTGTCTGGTGTAGTATACAACTGCACGTGGTTCTCTCTGTGCAACTTATATATATAATTGTCTCGTGTAATACACAACTGCACGTGGTTCTCTCTGTGCAACTTGTATATAATTGTCTCGTGTAATATACAACTACACATGGTTCTCTCTGTGCAACTTGTATATATAATTGTCTCGTGTAATATACAACTGCACGTGGTTCTCTCTGTGCTACTTGTATATAATTGTCTCGTATAATATACAACTGCATGTTGTCCTCTCTGTGCTACTTGTATATTCTTATCTCATGTAATATACAACTGCACGTGGTTCTCTCTGTGTAACTTGTATATAATTGTCTCGTGTAATATACAACTGAACGTGGTTCTCTCTGTGCAACTTGTAATATAATTGTCTCGTGTAATATATAACTGCACGTGGTTCTCTCTGTGCAACTTGTATATATATTTGACTCGTGTAATATACAACTGCACGTGGTTCTCTCTGTGCAACTTGTATATAATTGTCCCGTGTAATATACAACTGCACACTGTTCTCTCTGTGTAATTTGTATATAATTGTCTCCTGTAATATACAACTGCACGTGGTTCTCTCTGTGCAACTTGTATATAATTGTACCGTGTAATATACAACTGCACGCTGTTCTCTCTGTGTAACTTGTATATAATTGTCTCGTGTAATATATAACTGCACGTGGCTCTCTCTGTGCAACTTGTATATATAATTGACTCGTGTAATATACAGCTGCACGTGGTTCTCTCTGTGCAACTTGTATATACTTGTCTCGTGTAATATACAACTGCACGTGGTTCACTCTGTGCAAATTGTATATACTTGTCTCGTGTAATATACAACTGCACGTGGTTCTCTCTGTGCAACTTGTATATAATTGTCTCGTGTAATATACAACTGCACGTGGTTCTCTCTGTGCAACTTGTATATAATTGTCTTGTGTAATATACAACTGCACGTGGTTCTCTCTGTGCAAATTGTATATAATTGTCTCGTGTAATATACAACTGCACGTGGTTCTCTCTGTGCAACTTGTATATAATTGTCTCGTGTAATATACAACTGCACGTGGTTCTCTCTGTGCAACTTGTATATAATTGTCTCGTGTAATATACAACTGCATGTGGTTCTCTCTGTGCAACTTGTATATTATTGTCTCGTGTAATATACAACTGCACGTGGTTCTCTCTGTGCAACTTGTAATATAATTGTCTCGTGTAATATACAACTGCACGTGGTTCTCTCTGTGCAACTTGTATATATAATTGTCTCGTGTAATATACAACTGCACGTGGTTCTCTATGTGCAACTTGTATATAATTGTCTCGTGTAATATACAACTGCACGTGGCTCTCTCTGTGCAACTTGTGTATATATTTGTCTTGTGTAATATACAACTGCACGTGGATCTCTCTGTGCAACTGTATATAAATGTCTCGTGTAATATACAAATGCACGTGGTTCTCTCTGTGCAACTTGTATATGCAATTGTCTCGTGTAATATACAACTGCACGTGGTTCTCTCTGTGCAACTTGTAATATAATTGTCTCGTGTAATATATAACTGCACGTGGTTCTCTCTGTGCAACTTGTATATATATTTGACTCGTGTAATATACAACTGCACGTGGTTCTCTCTGTGCAACTTGTATATAATTGTCCCGTGTAATATACAACTGCACGCTGTTCTCTCTGTGTATCTTGTATATAATTGTCTCCTGTAATATACAACTGCACGTGGTTCTCTCTGTGCAACTTGTATATAATTGTCCCGTGTAATATACAACTGCACGCTGTTCTCTCTGTGTAACTTGTATATAATTGTCTCGTGTAATATATAACTGCACGTGGCTCTCTCTGTGCAACTTGTATATATAATTGACTCGTGTAATATACAACTGCACGTGGTTTTCTCTGTGCAACTTGTATATAATTGTCTCGTGTAATATACAACTGCACGTGGTTCTCTCTGTGCAACTTGTATATACTTGTCTCGTGTAATATACAACTGCACGTGGTTCACTCTGTGCAAATTGTATATACTTGTCTCGTGTAATATACAACTGCACGTGGTTCTCTCTGTGCAACTTGTATATAATTGTCTCGTGTAATATACAACTGCACGTGGTTCTCTCTGTGCAACTTGTATATAATTGTCTCGTGTAATATACAACTGCACGTGGTTCTCTCTGTGCAACTTGTATATAATTGTCTCGTGTAATATACAACTGCACGTGGTTCTCTATGTGCAACTTGTATATAATTGTCTCGTGTAATATACAACTGCACGTGGTTCTCTCTGTGCAACTTGTTATATATTTGTCTGTGTAATATACAACTGCACGTGGTCTCTCTGTGCAACTGTATATAATTGTCTCGTGTAATATACAACTGCACGTGGTTCTCTCTGTGCAACTTGTATATGCAATTGTCTCGTGTAATATACAACTGCACGTGGTTCTCTCTGTGCAACTTGTATATAATTGTCTCGTGTAATATATAACTGCACGTGGTTCTCTCTGTGCAACTTGTATATATATTTGACTCGTGTAATATACAACTGCACGTGGTTCTCTCTGTGCAACTTGTATATAATTGTCCCGTGTAATATACAACTGCACGCTGTTCTCTCTGTGTAACTTGTATATAATTGTCTCGTGTAATATACAACTGCACGTGGTTCTCTCTGTGCAACTTGTATATAATTGTCTCGTGTAATATACAACTGCACGTTGTTCTCTCTGTGCAACTTGTATATAATTGTCTCGTGTAATATACAACTGCACGTGGTTCTCTCTGTGCAACTTGTATATAATTGTCTCGTGTAATATACAACTGCACGTGGTTCTTTCTGTGCAAATTGCATATACACGAGACAATTATATATACAACTGCACGTGGTTCTCTCTGTGCAACTTGTATATATAATTGTCTCGTGTAATATACAACTGCACGTGGTTCTCTCTGTGCAACTTGTATATATAATTGTCTCGTGTAATATACAACTGCACGTGGTTCTCTCTGTGCAACTTGTAATATAATTGTCTCGTGTAATATATAACTGCACGTGGTTCTCTATGTGCAACTTGTATATATAATTGTCTCGTGTAACATACAACTGAACGTGGTTCTCTCTATGCAACTTGTATATATAATTGTCTCGTGTAACATACAACTGCACGTGGTTCTCACTGTGCAACTTGTATATATAATTGTATCGTGTAATATACAACTGCACGTGGCTCTCTCTGTGCAACTTGTGCATATATTTGTCTTGTGTAATATACAACTGCACGTGGATCTCTCTGTGCAACTGTATATAAATGTCTCGTGTAATATACAAATGCACGTGGTTCTCTCTGTGCAACTTGTATATGCAATTGTCTCGTGTAATATACAACTGCAAGTGGTTCTCTCTGGGCAACTTGTAATATAATTGTCTCGTGTAATATATAACTGCACGTGGTTCTCTCTGTGCAACTTGTATATATATTTGACTCGTGTAATATACAACTGCACGTGGTTCTCTCTGTGCAACTTGTATATAATTGTCTCGTGTAATATACAACTGCACGTGGTTCTCTCTGTGCAACTTGTATATAATTGTCCCGTGTAATATACAACTGCACGCTGTTCTCTCTGTGCAACTTGTATATAATTGTCTCGTGTAATATATAACTGCACGTGGCTCTCTCTGTGCAACTTATATATATAATTGACTCGTGTAATATACAACTGCACATGGTTTTCTCTGTGCAACTTGTATATAATTGTCTCGTGTAATATACAGCTGCACGTGGTTCTCTCTGTGCAACTTGTATATACTTGTCTCGTGTAATATACAACTGCACCTGGTTCACTCTGTGCAAATTGTATATACTTGTCTCGTGTAATATACAACTGCACGTGGTTCTCTCTGTGCAACTTGTATATAATTGTCTCGTGTAATATACAACTGCACGTGGTTCTCTCTGTGCAACTTGTATATAATTGTCTTGTGTAATATACAACTGCACGTGGTTCTCTCTGTGCAAATTGTATATACCTGTCTCGTGTAATATACAACTGCACGTGGTTCTCTATGTGCAACTTGTATATAATTGTCTCGTGTAATATACAATTGCACGTGGCTCTCTCTGTGCAACTTGTGTATATATTTGTCTTGTGTAATATACAACTGCACGTGGATTTCTCTGTGCAACTGTATATAATTGTCTCGTGTAATATACAACTGCACGTGGTTCTCTCTGTGCAACTTGTATATGCAATTGTCTCGTGTAATATACAACTGCACGTGGTTCTCTCTGTGCAACTTGTAATATAATTGTCTCGTGTAATATATAACTGCACGTGGTTCTCTCTGTGCAACTTGTATATATATTTGACTCGTGTAATATACAACTGCACGTGGTTCTCTCTGTGCAACTTGTATATAATTGTCCCGTGTAATATACAACTGCACGCTGTTCTCACTGTGTAACTTGTATATAATTGTCTCCTGTAATATACAACTGCACGCTGTTCTCTCTGTGTAACTTGTATATAATTGTCTCGTGTAATATATAACTGCACGTGGCTCTCTCTGTGCAACTTGTATATATAATTGACTCGTGTAATATACAGCTGCACGTGGTTATCTCTGTGCAACTTGTATTTACTTGTCTCGTGTAATATACAACTGCACGTGGTTCACTCTGTGCAAATTGTATATACTTGTCTCGTGTAATATACAACTGCACGTGGTTCTCTCTGTGCAACTTGTATATAATTGTCTCGTGTAATATACAACTGCACGTGGTTCTCTCTGTGCAACTTGTATATAATTGTCTTGTGTAATATACAACTGCACGTGGTTCTCTCTGTGCAAATTGTATATACCTGTCTCGTGTAATATACAACTGCACGTGGTTCTCTCTGTGCAACTTGTATATAGTTGTCTCGTGTAATATACAACTGCACGTGGTTCTCTCTGTGCAACTAGTATATAATTGTCTCGCGTAATATACAACTGCATGTGGTCCTCTCTGTGCAACTTGTATATTCTTGTCTCATGTAATATACAAATGCACGTGGTTCTCTCTGTGTAACTTGTATATAATTGTCTCGTGTAATATACAATTGGACGTGGTTCTCTCTGTGCAACTTGTATATAATTGTGTCGTGTAATATACAACTGCACGTGGTTCTTTCTGTGCAACTTGCATATACACGAGACAATTATATATACAACTGCACGTGGTTCTCTCTGTGCAACTTGTATATACTTGTCTCGTGTAATATACAACTGCACGTGGTTCTCTCTGTGCAACTGTATATAATTGTCTCGTTTAATACACACATGCATGTGGTTCTCTCTGTGCAACTTGTATATATAATTGTCTCGTGTAATATACAACTGCACGTGGTTCTCTATGTGCAACTTGTATATATAATTGTCTCGTGTAATATACAACTGCACGTGGTTCTCTCTGTGCAACTTGTAATATAATTGTCTCGTGTAATATATAACTGCACGTGGTTCTCTCTGTTCAACTTGTATATATATTTGACTCGTGTAATATACAACTGCACGTGGTTCTCTCTGTGCAACTTGTATATAATTGTCTCGTGCAATATACAACTGCACGTGGTTCTCTATGTGCAACTTGTATATATAATTGTCTCGTGTAACATACAACTGCACGTGGTTCTCTCTGTGCAACTTGTATATATAATTGTCTCGTGTAACATACAACTGCACGTGGTTCTCACTGTGCAACTTGTATATATAATTGGCTCATGTAATATACAACTGCACGTGGTTCTCTATGTGCAACTTGTATATAATTGTCTCGTGTAACATACAACTGCACGTGGTTCTCTCTGTGCAACTTGTATATATAATTGTATCGTGTAATATACAACTGCACGTGGTTCTCTATGTGCAACTTGTATATAATTGTCTCGTGTAATATACAACTGCACGTGGCTCTCTCTGTGCAACTTGTGTATATATTTGTCTTGTGTAATATACAACTGCACGTGGATCTCTCTGTGCAACTGTATATAAATGTCTCGTGTAATATACAAATGCACGTGGTTCTCTCTGTGCAACTTGTATATGCAATTGTCTCGTGTAATATACAACTGCACGTGGTTCTCTCTGTGCAACTTGTAATATAATTGTCTCGTGTAATATATAACTGCACGTGGTTCTCTCTGTGCAACTTGTATATATATTTGACTCGTGTAATATACAACTGCACGTGGTTCTCTCTGTGCAACTTGTATATAATTGTCCCGTGTAATATACAACTGCACGCTGTTCTCTCTGTGTATCTTGTATATAATTGTCTCCTGTAATATACAACTGCACGTGGTTCTCTCTGTGCAACTTGTATATAATTGTCCCGTGTAATATACAACTGCACGCTGTTCTCTCTGTGTAACTTGTTTATAATTGTCTCGTGTAATATATAACTGCACGTGGCTCTCTCTGTGCAACTTGTATATATAATTGACTCGTGTAATATACAACTGCACATGGTTTTCTCTGTGCAACTTGTATATAATTGTCTCGTGTAATATACAGCTGCACGTGGTTCTCTCTGTGCAACTTGTATATACTTGTCTCGTGTAATATACAACTGCACCTGGTTCACTCTGTGCAAATTGTATATACTTGTCTCGTGTAATATACAACTGCACGTGGTTCTCTCTGTGCAACTTGTATATAATTGTCTCCTGTAATATACAACTGCACGTGGTTCTCTCTGTGCAACTTGTATATAATTGTCTTGTGTAATATACAACTGCACGTGGTTCTCTCTGTGCAAAATTGTATATACCTGTCTCGTGTAATATACAACTGCACGTGGTTCTCTATGTGCAACTTGTATATAATTGTCTCGTGTAATATACAATTGCACGTGGCTCTCTCTGTGCAACTTGTGTATATATTTGTCTTGTGTAATATACAACTGCACGTGGATCTCTCTGTGCAACTGTATATAATTGTCTCGTGTAATATACAACTGCACGTGGTTCTCTCTGTGCAACTTGTATATGCAATTGTCTCGTGTAATATACAACTGCACGTGGTTCTCTCTGTGCAACTTTTAATATAATTGTCTCGTGTAATATATAACTGCACGTGGTTCTCTCTGTGCAACTTGTATATATATTTGACTCGTGTAATATACAACTGCACGTGGTTCTCTCTGTGCAACTTGTATATAATTGTCCCGTGTAATATACAACTGCACGCTGTTCTCACTGTGTAACTTGTATATAATTGTCTCCTGTAATATACAACTGCACGTGGTTCTCTCTGTGCAACTTGTATATAATTGTACCGTGTAATATACAACTGCACGCTGTTCTCTCTGTGTAACTTGTATATAATTGTCTCGTGTAATATATAACTGCACGTGGCTCTCTCTGTGCAACTTGTATATATAATTGACTCGTGTAATATACAGCTGCACGTGGTTCTCTCTGTGCAACTTGTATATACTTGTCTCGTGTAATATACAACTGCACGTGGTTCACTCTGTGCAAATTGTATATACTTGTCTCGTGTAATATACAACTGCACGTGGTTCTCTCTGTGCAACTTGTATATAATTGTCTCGTGTAATATACAACTGCACGTGGTTCTCTCTGTGCAACTTGTATATTATTGTCTTGTGTAATATACAACTGCACGTGGTTCTCTCTGTGCAAATTGTATATACCTGTCTCGTGTAATATACAACTGCACGTGGTTCTCTCTGTGCAACTTGTATATAGTTGTCTCGTGTAATATACAACTGCACGTGGTTCTCTCTGTGCAACTAGTATATAATTGTCTCGCGTAATATACAACTGCATGTGGTCCTCTCTGTGCAACTTGTATATTCTTGTCTCATGTAATATACAACTGCACGTGGTTCTCTCTGTGTAACTTGTATATAATTGTCTCGTGTAATATACAATTGGACGTGGTTCTCTCTGTGCAACTTGTATATAATTGTGTCGTGTAATATACAACTGCACGTGGTTCTTTCTGTGCAACTTGCATATACACGAGACAATTATATATACAACTGCACGTGGTTCTCTCTGTGCAACTTGTATATACTTGTCTCGTGTAATATACAACTGCACGTGGTTCTCTCTGTGCAACTGTATATAATTGTCTCGTTTAATACACACATGCATGTGGTTCTCTCTGTGCAACTTGTATATATAATTGTCTCGTGTAATATACAACTGCACGTGGTTCTCTATGTGCAACTTGTATATATAATTGTCTCGTGTAATATACAACTGCACGTGGTTCTCTCTGTGCAACTTGTAATATAATTGTCTCGTGTAATATATAACTGCACGTGGTTCTCTCTGTGCAACTTGTATATATATTTGACTCGTGTAATATACAACTGCACGTGGTTCTCTCTGTGCAACTTGTATATAATTGTCTCGTGCAATATACAACTGCACGTGGTTCTCTATGTGCAACTTGTATATATAATTGTCTCGTGTAACATACAACTGCACGTGGTTCTCTCTGTGCAACTTGTATATATAATTGTCTCGTGTAACATACAACTGCACGTGGTTCTCACTGTGCAACTTGTATATATAATTGGCTCATGTAATATACAACTGCACGTGGTTCTCTATGTGCAACTTGATATATAATTGTCTCGTGTAACATACAACTGCACGTGGTTCTCTCTGTGCAACTTGTATATATAATTGTATCGTGTAATATACAACTGCACGTGGTTCTCTATGTGCAACTTGTATATAATTGTCTCGTGTAATATACAACTGCACGTGGCTCTCTCTGTGCAACTTGTGTATATATTTGTCTTGTGTAATATACAACTGCACGTGGATCTCTCTGTGCAACTGTATATAAATGTCTCGTGTAATATACAACTGCACGTGGTTCTCTCTGTGCAACTTGTAATATAATTGTCTCGTGTAATATACAACTGCACGTGGTTCTCTCTGTGCAACTTGTATATAATTGTCTCGTGTAATATACAACTGCACGTGGTTCTCTCTGTGCAACTTGTATATAATTGTCTCGTGTAATATACAACTGCACGTGGTTCTCTCTGTGCAACTTGTATATAATTGTCCCGTGTAATATACAACTGCACGCTGTTCTCTCTGTGTAACTTGTATATAATTGTCTCGTGTAATATACAACTGCACGTGGTTCTCTCTGTGCAACTTGTATATATAATTGTCTCGTGTAATATACAACTGCACGTGGTTCTCTCTGTGCAACTTGTATATAATTGTCTCGTGTAATATACAACTGCACGTGGTTCTCTCTGTGCAACTTGAAACAAATTGTATATAATTGTCTCGTGTAATATACAACTGCACGTGGTTCTCTCTGTGCAACTTGTATATAATTGTCTCGTGTAATATACAACTGCACGTGGTTCTCTCTGTGCAACTTGTATATAATTGTCTCGTGTAATATACAACTGCACGTGGTTCTCTCTGTGCAAATTGTATATACTTGTCTCGTGTAATATACAACTGCACGTGGTTCTCTCTGTGCAACTTGTATATAATTGTCTCGTGTAATATACAACTGCACGTGGTTCTCTCTGTGCAACTTGTATATAATTGTCTCGCGTAATATACAACTGCATGTGGTCCTCTCTGTGCAACTTGTATATTCTAGTCTCATCTAATATACAACTGCACGTGGTTCTCTCTGTGTAACTTGTATATAATTGTCTCGTGTAATATACAACTGCACGTGGTTTTCTCTGTGCAACTTGTATATAATTGTCTCGTGTAATATACAACTGCACGTGGTTCTCTCTGTGCAACTTGTATATAATTGTCTCGTGTAATATACAACTGCATGTGGTCCTCTCTGTGCAACTTGTATATTCCTGTCTCATGTAATATACAACTGCACGTGGTTCTCTCTGTGTAACTTGTATATAATTGTCTCGTGTAATATACAATTGCACGTGGTTCTCTCTGTGCAACTTGTATATAATTGTGTCGTGTAATATACAACTGCACGTGGTCATCTTGCAACTTGATATACACAGACAATTATATATACAACTGCACGTGGTTCTCTATGTGCAACTTGTATATATAATTGTCTCGTGTAATATACAACTGCACGTGGTTCTCTCTGTGCAACTTGTAATATAATTGTCTCGTGTAATATATAACTGCACGTGGTTCTCTCTGTGCAACTTGTATATATATTTGACTCGTGTAATATACAACTGCACGTGGTTCTCTCTGTGCAACTTGTATATAATTGTCTCGTGCAATATACAACTGCACGTGGTTCTCTATGTGCAACTTGTATATATAATTGTCTCGTGTAGTATACAACTGCACGTGGTTCTCTATGTGCAACTTGTATATATAATTGTCTCGTGTAGAATACAACTGCACGTGGTTCTCTATGTGCAACTTGTATATATAATTGTCTCGTGTAGTATACAACTGCACGTGGTTCTCTCTGTGCAACTTATATATATAATTGTCTCGTGTAATACACAACTGCACGTGGTTCTCTCTGTGCAACTTGTATATAATTGTCTCGTGTAATATACAACTACACATGGTTCTCTCTGTGCAACTTGTATATATAATTGTCTCGTGTAATATACAACTGCACGTGGTTCTCTCTGTGCTACTTGTATATAATTGTCTCGTATAATATACAACTGCATGTTGTCCTCTTTGTTCAACTTGTATATTCTTATCTCATGTAATATACAACTGAACGTGGTTCTCTCTGTGCAACTTGTATATAATTGTGTCGTGTAATATACAACTGCACGTGGTTCTCTCTGTGCGACTTGCATATACACGAGACAATTATATATACAACTGCACGTGGTTCTCTCTGTGCAACTTGTATATACTTCTCTCGTGTAATATACAACTGCACGTGGGTCTCTCTGTGCAACTTGTATATAATTGTCTCGTGTAATATACAACTGCACGTGGTTCTCTCTGTGCAACTTGTATATACTTCTCTCGTGTAATATACAACTGCACGTGGTTCTCTCTGTGCAACTTGTATATAATTGTCTCGTGTAATATACAACTGCACGTGGTTCTCTCTGTGCAACTTGTATATAATTGTCTCGTTTAATACACAAATGCATGTGGTTCTCTCTGTGCAACTTGTATATATAATTGTCTCGTGTAATATACAACTGCACGTGGTTCTCTATGTGCAACTTGCATATAACATTGTCTCGTGTAACATACAACTGCACGTGGTTCTCACTGTGCAACTTGTATATATAATTGTCTCATGTAATATACAACTGCACATGGTTCTCTATGTGCAACTTGTATATAATTGTCTCGTGTAACATACAACTGCCTGTGGTTCTCTCTGTGCAACTTGCATATATAATTGTATCGTGTAATATACAACTGCACATGGTTCTCTATGTGCAACTTGTATATACTTGTCTCGTGTAATATACAACTGCACGTGGCTCTCTGTGTGCAACTTGTGTATATATTTGTCTTGTGTAATATACAACTGCACGTGGATCTCTGTGTGCAACTTGTATATAATTGTCTCGTGTAATATACAACTGCACGTGGTTCTCTCTGTGCAACTTGTATATGCAATTGTCTCGTGTAATATACAACTGCACGTGGTTCTCTCTGTGCAACTTGTAATATAATTATCTCGTGTAATATAGAACTGCACGTGGTTCTCTCTGTGCAACTTGTATATATATTTGACTCGTGTAATATACAACTGCACGTGGTTCTCTCTGTGCAACTTGTATATAATTGTCCCGTGTAATATACAACTGCACGCTGTTCTCTTTGTGTAACTTGTATATAATTGTCTCCTGTAATATACAACTGCACGTGGTTCTCTCTGTGCAACTTGTATATAATTGTCCCGTGTAAATACAACTGCACGCTGTTCTCTCTGTGTAACTTGTATATAATTGTCTCGTGTAATATATAACTGCACGTGGCTCTCTCTGTGCAACTTGTATATATAATTGACTCGTGTAATATACAACTGCACGTGGTTTTCTCTGTGCAACTTGTATATAATTGTCTCGTTTAATATACAACTGCACGTGGTTCTCTCTGTGCAACTTGTATATACTTGTCTCGTGTAATATACAACTGCACGTGGTTCACTCTGTGCAAATTGTATATACTTGTCTCGTGTAATATACAACTGCACGTGGTTCTCTCTGTGCAACTTGTATATAATTGTCTCGTGTAATATACAACTGCACGTGGTTCTCTCTGTGCAACTTGTATATAATTGTCTTGTGTAATATACAACTGCACGTGGTTCTCTCTGTGCAACTTGTATATAATTGTCTCGTGTAATATACAACTGCACGTGGTTCTCTCTGTGCAACTTGTATATAATTGTCTTGTGTAATATACAACTGCGCGTGGTTCTCTCTGTGCAAATTGTATATACCTGTCTCGTGTAATATACAACTGCACGTGGTTCTCTCTGTGCAACTTGTATATAGTTGTCTCGTGTAATATACAACTGCACGTGGTTCTCTCTGTGCAACTAGTATATAATTGTCTCGCGTAATATACAACTGCATGTGGTCCTCTCTGTGCAACTTGTATATTCTTGTCTCATGTAATATACAACTGCACGTGGTTCTCTCTGTGTAACTTGTATATAATTGTCTCGTGTAATATACAACTGCACGTGGTTCTCTATGTGCAACTTGTATATAATTGTCTCGTGTAATATACAACTGCACGTGGTTCTCTCTGTGCAACTTGCATATACACGAGACAATTATATATACAAGTTGCACAGAGAGAACCATGTGCAGTTGTGTATTACACGAGACAATTATATACAAGTTGCACAGAGAGAACCACGTGCAATTGCATATTACACGTTACAATTATATATACAAGTTGCACAGAGAGAACCACGTGCAGTTGTATATTGCACAAGACAATTATGTACAAGTTGCACAGAGAGAACCACGTGCAGTTGTGTATTACACGAGACAATTATATACAAGTTGCACAGAGAGAACCACGTGCAGTTGTGTATTACACGAGACAATTATATATACAAGTTGCACAGAGAGAACCACGTGCTGTTGTATATTACACGAGACAATTATATATACAAGTTGCACAGAGAGAACCACGTGCAGTTGTATATTACACGAGACAATTATATATACAAGTTGCACAGAGAGAACCACGTGCAGTTGTATATTACACGAGACAATTATATACAAGTTGCACAGAGAGAACCACGTGCAGTTGTATATTACACGAGACAATTATATACAAGTTGCACAGAGAGAACCACGTGCAGTTGTATATTACACGAGACAATTATATACAAGTTGCACAGAGAGAACCACGTGGAGTTGTATATTACACGAGACAATTATATACAAGTAGCACAGAGAGAACCACGTGCAGCTGTATATTACACGAGACAATAATATATAGAAGTTGCACAGAGAGAACCACGTGCAGTTGTATATTACACGACACAATTATATACAAGTTGCACAGAGAGAATCACATGCAGTTGTATATTACACGAGACAATTATATATTCAAGATGCACAGAGAGAACCACGTGCAGTTGTATATTACACGAGACAATTATATATACAAGATGCACAGAGAGAACCATGTGCAGTTGTATAATACACGAGACAATTATATACAAGTTGCACGTAGAGAATCACATGCAGTTGTATATTACAGGACACAATTATATACATGTTGCACTGAGAGAACCACGTGCTGTTGAATATTACACGAGACAATTATATATACAAGTTGCACAGAGAGAACCATGTGCAGTTGTATATTACACGAGACAATTATATATACAAGTTGCACAGAGAGAACCACGTGCAGTTGTATATTACACGAGACAATTATATACAAGTTGCACAGAGAGAACCACGTGCAGTTGTGTATTACACGAGACAATTATATATACAAGTTGCACAGAGAGAACCACGTGCTGTTGTATATTACACGAGACAATTATATATACAATTTGCACAGAGAGAACCACGTGCAGTTGTATATTACACGAGACAATTATATATACAAGTTGCACAGAGAGAACCACGTGCAGTTGTATATTACACGAGACAATTATATACAAGTTGCACAGAGAGAACCACGTGCAGTTGTATATTACACGAGACAATTATATACAAGTTGCACAGAGAGAACCACGTGCAGTTGTATATTACACGACACAATTATATACAAGTTGCACAGAGAGAACCACGTGCAGTTGTATATTACACGAGACAATTATATACAATTTGCACAGAGAGAACCACGTGCAGTTGTATATTACACGAGACAATTATATACAAGTTGCACAGAGAGAACCACGTGCAGTTGTATATTACACGAGACAATTATATACAAGTTGCACAGAGAGAACCACGTGCAGTTGTATATTACACGAGACAATTATATATACAAGTTGCACAGAGAGAACCACGTGCAGTTGTATATTACACGAGACAATTATATAAAAGTTGCACAGAGAGAACCACGTGCAGTTGTATATTACACGAACAATATATCAAGTTGCACAGAGAGAACCACGGCGTTGTATATTACACGAG
>CM026390.1:10610720-10665099 GCA_014843695.1 Archivesica marissinica | reverse complement strand
ATACAAGTTGCACAGAGAGAACCACGTGCAGTTGTATATGACACGAGACAATTATATACAAGTTGCACAGAGTGAACAACGTGCAGTTATATATTACACGAGACCAATTATATACAAGTTGCACAGAGAGAACCACGTGCAGTTGTATATTACACGAGACAATTATATACAAGTTGCATAGAGAGAACCACGTGCAGTTGTATGTTACACGGGACAATTAAATATACAAGTTGCACAGAGAGAACGACGTGCAGTTGTATATTACACGAGACAATTATATACAAGTTGCACAGAGAGAACCATGTGCAGTTGTATATTACACGAGACAATTATATATATAAGATGCACAGAGAGAACCACGTGCTGTTGTATATTACACAAGACAATTATATACAAGTTGCATAGAGAGAACCACGTGCAGTTGTATATTACACCAGACAATTATATACAAGTTGCACAAAGCGAACCACGTGCAGTTGTATATTACACGAGACAATTATATACAAGTTGCATAGAGAGAACCACGTGCAATTGTATGTTACACGGGACAATTATATATACAAGTTGCACAGAGAGAACCACGTGCAGTTGTATATTACACGAAACAATTATATACAAGTTGCACAGAGAGAACCACGTGCAGTTGTATATTACACGGAACAATTATATACAAGTTGCACAGAGAGAACCACGGGCTGTTGTGTATTACACGAGAAAATTATATACAAGTTGCACAGAGAAAACCACGTGCAGTTGTATATTACACGAAACTATTATATACAAGTTGCACAGAGAGAACCACGTGCAGTTGTATATGACACTAGACAATTATATACAAGTTGCACAAAGCGAACCACGTGCAGTTGTATATTACACGAGACAATTATATACAAGTTGCATAGAGAGAACCACGTGAAGTTGTATATTACACGGGACAATTATATATACAAGTTGCACAGAGAGAACCACGTGCAGTTGTATAGTACACGAGACAATTATATACAAGTTGCACCGAGAGAACCACATGCAGTTGTATATTACACGAAACAAGTATATACAAGTTGCACAGAGAGAACCATGTGCAGTTGTATATTACACGAGAAAATTATATGCAAGTTGCATAGAGAGAACCACGTGCAGTTGTATATTACACGGGACAATTATATATACAAGTTGCACAGAGAGAACCACGTGCAGTTGTGTATTACACGAGACAATTATATACAAGTTGCACCGAGAGAACCACGTGCAGTTGTATATTACACGAAACAAGTATATACAAGTTGCACAGAGAGAACCACGTGCAGTTGTATATTACACGAGAAAATTATATACAAGTTGCACAGAGAGAACCACGTGCAGCTGTATATTACACGAGACAATTATATATACAAGTTGCACAGAGAGAACCACGTGCAGTTGTGTATTACACGAGACAATTATATATACAAGTTGCACAGAGAGAACCACGTGCTGTTGTATATTACACGAGACAATTATATATACAAGTTGCACAGAGAGAACCACGTGCAGTTGTATATTACACGAGACAATTATATACAAGTTGCACAGAGAGAACCACGTGCTGTTGTATATTACACGAGACAATTATATACAAGTTGCACAGAGAGAACCACGTGCAGTTGTATATTACACGAGACAATTATATACAAGTTGCACAGAGAGAACCACGTGCAGTTGTATATTACACGAGACAATTATATACAAGTTGCACAGAGAGAACCACGTGCAGTTGTATATTACACGGGACAATTATATATACAAGTTGCACAGAGAGAACCACGTGCAGTTGTATATTACACGAGACAATTATATACAAGTTGCACAGAGAGAACCACGTGCAGTTGTATATTACACGAAACAATTATATACAAGTTGCACAGAGAGAACCACGTGCAGTTGTATATTACACGAGACAATTATATACAAGTTGCACAGAGAGAACCACGTGCAGTTGTATATTACACGAAACAATTATATACAAGTTGCACAGAGAGAACCACGTGCAGTTGTATATTACACGAGACAATTAAATACAAGTTGCACAGAGAGAACCACGTGCAGTTGTATATTACACGAGACAATTATATACAAGTTGCACAGAGAGAACCACGTGCAGTTGTATATTACACGAGACAATTATATATACAAGTTGCACAGAGAGAACCACGTGCAGTTGTATATTACACGAGACAATTATATACAAGTTGCACAGAGAGAACCACGTGCAGTTGTATATTACACGAGACAATTATATACAAGTTGCACAGAGAGAACCACGTGCAGTTGTATATTACACGAGACAATTATATACAAGTTGCACAGAGAGAACCACGTGCAGTTGTATATTACACGAGACAATTATATACAAGTTGCACAGAGAGAACCACGTGCAGTTGTATATTACACGAGACAATTATATATACAAGTTGCACAGAGAGAACCACGTGCAGTTGTATATTACACGAGACAATTATATATACAAGTTGCACAGAGAGAACCACGTGCAGTTGTATATTACACGAGACAATTATATACAAGTTGCACAGAGAGAACCACGTGCAGTTGTATATTACACGAGACAAGTATATACAAGTTGCACAGAGAGAACCACGTGCAGTTGTATATATACCGTATATGCAAGTTGCACAGAGAGAACCACGTGCAGTTGTATATTACACGAGACAATTATATACAAGTTGCACAGAGAGAACCACGTGCAGTTGTATATTACACGAGACAATTATATACAAGTTGCACAGAGAGAACCACGTGCAGTTGTATATTACATGAGACAAGAATATACAAGTTGCACAGAGAGAACCACATGCAGTTGTATATTACACGAGACAATTATATACAAGTTGCACAGAGAACCACGTGCAGTTGTATATTACACGAGACAATTATATATACAAGTTGCACAGAGAGAACCACGTGCAGTTGTATATTACACGAGACAATTATATACAAGTTGCACAGAGAGAACCACGTGCAGTTGTATATTACACGAGACAATTATATACAAGTTGCACAGAGAGAACCACGTGCAGTTGTATATTACACGAGACAATTATATATACAAGTTGCACAGAGAGAACCACGTGCAGTTGTATATTACACGAGACAATATATACAAGTTGCACAGAGAGAACCACGTGCAGTTGTATATTACACGAGACAATTATATATACAAGTTGCACAGAGAGAACCACGTGCAGTTGTATATTACACGAGACAATTATATACAAGTTGCACAGAGAGAACCACGTGCAGTTGTATATTACACGAGACAATTATATACAAGTTGCACAGAGAGAACCACGTGCAGTTGTATATTACACGAGACAATTATATACAAGTTGCACAGAGAGAACCACGTGCAGTTGTATATTACACGAGACAATATATATACAAGTTGCACAGAGAGAACCACGTGCAGTTGTATATACGTGCAGTTGTATATTACACGAGACAATTATATATAAAGTTGCACAGAGAGAACCACGTGCAGTTGTATATTACACGAAACAAGTATATACAAGTTGCACAGAGAGAACCACGTGCAGTTGTATATTACACGAGACAATTATATACAAGTTGCACAGAGAGAACCACGTGCAGTTGTATATTACACGAGACAATTATATATACAAGTTGCACAGAGAGAACCACGTGCAGTTGTATATTACACGAGACAATTATATACAAGTTGCACAGAGAGAACCACGTGCAGTTGTATATTACACGAGACAATTATATAAAAGTTGCACAGAGAGAACCACGTGCAGTTGTATATTACACGAGACAATTATATACAAGTTGCACAGAGAGAACCACGTGCAGTTGTATATTACACGAGACAATTATATACAAGTTGCACAGAGAGAACCACGTGCAGTTGTATATTACACGAGACAATTATATACAAGTTGCACAGAGAGAACCACGTGCAGTTGTATATTACACGAGACAATTATATACAAGTTGCACAGAGAGAACCACGTGCAGTTGTATATTACACGAGACAATTATATATACAAGTTGCACAGAGAGAACCACGTGCAGTTGTATATTACACGAGACAATTATATATACAAGTTGCACAGAGAGAACCACGTGCAGTTGTATATTACACGAGACAATTATATACAAGTTGCACAGAGAGAACCACGTGCAGTTGTATATTACACGAGACAATTATATACAAGTTGCACAGAGAGAACCAAGTGCGTTGTATATTACGCGAGACGATTATATATACAAGTTGCACAGAGAGAACCACATGCAGTTGTATATTACACGAGACAATTATATATACAAGTTGCACAGAGAGAACCACGTGCAGTTGTATATAACGCGAGACGATTATATATACAAGTTGCACAGAGAGAACCACATGCAGTTGTATATTACACGAGACAATTATATATTTACTACAGTAAACATCAGGTCATTAAGTCAAACATAAGAACAACTTTGTTCTTATCGGATCAGGTCTATAAATTAGCCCGCATCCGTTATAAATAGCCTACATGTTATCTTATCGCATTATTACATCTTCGTATCAAACATGCACGAATAACAGAGAGCAATGACGCTACTTTATTTATATTCAGTGTTTATTCAATCTACTAAACTTGTCATATACAATAAGTTTCACTCATAATCAGAAATCACATAACAATCCACAAAAGTATACATTAGTTAGGATTTTTGTTCGAACTTCCAACCATAAATGTGTGTATCAGTCATTGTTTCCCAAACTAAGGAGTTTGAATATATATATATTACCTAATGGTTAAGTCTATAGTTTATTGGGAAATACAGACTGTCAAACACAATAAGTGTATATCCGACAAACTAAAAATATGTTTACAGACACTATACAGTCAGAGTACGTTCAAAATGTTGTTACTTATTAGAAGCGTAAACGTGGAATTACATCCTGGTCCGGACGATAATAGAATTGGTATAATGCACCTAAACAGACGCAGTATTCGAAATAAGTTAGAATTTATAAAAGAAAATTACAGTGACTTTGATATTATAAGCTTCACAGAAACTCATTTAGATGATACTGTCCCAAACGATAAATTAGGCATAAATAATTATGGTCAGTTATTTCGTAACGATATCTCCCCTCACTCTGGTGGTATCTTACTTTATGCTTCTCCTAAATTACTTGCTGATAGACTAAATGAATTCCAGATCTTATTACCGGACTCTTTATGGATTAAAGTGAAAAATAAAGGGGATGATTTCATTATATGTGTAATCTATAGAAGGCCCAACTCTAGTGTACAGTTCTGGGATAATCTAAATATTGCCTTGGAAAGAGCTAATGAACAATGTAAACGCATCGTTATACTAGGGGACATAAACGAGGACCAATTAAACCCTAACAATAATAAATTAAAGAATTTAATTCAGTCAAACGGCTTAAGAAATATAATTATTGAACCTACACGAGTTACGCAACATACAGCGACGTCTATAGATCCAATCATTGTACCAGCTGAGTTCAATGTACTAATCTCTGGAGTGTTGCCAGTTCCAGAAGAAATCAGTGACCATCGAGCAACTTATGCAATTTTACCATTTAGTTATAACTTAACCAAATGCTATGAACGACACATCTGGTCTTATAAAAGAGCTAACTTTAAACAGTTAAACGATCTGATTACTAATACAAACTGGGATTTTTTAAACAATGGCGATGTAAATGAATGTTGCTTAAAGTTTAACAATACGTTTCTAGGTTATGCAAAAGAGTGCATACCTAACAAATATGTTTTAATCCGACCTAATGACAAACCTTGGTTTGACTCGGATATTAGAAAACTAATCAAACAGAGAGATAAGATAAGGAAAAAAGCTATGCATTCAAACAACACATCCGAAAGGAACGAGTTTAAGAAAAAAAGAAACAAAGTTAATAATTATATTAACCAAGCCAAAACAAATTTCTATAACAACATTGAAGAAACCTTAGTAGACGCGGAGAAAACAAACAAACGTAAATTCTGGAAATTAGTAAAGAATTTAGTTAAAGAAAACAAAGGTAGTGACATAGTCCCACCACTTATTACGACTCTCCCTAATGGAGACGTAAATTATGCAATAACTGAAAAAGAAAAAGCGAACTGCTTGAACTCATATTTTTCATCCATATCAAATGTCGATGATTCAAATGCCACACTTCCGATTTATGAAAGTAAAACGAATATAAAACTTGAAGATTTTCATATCACAGAATTAGATAATTTGGACGTTTTAAAAAATATTAATGTAAACAAAGCAAACGGCCCAGATGGTATAAGTCACAAAATGTTGAAAGAAACGGCTTCGTCTATTGTCAAACCATTAGCTATTATGTTTAATAGGTCATATCAAGAAGGCATATTTCCATCAGTATGGAAAAATGCTAATGTTATCCCACTATTCAAGAAAGGGAGGACTGAAGAACCAAACAATTATAGGCCGATATCACTGTTAAACTGTCAAGGGAAAGTTATGGAAAGAATTATTTATAAACATATCCATAACCACTTACATTTCAACAAACTTATATTACCTAACCAGTATGGCTTTAGACCAAATCACTCTAGTGCTTATCAACTTATAGAAATTTACAATCAAATATGCCAGACACTAGATTCAAAACAAAGTATGTGTATGATATTCTGCGATATTTCGAAAGCCGTTGACAGGGTTTGGCATAAAGGTCTATTATTTAAACTTAGGCAAAATGGTATCAATGGCAACCTTCTGAAATGGGTGGAAAATTATTTAACAAACAGAACACAAACTGTTGTATTGGGTTCTACTACATCTCTTAGTGAGCGCATTCATTCTGGAGTTCCTCAAGGGTCAATACTTGGACCGATATTTTCTCTAGTATATGTTAATGACATAGCAGACCACTTATTAAGCATAACTAGGTTATTCGCTGATGATACATCTTTAGCTCAAACGACATCAACAATTGCAGACTTGGAAGGTATACTAAATCACGATCTTTACATGATATCAGAATGGTCAAAAAGATGGTTAGTCACCTTCAATCCTAACAAAACAGAAGTACTTTTCTTTAGCACCAATATAAATCAAAGCAATCCTGTATTATATTTCGAAGGAACTCGGTTACCTTTTAGTGAAAGCCATAAGCACTTAGGACTAACATTAAGCAATAATGGAAAATGGCACGAGCACATAGACATTATTTTCAAATCGGCTTCAAAAGTGCTAAATCTAATGAAAGCTTTAAAATTTAAAATCAATAAGGACACCTTAAACCAGATCTATATAATTATCATACATGAGACCTCAATTAGAATATGCTGCGGTAGTATGGGACAGCTGCACTGAATTTGAAAAAAATAAATTAGAAAATTAGAAAATCAGTTTCTTTAAATAAATTAAGAGAAGAAATAGGATGGATACCTTTAAAAGACAGAAGAAAAATGCAAAAACTCGTTGTAATGTATAAATACAAAAATGGTCTATTACCCGAACAGTTTAGTACAATCTTCCCGAGACCAGTCGGCGAAGAAAATCGTTATAATTTAAGAAATGCTGATAATTTTACTGTAATTGCCAGACGTACAGCTTTATTTTCAAACTCTTTTGTACCATCTAGTGTTGATATATGGAATGCACTACCCGAATACTTAAAACACGCTCCAACCTTATCTTGTTTTAAGAATAGACTCAAGTCTTCACTGTTCAAACAAAAAGATGTACCCATGTTTTATCATAAAGGTTCGCGTAGCTTAACTGTTTACCATGCTCGTATAAGAAATGGCTGCAGCAACTTGAACGCAGACTTATATAATAACCATTTAAGGGAAAATGCGAATTGCGATTGTCAAACTGGAATTGAAAACGCTGAACACTACTGTTTTCATTGTCCTTTGTTTCAAAATCAAAGAATAATCCTATTCAGAGAAACACGACAATACCATCCTTTAAATGCGAAAACACTGCTAATAGGTAACGAAAATCTGAAAGTGATAACTTAATTATTTTCAACTCAGTACAGAAATTTATAAAGAATACTAAAAGATTTCAAACCGACCATTAGTATTAATCAAACAACAAAACAAGAGTACTCTTTGAATTTATTGAAATACTATATAGAATGTCTATGTTTACAAATTTACGCTTAGTCTGCAAATAGAAAGAGAGGTTCTGGTCGTTCACTAGACACGCGCACCACAGGCACACTTGCATGAGTACGTTGTATAAATGATGATATTGTATTTTTATGTATCTTTATGTATGTAATTTGCATTTATTCATTTAAATGCGTTGTAAACTAATTGTAGCAATAAAATGAATTTTCGGTAAATACCATGTATTGGGGAGAGCCTTTTCATAATGTGGAAAGCACTTGTGGCTCAAACCAAATTGCTATGTACATTTTGGCAATAAATTATGTTTAAACAATAAGTATTTCGGCCTTCGTGATATATTTCTACGCATAAGAACGACAAACGAGGGTTATTCTGCATTCAATAAGATTTATAAGATATTCATCCTCAAACTTACATGTATTGCATATATTGCATTTCTTTTCATTATAAACTATACAAATGTGGATATTCTTATGACCCCACAACCATAATATGAACACGTCAATCTATGCTCCTCTACTGCAATGGCAAGCCACTTCGAGAACAATCTATGCTCCTCTACTGCAATGGCAAGCCACTTCGAGAACAATCTATGCTCCTCTACTGCAATGGCAAGCCACTTCGAGAACAATTATGCTCCTCTACTGCAATGGCAAGCCACTTCGAGAACAATCTATGCTCCTCTACTGCAATGGCAAGCCACTTCGAGAACAATCTATGCTCCTCTACTGCAATGGCAAGTCACTTCGAGAACAATCTATGCTCCTCTACTGCAATGGCAAGCCACTTCGAGAACAATCTATGCTCCTCTACTGCAATGGCAAGCCACTTCGAGAACAATATATGCTCCTCTACTGCAATGGCAAGCCACTTCGAGAACAATCTATGCTCCGCTACTGCAATGGCAAGCCACTTCGAGAACAATCTATGCTCCTCTACTGCAACGGCAAGCCACTTCGAGAACAATATATGCTCCTCTACTGCAATGGCAAGCCACTTCGAGAACAATCTATGCTCCTCTACTGCAATGGCAAGCCACTTCGAGAACAATCTATGCTCCTCTACTGCAATGGCAAGCCACTTCGAGAACAATCTATGCTCCTCTACTGCAATGGCAAGCCACTTCGAGAACAATCTATGCTCCTCTACTACAATGGCAAGCCACTTCGAGAACAATCTATGCTCCTCTACTGCAATGGCAAGCCACTTCGAGAACAATCTATGCTCCTCTACTGCAATGGCAAGCCACTTCGAGAACAATCTATGCTCCTCTACTGCAATGGCAAGCCACTTCGAGAACAATCTATGCTCCTCTACTGCAATGGCAAGCCACTTCGAGAACAATCTATGCTCCTCTACTGCAATGGAAAGCCACTTCGAGAACAATCTATGCTCCTCTACTGCAATGGCAAGCCACTTCGAGAACAATCTATGCTCCTCTACTGCAATGGCAAGCCACTTCGAGAACAATCTATGCTCCTCTACTGCAATGGCAAGCCACTTCGAGAATAATCTATGCTCCTCTACTGCAATGGCAAGCCACTTGGAGAACAATCTATGCTCCTCTACTGCAATGGCAAGCCACTTCGAGAACAATCTATGCTCCTCTACTGCAATGGCAAGCCACTTCGAGAACAATATATGCTCCTCTACTGCAATGGCAAGCCACTTCGAGAACAATCTATGCTCCTCTACTGCAATGGCAAGCCACTTCGAGAACAATATATGCTCCTCTACTGCAATGGCAAGTCACTTCGAGAACAATCTATGCTCCTCTACTGCAATGGCAAGCCACTTCGAGAACAATCTATGCTCCGCTACTGCAATGGCAAGCCACTTCGAGAACAATCTATGCTCCTCTACTGCAACGGCAAGCCACTTCGAGAACAATCTATGCTCCTCTACTGCAATGGCAAGCCACTTCGAGAACAATCTATGCTCCTCTACTGCAATGGCAAGCCACTTCGAGAACAATCTATGCTCCTCTACTGCAATGGCAAGCCACTTCGAGAACAATCTATGCTCCTCTACTGCAATGGCAAGCCACTTCGAGAACAATACATGCTCCTCTACTGCAATGGCAAGCCACTTCGAGAACAATCTATGCTCCTCTACTGCAATGGCAAGCCACTCGAGAACAATCTATGCTCCTCTACTGCAATGGCAAGCCACTTCGAGAACAATCTATGCTCCTCTACTGCAATGGCAAGCCACTTCGAGAACAATCTATGCTCCTCTACTGCAATGGCAAGCCACTTCGAGAACAATCTATGCTCCTCTACTACAATGGCAAGCCACTTCGAGAACAATCTATGCTCCTCTACTGCAATGGCAAGCCACTTCGAGAACAATCTATGCTCCTCTACTGCAATGGCAAGCCACTTCGAGAACAATCTATGCTCCTCTACTGCAATGGCAAGCCACTTCGAGAACAATCTATTCTACTCTACTGCAATGGCAAGCCACTTCGAGAACAATCTATGCTCCTCTACTGCAATGGCAAGCCACTTCGAGAACAATCTATGTTCCTCTACTGCAATGGCAAGCCGCTTCGAGAACAATCTATTTCTCTGTTGTTTATTTTTGTGTGTTAAAAATGTCACTTCCTTGATGGCTCTGTGGGAACAGCTGGCGATGAAAGTTACCAAAAATAGCGTTGGACATAACAGATGACTTGTGTGCAGCCTAATATCAGTCTTGTAACTGTTCTCGCCAGTTGTACCTAGTTTAGACTTGTAACATATTAGCGATACCGAGTGTGTTTTACGTTTATTTATCGTCGCTACCGGTTGCCAATATGAGCGACGCCTCCTGAAGAGATTAGTCATATAGATTTTTGGATGATAGTGAAATGATACAGACAGAGACCCATTCCAGAGTCTCCTCTGGTTCTTTAACGTGCACGAGTAATTCACGTTTTAATATAACAATTTGTAAATTGAATAAGATATTCAAATATATAATCTGTGTCACTGAAGTTAAGCTTGATTCCCATTTTATTCAAAATAGGTGTGGGTAACAATTTTGCTTTTGTAATGTATACACATTTATTTTAGTTCAATTGAGAAACAAGGTCCTACAACTTATATTAATCACTCGAGACCTCATTCCTGATGGACTTCATCGCCATTAGGCAGAGATGAGAGGCAATGTGGAATTTAAATGCCTTGCCTAAGGGCACACTCGTAACGGCTACAGATGGGCGAGAACTTCAGGCCTTTCGCACCTGAAGCGAACGCGCCACAACTGCGCTATAACGACCTCCACAATTTAGCAACTGTTCGATTAGCGCAGTGGTTAGCACACTCGCTTCTCACCAACGCAACAATGGTTCGATTCTAGGATCTAGAAGTATGTGAGATGATACGGTGGTCGGGCAAATGGGTTTCCAGGTTTCCTCCGCACGAATAACCACATGCTCACTGAACGAGAGTGATTAATAAAAGTTGTTAAGCTTGTTTCGCAATCATTGCAAAATAACAAACGTAACGCACAGAACTTGAAAGTCTTAACGGAACCACATACTATTGTATACTAACACATACTATTGTATACTAACACATACTATTGCATACTAACTCTGTTTGCAATGGGCAAGACTTGCGATAGAACAAATACAAATGTTAGTAGTCGAAATTCGAATTTCTCTCCACACCAATGACATCTTATAAATGTAGTGTTAATCATAAACAATGTATATATCATCTATGTAACCACCTTTGGCTAGCAGGCGGATTTGTAGTCTAGTGGTTAACACATTGGATTGGTAATCCAAGGTTCGATCCCCCGACTGACCCTAATAAAATGAACAGTCTTTCAGATGGAACTTTTAAACCGATGTCTCGTGTCGATGCTTTACACCGTGTACGCAAAAGAACCATATGAGACGTGGGAACGGGTCTCTATCTATATCATTGCACTATCCCTCAAAAGCTAAAATGACTAATCTCTTCAGGAGGCGTCACTCATATGGGCAACCGGTAGCGATAATAAATAAACGTAAAACACACACCTTTGACTAAATCACTTCTCCAATGACGATGCCGTTTCACACATCTAAAATGCCTTAGTATTTACTGCAGTGGTAGCACCACTGGCTCTCAATGACACTTTAAGCCTGATGCAAAGGATTTTAACAGGTATGCTATAGCTCTGCTAAATTTAGATAAGCTTTTCCACCCATCAGCAGGGAACATTTAGTACCAGACATTTAGTACCAGACATTTAGTACCTTAGTACCAGACATTTAGTACCAGACATTTAGTACCAGACCTATAAACTGACATAAACAAATATATGTCTTAGTTTATGAAATATCTTTGCGGCATTTTTACCGGACAAGCAGTGGTCTCCCCCTTGACTATACACACTTTGAACTATAACAACGTTATATTTGGCCTTCACACACTTTAACCACACACCAAATGTAGTTTATACCTCGATGTAAACTTTTAACCATCGATTCATTCCTTAAATAGAAATTTACCAGTGAAATAAAATGTGTTATTGCACTGGTTGAAAGCACCGCGTTGCACGTGTGGTACATAGCCACTGCAAGTTGAAATATTATAAACGCGAACATTCGGACTAAATGCGTGACTTCATTTATGATCATCTAAACGCGACGTTGTAGCGTCATTTAGTGCACAATTTCAACGTTTTCTATCATAAAAACCTTAAACAGCCTACAATAAAAATAAACGTTGTTTAAGTGAATGATCAAATTCTATTTCACCCATGAACATAGAGAGAGAGATAGAGATAGAGAGGAGTGGATAGGAGAGGGGAGGGAGAGCTAGCGCTACACGTGATAATAATGCTTCCATTTGGTGAAACATAATTCGATCATACATTGAAACAAAATAGATCCTCTATTTACACCCAAAACTAAACATTTGATTTACCATAGCTGTCACAATAGACTCGTCCGGGTGCGAATCCTTGGAATGAACCGCAAGTGTAATGTCTTTGTTATCCAAGAACACTACTTTGTCGTGCAATCCCTGTAACGTCTCAAATATAATGCGGGTGAAAATGTTGCCGTAAAAGTCATTAATTAAGCCTTGTACATATATGCTCGTAAACGTGTGAGGCATTTTGATCATAACTCTGACTTTTCCGTTTCGACGTAGTAACCGCTCAACACTGTCTCGAATTCTCTGAATCTTCTGCTTGAACACAGTATGATGAAATGTTATCATATGAAGAAACAGATGAATTACTACAAGTGCATCTTCATTCCACTTTATTGTTTGCAGTCGTTGTGGTATCGACACCAATGTGTGGTTTACTTCCCCCCACTGACTGCCAACATAAAAGGGCTGGCTATGGGTAGCCATAATAACTGTAAAATTGTTGAGCACATTTTTACAATCGGCCGCCTTTTTCCATTTTAAATGTGTCCATTTTTCTGTATATTGCGTGCAATTAAAACGTTGCATGATATTTTCATACCAATGTCGAGTAGTTGAATCACCTAATAAATAAACACTCCTATTTCTCAAACATGCCTTGACGTCAGAACTGTGAATTCCTGAAAATTAAATTATTTAAAATAACACAAGTATAGGTACAAGTCAATATCGAAGTATAGGTATAAGTCAGTAAGTATATGTACAAGTCAATATCGAAGTATAGGTATACGTCAATGTCGAAGCAAAGGTACAAGTCAATATCGAAGTATAGGTATACGTCAATATCGAAGCAAAGGTACAAGTCAATATCGAAGTATAGGTACAAGTCAATATCGAAGTATAGGTACAAGTCAATATCGAACTATAGGTACAAGTCAATATCGAAGTATAGATACAAGTCAATATCGAAGTATAGGTACACACGTCAATATCGAAGTATAGGTACAAGTCAATATCGAAGTATAGGTACACACGTCAATATCGAAGTATAGGTACACACGTCAATATCGAAGTATAGGTACAAGTCAGTAAGTATATGTACATGTCAATATCGAAGTATAGGTACAAGTCAATATCGAAACATAGGTACACAAGTCAATATCGAAGCATAGGTACAAGTAAATATCGAAGTTAAGGTACAAGTCAGTATCGAAGTATAGGTACATTTCAATATCGAAGTATAGGTACAAGTCAATATCGAAGTATAGGTACATTTCAATATCGAAGTATAGGTACAAGTCAATATCGAAGTATAGGTACATTTCAATATCGAAGTATAGGTACAAGTCAATATCGATGTATGGGTATATTTCAATATCGAGGTATAGGTGTAAGTCAATATCGACGAAGTATAGGTACATTTCAATATCGAGGTATAGGTACAAGTCAATATCGAGGTATACGATTATTTCAATATCGAAGTATAGGTGAAAGTCAATATCGAAGTATAGGTACATTTCAATATCGAAGTATAGGTACAAGTCAATAACGAAGTATAGGTAGACGTCAATATCGATGTATAGGTACAAGTCAATATCGAAGTATAGGTACAAGTCATTATGGAAGTATAGGTACAAGTCAATATCAAAGAATAGGTACAAATCAATATCGAGGTATAGGTACACGTCAATATCGAAGTATAGGTACAAGTCAATATTGAAGTATAGGTACAAGTCAATATCGAAGTATAGGTAAAAGTCAATATCGAAGTATAGGTACACGTCAATATCGATGTATAGGTACAAGTCAATATTGAAGCATAGATACAAATCAATATCGAAGTATAGTTACAAATCAATATCGAAGTATAGGTACAAATCAATATCGAGGTATAGGTACACGTCAATATCGAAGTATAGGTACAAGTCAATATTGAAGCATAGATACAAATCAATATAGATGTATAGGTACACAAGTCAATATCGAAGTATAGGTACAAGTCAGTATCGAAGCATAGGTACACGTCAATATCTAAGTATAGGTACACGTCAATATCGAAGTATAGGTACACGTCAATATCGAAGTATAGGTACAAGTCAATATCGAAGTATAGGTACAAGTACATAGCGAAGTAGAGATACACACATCAATATCAAAGTATAGGTACACGACAATATCGAAGAATAGGTACAAGTCCATATCGAAGTATAGGTACACACGTCAATATCGAAGGATAGGCACAATTCAATATCGAAGTATAGGTACTAGTCAATATCGAAGTATAGGTACAAGTCCATATCGAAGTCGAGGTAAACAAGTCAATATCGAAGCATAGGTACAATTCAATATCGAGGTATAGGTACTAGTCAATATCGAAGTATAGGTACAAGTCAATATCGAAGTATAGGTACACATGTCAATATCGAAGTATAGGTACATGTCAATATCGAAGTATAGGTACAAGTCAATATCGAACTATAGGTACAAGTCAATATCGAGGTATATGTTCAAGTCAGTATCGAATTATAGGTACAAGTCATTATCGAAGTATAGGTACACGTCAATATCGAAGTATAGGTACAATTCAATATCGAAGTATAGTTACAAGTTAATATCGAAGTATAGGTACAAGTCATTATCGAAGTAGAGGTACAAGTCAATATCGAAGTATAGGTATAAGTCAATATCGAGGTATAGTTACACGTCAATATCGAAGTATAGGTACAAGTCAATATCGAGGTATAGTTACACGTCAATATCGAAGTATAGGTACAAGTCAATATTGAAGCATAGGTACAAATCAATATCTAAATATAGGTACAATTCAATATCGAAGTATAGGTACACGTCAATATCGAAGTATGGGTACATGTCAATATCGAGGTATATGTACACGTCACTATCGAAGTATAGATATAAGTCAATATCGAAGTATTGGTACACAAGTAAATATCGACGGATAGGTACACGTCAATATAGATGTATAGGTACACAAATCAAATATCGAAGTATAGGTACAAGTCAGTATCGAAGCATAGGTACACGTCAATATATAAGTATAGGTAAAGGTCAATATCTAAGTATAGGTACACGTCAATATCAAAGTATAGGTACACGTCAATATCGAGGTATAGGTACAAGTCAATATCGAAGTATAGGTACAAGTACATAGCCAAGTAGAGATACACACGTCAATATCGAAGTATAGGTACACGTCAATATCGAAGAATAGGTACAAGTCCATATCGAAGTATAGGTACACACGTCAATATCAAAGTATAGGTACACGTCAATATCGAAGAATAGGAGCAAGTCAATATCGAGGTATAGGTACACACATCAATATCGAAGAATAGGGACACGTCAATATCGAAGAATAGGTACTAATCAATATCGAAGTATAGGTACAGGTCAATATCGAAGTATAGGTACACGTCAATATCGAAGTATAGGTACATGTCAATATCGAAGTATAGGTACAAGTCAATATCGAACTATAGGTACAAGTCAATATCGAAGTATAGGTGCACGTCAATATCGATGTATAGTTACAAGTTAATATCGACGTATAGGTACAAGTCAATATCGAAGTATAGGTACACGTCAATATCGAAGGATAGGTACAAGTCAATATCGAAGTATAGGTACACAAGTCAATATCGAAGCATAGGTACATGTCAATATCGAAGAATAGGTAAAAGTCAATATCGAACTATAGGTACAAGTCAATATCGAAGTATAGGTGCACGTCAATATCGATGTATAGTTACAAGTTAATATCGAAGTATAGGTACAAGTCAATATCGAAGTATAGGGTCAAGTAAGTATCGAATTATAGGTACAAGTCATTATCGAAGTATAGGTACACGTCAATATCGAAGTATAGGTACAATTCAATATCGAAGTATAGGTACAAGTCAATATCGAAGTATAGGTACATTTCAATATCGAAGTATAGGTACAAGTCAATATCGATGTATGGGTATATTTCAATATCGAGGTATAGGTGTAAGTCAATATCGACGAAGTATAGGTACATTTCAATATCGAGGTATAGGTACAAGTCAATATCGAGGTATACGATTATTTCAATATCGAAGTATAGGTGAAAGTCAATATCGAAGTATAGGTACATTTCAATATCGAAGTATAGGTACAAGTCAATAACGAAGTATAGGTAGACGTCAATATCGATGTATAGGTACAAGTCAATATCGAAGTATAGGTACAAGTCATTATGGAAGTATAGGTACAAGTCAATATCAAAGAATAGGTACAAATCAATATCGAGGTATAGGTACACGTCAATATCGAAGTATAGGTACAAGTCAATATTGAAGTATAGGTACAAGTCAATATCGAAGTATAGGTAAAAGTCAATATCGAAGTATAGGTACACGTCAATATCGATGTATAGGTACAAGTCAATATTGAAGCATAGATACAAATCAATATCGAAGTATAGTTACAAATCAATATCGAAGTATAGGTACAAATCAATATCGAGGTATAGGTACACGTCAATATCGAAGTATAGGTACAAGTCAATATTGAAGCATAGATACAAATCAATATAGATGTATAGGTACACAAGTCAATATCGAAGCATAGGTACACGTCAATATCTAAGTATAGGTACACGTCAATATCGAAGTATAGGTACAATTCAATATCGAAGTATAGTTACAAGTTAATATCGAAGTATAGGTACAAGTCATTATCGAAGTAGAGGTACAAGTCAATATCGAAGTATAGGTATAATTCAATATCGAGGTATAGTTACACGTCAATATCGAAGTATAGGTACAAGTCAATATCGAGGTATAGTTACACGTCAATATCGAAGTATAGGTACAAGTCAATATTGAAGCATAGGTACAAATCAATATCTAAATATAGGTACAATTCAATATCGAAGTATAGGTACATGTCAATATCGAAGTATGGGTACATGTCAATATCGAGGTATATGTACACGTCACTATCGAAGTATAGATATAAGTCAATATCGAAGTATTGGTACACAAGTAAATATCGACGGATAGGTACACGTCAATATAGATGTATAGGTACACAAATCAAATATCGAAGTATAGGTACAAGTCAGTATCGAAGCATAGGTACACGTCAATATATAAGTATAGGTAAAGGTCAATATCTAAGTATAGGTACACGTCAATATCAAAGTATAGGTACACGTCAATATCGAGGTATAGGTACAAGTCAATATCGAAGTATAGGTACAAGTACATAGCCAAGTAGAGATACACACGTCAATATCGAGGTATAGGTACACGTCAATATCGAAGAATAGGTACAAGTCCATATCGAAGTATAGGTACACACGTCAATATCAAAGTATAGGTACACGTCAATATCGAAGAATAGGAGCAAGTCAATATCGAGGTATAGGTACACACGTCAATATCGAAGAATAGGGACACGTCAATATCGAAGAATAGGTACTAATCAATATCGAAGTATAGGTACAGGTCAATATCGAAGTATAGGTACACGTCAATATCGAAGTATAGGTACATGTCAATATCGAAGTATAGGTACAAGTCAATATCGAACTATAGGTACAAGTCAATATCGAAGTATAGGTGCACGTCAATATCGATGTATAGTTACAAGTTAATATCGACGTATAGGTACAAGTCAATATCGAAGTATAGGTACACGTCAATATCGAAGTATAGGTACAAGTCAATATCGAAGTATAGTTACAAGTTAATATCGAAGTATAGGTACAAGTCATTATCGAAGTATAGGTACATGTCAATATCGAAGCATAGGTACAAGTCAATATCTAAGTATAGGTACAAGTCAATATCGAAGTATAGTTACAAGTTAATATCGAAGTATAGGTACAAGTCAATATCGAAGTATAGGTACAAGTAGATAGCGAAGTAGAGATACACACGTCAATATCGAAGTATAGTTACACGTCAATATCGAAGAATAGGTACAATTCCATATAGAAGTATAGGTACACACGTCAATATCGAAGCATAGGTACAGTCAATATCGAAGGATAGGTACAATTCAATATCGAAGAATAGGAACAAGTCAATATCGAGGTATAGGTACACACGTCAATATCGAAGAATAGGGACACGTCAATATCAAAGTATAGGTACAAGTCCATATCGAAGTCGAGGTAGACAAGTCAATATCGAAGCATAGGTACAATTCAATATCGAAGTATAGGTACTAGTCAATATCGAAGTATAGGTACAAGTCAATATCGAAGTATAGGTACACAAGTCAATATCGAAGTATAGGTAAAGGTCAATATCTAAGTATAGGTACACGTCAATATCTAAGTACAGGTACACGTCAATATCGAAGTATAGGTACAATTCAATATCGAAGTATAGGTACAAGTACATAGCGAAGTAGAGATATACACGTCAATATCGAAGTATAGGTACACGTCAATATCGAAGAACAGGTACAAGTCCATATCGAAGTATAGGTACACACGTCAATATCGACGTATAGGTACACGTCAATATCAAAGAATAGGATCAAGTCAATATCGAGGTATAGGTACACACGTCAATATCGAAGAATAGGGACACGTCAATATCAAAGTATTGGTACAAGTCCATATCGAAGTCGAGGTAAACAAGTCAATATCGAAGCATAGGTACAATTCAATATCAAAGTATAGGTACTAATCAATATCGAAGTATAGGTACAAGTCAATATCGAAGTATAGGTACACAAGTCAATATCGAAGTATAGGTACACGTCAATATCGAAATATAAGTACATGTCAATATCGAAGTATAGGTACAAATCAATATCGAAGTATAATTACAAGTTAATATCGAGGTATAGCTACAAGTCATTATCGAAGTAGAGGTAAAAGTCAATATCGAGGTATAGGTACAAGTCAATATCGAGGTATAGTTACACGTCAATATCGAAGTATAGGTACACATAAATATCGAAGTATAGGTACAAGTCAATATCGAGGTATAGTTACACGTCAATATTGAAGTATAGGTACAAGTCAATATTGAAGCATAGGTACAAATCAATATCGAAGTATAGTTACAAATCAATATCGAAGTATAGGTACACGTCAATATCGATGTATATGTACTAGTTAATATCAAAGTATAGGTACAAGTCAATATCGAAACATAGGTACAAGTCAATATCTAAGTATAGGTACACGTCAATATCGATGTATAGATACAAATCAATATCGAAGCATAGATACACAAGTAAATATCGATGTATAGGTACACGTCAATATAGATGTATAGGTACACAAGTCAATATCGAAGTATAGGTACAAGTCAGTATCGAGGTATAGGTACACGTCAATATCTAAGTATAGGTACAGGTCAATATCTAAGTATAGGTACACGTCAATATCGAAGTATAGGTACACGTCAATATCGAAGTATAGGTACAAGTCAATATCGAAGTATAGGTACAAGTACATAGCGAAGAGGGATACACACGTCAATATCGAACTATATGTACAAGTCAATATCGAAGTATAGGTACAAGTCAATATCGAAGTATAGGTTCAAGTCAGTATCGAATTATAGGTACAAGTCATTATCGAAGTATAGGTACACGTCAATATCGAAGTATAGGTACAAGTCAATATCGAAGTATAGTTACAAGTTAATATCGAAGTATAGGTACAAGTCATTATCGAAGTAGAGGTACAAGTCAATATCGAAGTATAGGTACAAGTCAATATCGAGGTATAGTTACACGTCAATATCGAAGTATAGGTACACGTAAATATCGAAGTATAGGTACAAGTCAATATCGAGGTATAGTTACACGTCAATATCGAAGTATAGGTACACGTCAATATAGAAGTATTGGTACACGTCAATATCAAGGTATATGTACACGTCAATATCGAAGTATAGATACAAGTCAATATCGAAGCATAGATACACGTCAATATTGAAGTATTGGTACAAGTCAGTATCGAAGTATAGGAACACGTCAATATCGCAGTATAGGTACACGTCAATATCGAAGTATAGGTACAAGTTAATATCGAAGCATAGGTACAAGTAGATAGCGAAGTAGAGATACACACGTCAATATCGAAGTATAGGTAAACGTCAATATCGAAGAATAGGTACAATTCCATATGGAAGTATAGGTACACACGTCAATATCGAAGGATAGGTACAATTCAATATCGAAGAATAGGAACAAGTCAATATCGAGGTATAGGTACACACGTCAATATCGAAGAATAGGGACACGTCAATATCAAAATATAGGTACAAGTCCATATCGAAGTCGAGGTAAACAAGTCAATATCGAAGCATAGGTACAAGTCAATATCGAAGTATAGGTACTAGTCAATATCGAAGTATAGGATAAAGTCAATATCGAAGTATAGGTACTAGTCAATATCGAAGTATAGGTACAAGTCAATATCGAAGTATAGGTACACAAGTCAATATCGAAGTATAGGTAAATGTCAATATCTAAGTATAGGTACACGTCAATATCGATGTATAGGTACACGTCAATATCGAAGTATAGGTACAAGTCAATATCTAAGTATAGGTACAAGTACATAGCCAAGTAGAGATACACACCTCAATATCGAAGTATAGGTACACGTCAATATCGAAGAATAGGTACAAGTCCATATCGAAGTATAGGTACACACGTCAATATCGAAGCATAGGTACAGGCAATATCGAAGGATAGGTACAATTCAATATCGAAGTATAGGAACAAGTCAATATCGAGGTATAGGTACACGTCAATATCGAAGTATAGGTACACGTCAATATCGAAGAATAGGAACAAGTCAATATCGAGGTATAGGTACACACGTCAATATCGAAGAATAGGGACACGTCAATATCGAAGTATAGGTACTAATCAATATCGAAGTATAGGTACAAGTCAATATCGAAGTATAGGTACACAAGTCAATATCGAGGTACAGGTACACGTCAATATCGAAGAATAGGTACATGTCAATATCGAAGTATAGGTACAAGTCAATATCGAACTATAGTTACAAGTCAATATCGAAGTATAGTGCACGTCTATATCGATGTATAGTTACAAGTTAATATCGAAGTATAGGTACAAGTCAATATCGAAGTATAGGTTCAAGTCAGTATCGAATTATAGGTACAAGTCATTATCGAAGTATAGGTACACGTCAATATCGAAGTATAGGTACAAGTCAATATCGAAGTATAGTTACAAGTTAATATCGAAGTATAGGTACAAGTCATTATCGAAGTATAGGTATATGTCAATATCGAAGCATAGGTACAAGTCAATATCGAAGGATAGGTACAAGTACATAGCGAAGTAGAGATACACACGTCAATATCGAAGTATAGGTACACGTCAATATCGAATAATAGGTACAAGTCCATATCGAAGTATAGGTACACACGTCAATATCGAAGCATAGGTACAGTCAATATCGAGGTATAGGTACAGGTCAATATCTAAATATAGGTACAGGTCAATATCTAAGTATAGGTACACGTCAATATCGTAGTATAGGTACACGTCAATATCAAAGTATAGGTACACGTCAATATCGAAGAATAGGTACAAGTCCATATCGAAGTATAGGTACACACGTCAATATCGAAGCATAGGTACAGGCAATATCGAAGGATTGGTACAATTCAATATCGAAGTATTGGAACAAGTCAATATCGAGGTATCGGTACACACGTCAATATCGAATAATAGGGACACGTCAATATCAAAGTATAGGTACAAGTCTATATCGAAGTCGAAGTAAACAAGTCAATATCGAAGCATAGGTACAATTCAATATCGAAGTATAGGTACTAGTCAATATCGAAGTATAGGTACAAGTCAATATCGAAGTATAGGTACACAAGTCAATATCGAAGTATAGGTACACGTCAATATCGAAGTATAGGTACATGTCAATATCGAAGTATAGGTACAAGTCAATATCGAAGTATAGGTGCACGTCAATATCGATGTATAGGTACAAGTCAATATCGAAGTATAGGTTCAAGTCAGTATCGAATTATAGGTACAAGTCATTATCGAAGAATAGGTACACGTCAATATCGAAGTATAGGTACAAGTCAGTATCGACGTATAGGTACACGTCAATATCTAAGTATAGGTACCTGTCAATATCTAAGTATAGGTACACGTCAATATCGAAGTATATGTACAAGTACATAGCGAAGTAGAGATACACACGTCAATATCGAAGTATAGGTACACGTCAATATAGAATAATAGGTACAAGTCCATATCGAAGTATAGGTACACACGTCAATATCGAAGCATAGGTACAGTCAATATCGAAGGATAGGTACAATTCAATATCGAAGAATAGGAACAAGTCAATATCGATGTATAGGTACACGTCAATATCGAAGAATAGGAACAAGTCAATATCGAGGTATAGGTACACACGTCAATATCGAAGAATAGGGACACGTCAATATCAAAGTATTGGTAAAAGTCCATATCGAAGTCGAGGTAAACAAGTCAATATCGAAGCATAGGTACAATTCAATATCGAAGTATAGGTACTAGTCAATATCGAAGTATAGGTAAAAGTCAATATCGAAGAATAGGTACACAAGTCAATATCGAAGTATAGGTACACGTCAATATCGAAGTATAGGTATATGTCAATATCGAAGTATAGGTACAAGTCAATATCGAACTATAGGTTCAAGTCAATATCGAAGTATAGGTGCACGTCAATATCGATGTATAGTTACAAGTTAATATCGAAGTATAGGTACAAGTCAATATCGAAGTATAGGTTCAAGTCAGTATCGAATTATAGGTACAAGTCATTATCGAAGTATAGGTACACGTCAATATCGAGGTATAGGTACAAGTCAATATCGAAGTATAGTTACAAGTTAATATCGAAGTATAGGTACAAGTCATTATCGAAGTAGAGGTACAAGTCAATATCGAAGTATAGGTACCAGTCAATATCGAGGTATAGTTACACGTCAATATCGAAGTATAGGTACACGTAAATATCGAAGTATAGGTACAAGTCAATATCGAGGTATAGTTACACGTCAATATCAAAATATAGGTACAAGTCAATATTGAAGCATAGGTACAAATTAATATCAAAGTATAGTTACAAATCAATATCGAATTATAGGTACAAGTCATTATCGAAGTATAGGTACACGTCAATATCGAGGTATAAGTACAAGTCAATATCGAAGTATAGTTACAAGTTAATATCGAAGTATAGGTACAAGTCATTATCGAAGTAGAGGTACAAGTCAATATCGAAGTATAGGTACCTGTCAATATCGAGGTATAGTTACACGTCAATATCGAAGTATAGGTACACGTAAATATCGAAGTATAGGTACAAGTCTATATCGAGGTATAGTTACACGTCAATATCGAAGTATAGGTACACGTCAATATCGATGTATATGTACTAGTTAATATCGAAGTATAGGTACAAGTCAATATCGAAGTATAGGTACAACTCATTATCGAAGTATAGGTACATGTCAATATCGAAGCATAGGTACAAGTCGATATCTAAGTATAGGTACACGTCAATATCGAAGCATAGATACACAAGTAAATATCGATGCATAGGTACACGTCAATATAGATGTATAGGTACACAAGTCAATATCGAAGTACAGGTACACGTCAATATCGAAGTATAGGTACAAGTCAATATCGAAGTATAGGTACAAGTACATAGCGAAGTAGTGATACACACGTCAATATCGAAGTATAGGTACACGTCAATATCGAAGAATAGGTACAAGTCCATATCGAAGTATATGTACACACGTCAATATCGAAGCATAGGTACAGTCAATATCGAAGGATAGGTACAATTCAATATCGAAGTATAGGAACAAGTCAATATCGAGGTATAGGTACACACGTCAATATCGAAGAATAGGGACACGTCAATATCAAAGTATAGGTACAAGTCCATATCGAAGTCGAGGTAAACAAGTCAATATCGAAGCATAGGTACAATTCAATATCGAAGTATAGGTACAAGTCAATATCGAAGTATAGGTACACGTCAATATCGAAGTATAGGTACATGTCAATATCGAAGTATAGGTACACGTCAATATCGATGTATAGTTACAAGTTAATATCGAAGTATAGGTACAAGTCAATATCGAAATATAGGTACAAGTCAATATCGAAGTATAGGTACAAGTCAATATCGAAGTATAGGTACAAGTCAATATCGAAGAATAGGTACACAAGTCAATATCGATGTATAGGTACAAGTCAATATCGATGTATAGGTACAAGTCAATAACGAAGTATAGGTACAAGTCAGTATCGAAGTATAGGTACACGTCAATATCGATGTATAGGTACAAGTCAATATCGAAGTATAGGTACAAGTCAATATCGAAGTATAGGTACAAGTCAATATCGAAGTATAGGTACAAGTCAGTATAGATGTATAGGTACAAGTCAATATCGATGAGGTACAAGTCAATATCGATGTATAGGTACAAGTCATTAACGAAGTATAGGTACAAGTCAATATCGAAGTATAGGTGCACGTCAATATCGATGTATAGTTACAAGTTAATATCGAAGTATAGGTACAAGTCAATATCGAAGTATAGGTACAAGTCAGTATCGAAGTATAGGTACAAGTCATTATCGAAGTATAGGTACACGTCAATATCGAAGTATAGGTACAAGTCAATATCGAAGTATAGTTACACGTCAATATCGAAGTATAGGTACAAGTCAATATCGAAGTATAGGTACAAGTCAATATCGAAGTATAGGTACAAGTCAATATCGAAGTATAGGTACAAGTCAATATCGATGTATAGGTACACGTCAATATCGATGTATAGGTACAAGTCAATATCGATGTATAGGTACAAGTCAATATCGAAGTATAGGTACAAGTCAATATCGAAGTATAGGTACAAGTCAATATCGAAGTATAGGTACAAGTCAATGTCGAAGTATAGGTATAAGTCAATATCGAAGTATAGGTACAAGTCAATATCGAAGTATAGGTACAAGTCAGTATCGAAGTATAGGTACAAGTCAATATCGAAGTATAGGTACACGTCAATATCGATGTATAGGTACAAGTTAATATCGAAGTATAGGTACAAGTCAATATCGAAGTATAGGTACAAGTCAATATCGAAGTATAGGTACACGTCAATATCGAAGTATAGGTACAAGTCAATATCGAAGTATAGGTACACGTCAATATCGAAGTATAGGTACACGTCAATATCGAAGTATAGGTACAAGTCAATATCGAAGTATAGGTACACAGTCAATATCGAAGTATAGGTACAAGTCAATATCGAAGTATAGGTACAAGTCAATATCGAGGTATAGGTACAAGTCTATATCGAAGTATAGGTACAAGTCAATATCGAAGTATAGGTACACGTCAATATCGAGGTATAGATACAAGTCTATATCGAAGTATAGGTACAAGTCAATATCGAAGTATAGGTACAAGTCAATATCGAGGTATAGATACAAGTCTATATCGAAGTATAGGTACAAGTCAATATCGAAGTATAGGTACAAGTCAATATCGAAGTATAGGTACACGTCAATATCGAGGTATAGATACAAGTCTATATCGAAGTATAGGTACAAGTCAATATCGAAGTATAGGTACACGTCAATATCGAGGTATAGATACAAGTCTATATCGAAGTATAGGTACAAGTCAATATCGAAGTATAGGTACAAGTCAATATCGAGGTATAGATACAAGTCTATATCGAAGTATAGGTACAAGTCAATATCGAAGTATAGGTACAAGTCAATATCGAAGTATAGGTACACGTCAATATCGAGGTATAGATACAAGTCTATATCGAAGTATAGGTACAAGTCAATATCGAAGTATAGGTACACGTCAATATCGAGGTATAGATACAAGTCTATATCGAAGTATAGGTACAAGTCAATATCGAAGTATAGGTACAAGTCAATATCGAGGTATAGGTACACGTCAATATCGAGGTATAGGTACACGTCAATATCGAGGTATAGGTACAAGTCTATATCGTTAGTATTATCGGAAAATCACCATATCGTGGAGGACGTGAGTGCGTCGTGGTAGAGCGTTCGCTTTAGGTGTGAAAGATCCGGAGTTCGAACCCCAGCTGGAGCCGTTACGATTATGCCCTTAGAAAAGGCATTTTAATTCCATGTTTCATATTCTCTCTCCCTCTTGGCGATGTATTCCATCGGGGAATGAGGTCTCAAGAGTGATTAATATAAGTTGTAAGAACCTGTTTCGTAATCGAGCTAAATTAAATGTTTATAAACTATAGAAAAGTAGATGTATGTGTTAATGTATATGTACTTAATTCACCAATGACAAGCACAACTTACACCTGACTTACCCTGATATATTGTTTGTCTATGTACATGTACACATTACAATGTATATTATATTATAAATGCTATTGTCTTATAGGCTAATCATTTAATAATTCCATCCTTTAAAATCTATTTCATATTTTGACATGTACAGTCCGTCATGTGACCGCCATAACATTTTCGTTGTTAAATAGGGGCACATAACTCGACCTGGATTGAATGAATTGAAAGCGACACATTATTTGCAAGCGTCTTTATAATTCTGTACCAAACGATGGTTCGGTATAATAAAATAAATGTTACATGCTAGTTTATGTGTGAAATGAACATTGTTTTTCCTTGGTGGACAGACTTTATAATTTCGAACTCGTTCACTGGTATGTATTGCCTACTGCCTCTGTGATCAAGCATAATTAGCTGACAATCACCGTACGAGTATATTTGTTGCATAAATTATGCATATTAGTTTATACAAATTTATTTTAGCTCGATTGCGAAACAAGTTATTTCAACTTATATAAATCACTCTCGAGACCTCATTCCTGATGGAATCCATCGCCACGAGGGAGAGAGAGGCAACGTGGAAGTTAAATGCCTTGCCTAAGGGCACAATCGTAACGGCTCCAGTGGGGCTCGAACTCCGGACCTTTCGCACCTGAAGCGAACGCGCATCCACTGCGCTATCACGACTTCCAATTATGCATATTGCATTTTGTACTTTGCCATTAAACATTGGAACATGGTTATAACATTATCACACTTTAGGAAGAGGCCCTTTATACCTCTACAATGTCGCAAATGCCATTGTCCATTGAAGAAGTAACCTGTTGAGTTTTGTCTTTGACACAACTTTCTGTCGTACTTTGAACATGGCATGCTGGGTTCTGGAATTCGAGTACCGAACATGAGGTCTTCTTTTACCTTTATTCGAAGCCTCTTCGGAAACTTCAGATGTACCCTGGAACAACGATATGACATTGTTTTAAATATATGCACATTATTAAACACACTCAAACCATTAGCTTAATAATATGAGCCACAAGGCAGCAAAACCAACATGTGCATATACGTCAAGAACTGCTATGCAAGCCCGTAGCCACACTCGCCTCGGTTAGAATTTGGCAAGTAAGGACATGTATAGGAAAACTCTGATAAGGCTGACATTAGAATGCACAGACAAGCATCCACATAATAATTCGGGGTGGGAGGTTGCCTCGGTTATTTTCAGATTCTGGCTCAGAATACAGTCAAACCTGTCGCAGGCAACAGCCAAGGTAATCACAGATGTATAATAAAACAACATGTTGGGAATCTGGTGACTTAATAGAGGTGATCACTAACACAGGAGTGACCGTATTAGCAACCGTTTCGTACCAAGTTTATCTTTCTATCATTAGCAGTTATTGAGTAGTTTATCAGCATTATGTTGGTTTTGTCGTGTGGTGACTTGTGTGTGTTTTTACGTTTATTTATCGTCGATACCGGTTGCCCATATGAGCGACGCCTCCTGAAGGTATTAGTCATTTTAGATTTTTGGAGGATAGCGCAATGATACAGACAGAGCCAGTCTCCTCTGGTTATTTTACGTGCACGGTGTACAGCACCGACACGAGATCTCGGTTTAAAGTCGCATCTGAAAGACTGTTAATTTTATTAGGGTCAGACGGGGGATCGAACATGCGATCCCTGGATTACCAGTCCAGTGTGTTACAACTGGACTACAGATCCGTCTGTACGTGTGGTGAATCAATTATGATATTGCTTATATATGGCCGACGCCATGTGAATATGGGAACTTGGACATTTTTCAGAAACATGGGAAGAAAGTGTTTAAAATAAGACATAAATCACAGTTATCATACCGCAATATCTGGTTAGGGAACAATAGTAAAAAGGATTCGAACTAAAAGGACCGATATACATGTGATATATCAGACATTATCTGCCAAGGGAGGTAATAGAAACGCCAGCGATGTCTCTAATTGAACAATGTAACACAATTAAAGTGACCAGATTGACTACTGTGTAGTCGGGGCTTCATTGCCAATGGATGTACGTACATTATGTCGTACCACTGTACAGTTCAGTAGGTAAATTTATACTAAATGGGGAATAACGTATACCTAACCGCTAAGGTTCATTGTCATAATATTATACATTACTTATTAGGGAAATTCCCGTTTAATTGATATACATGTGAATCAAACTAGTATTATGCGACTTGGATTTAGCTCATCACTAAACACTGTTCCCTTTATCAGTAAAATTACTCTCCAAGGCCTTGCACGAAAACATTCGTTTGGTAGACATTATGATCTAAAGATTAAAGATATTTGGAATGTGTGTGTGTTTTACGTTTATTCATCATCGCTACCGGTTGCCCATATGAGCGACGCCTCCTGAAGAGATTAGTCATCTTAGATTTATGGAGGATAGTGCAATGATACAGAGAGAGACCCATTCCAGAGTTTCCTCTGGTTCTTTACGTGTACGGTGTAAAGCATCGACAGGAAACCTCGGTTTACCCTCCCATCTGATAGACTGTTAATTTTATTATGGTCAGGCGGGGGATCGAACCTGCGATCCCTGGATTACCAGTCCAGCCTGTTACCAAGTGACTATATATCCGTCTGTATTTGGAATGTTGAACTGTCCGACGCTTATATACGAGTCGATTTATATTTATGGTATTAGATACGCTCACATGGCGAGAGTGGAGAAAGAGGGGTTGTCATTATTGGAACCACGTCTATGTATCTGTAAATCATGATTATCATTATTGGTACCACGTCTATGTATCTGTAAGTCATGATTGTCATTATTGGTACCATGTCTATGTATCTGTAGACCATGATTGTCATTATTGGTACCGAGTCTATGTATCTGTAGACCATGATTGTCATTATTGGTACCGAGTCTATGTATCTGTATACCATGATTGTCATTATTGGTACCATGTCTATGTATCTGTATACCATGCTTGTCATTATTGGTACCATGTCTATGTATCTGTAAACCATGATTGTCAGTATTGGTACCATGTCTATGTATCTGTATACCATGCTTGTCATTATTGGTACCATGTCTATGTATCTGTAAATCATGATTGTCATTATTGGTACCACGTCTATGTATCTGTATACCATGATTGTCATTATTGGTACCATGTCTATGTATCTGTAAACCATGATTGTCAGTATTGGTACCATGTCTATGTATCTGTAAACCATGATTGTCAGTATTGGTACCATGTATATGTATCTGTAGACCATGATTGTCAGTATTGGTACCACGTATATGTATCTGTAGACCATGATTGTCAGTATTGGTACCACGTATATGTATATGTAAACCATGATTGTCATCATTGGTACCATGTATATGTATCTGTAGACCATGATTGTCAGTATTGGTACCACGTATATCTATATGTATACCATGATTGTCATTATTGGTACTACGTTTAGGTATCTGTAAACCATGATTGTCAGTATTGGTACAACGTCTATGTATCTGTAAACCATGATTGTCAGTATTGGTACCATGTCTATGTATCTGTAAACCATGATTGTCAGTATTGGTACCAGGTCTATGTATCTGTAAACCATGATTGTCATTATTGGTACAACGTCTATGTATCTGTAAACCATGATTGTCAGTATTGGTACCACGTCTATGTATCTGTAAACCATGATTGTCATTATTGGTACTACGTCTATGTATCTGTAAACCATGATTGTCAGTATTGGTACCATGTCTATGTATCTGTAAACCATGATTGTCAGTATTGGTACAACGTATATCTATATGTAGACCATGATTGTCATTATTGGTACCATGTCTATGTATCTGTATACCATGATTGTCAGTATTGGTACCACGTCTATGTATCTGTATACCATGATTGTCAGTATTGGTACCAGGTATATGTATCTGTATACCATGCTTGTCATTATTGGTACCACGTCTATGTATCTGTATACCATGATTGTCAGTATTGGTACCACGTATATGTATCTGTATACCATGATTGTCAGTATTGGTACAACGTCTATGTATCTGTAAACCATGATTGTCAGTATTGGTACCACGTCTATGTATCTGTATACCATGATTGTCAGTATTGGTACCACGTTTATGTATCTGTATACCATGATTGTCAGTATTGGTACTACGTCTATGTATCTGTATACCATGATTGTCAGTATTGGTACCATGTCTATGTATCTGTAGACCATGATTGTCAGTATTGGTACCACTTCTATGTATCTGTAGACCATGATTGTCAGTATTGGTACCACGTCTATGTATCTGTATACCATGATTGTCATTATTGGTACCATGTCTATGTATCTGTAAACCATGATTGTCATTATTGGTACCACGTCTATGTATCTGTAGACCATGATTGTCAGTATTGGTACCATGTCTATGTATCTGTAGACCATGATTGTCAGTATTGGTACCACGTCTATGTATCTGTATACCATGATTGTCATTATTGGTACCATGTCTATGTATCTGTAAACCATGATTGTCATTATTGGTACCACGTCTATGTATCTGTAGACCATGATTGTCATTATTGGTACCACGTCTATGTATCTGTAAACCATGATTGTCATTATTGGTACCATGTCTATGTATCTGTATACCATGATTGTCCTTATTGGTACCATGTCTATTTATCTGTAGACCATGATTGTCATTATTGGTACCATGTCTATGTATCTGTAGACCATGATTGTCAGTATTGGTACCACGTCTATGTATCTGTAGACCATGATTGTCATTATTGGTACCATGTCTATGTATCTGTAAACCATGATTGTCATAATTGGTACCATGTCTATGTATCTGTAGACCATGATTGTCAGTATTCGTACCACGTCTATGTATCTGTATACCATGATTGTCATTATTGGTACCATGTCTATGTATCTGTAGACCATGATTGTCATTATTGGTACCACGTCTATGTATCTGTAGACCATGATTGTCAGTATTAGTACTACGTCTATGTATCTGTATACCATGGTTGTCATTATTGGTACCATGTCTATGTATCTGTATACCATGATTGTCAGTATTGGTACAACGTCTATGTATCTGTATACCATGATTGTCAGTATTGGTACCATGTCTATGTATCTGTATACCATGATTGTCAGTATTGGTACAACGTCTATGTATATGTATACCATGATTGTCAGTATTGGTACAACGTCTATGTATCTGTATACCATGATTGTCATTATTGGTACCACGTCTATGTATATGTAAACCATGATTGTCAGTATTGGTACAACGTATATGTATCTGTAAACCATGATTGTCATTATTTGTACCATGTCTATGTATCTGTAAACCAGGATTGTCATTATTCGTACCATGTATATGTATCTGTAAACCATGATTGTCAGTATTGGTACCACGTATATGTATCTGTATACCATGATTGTCAGTATTGGTACCATGTCTATGTATCTGTATACCATGATTGTCAGTATTGGTACCACGTCTATGTATCTGTAAACCATGATTGTCAGTATTGGTACCACGTCTATGTATCTGTATACTATGATTGTCAGTATTGGTACCAGGTATATGTATCTGTATACCATGCTTGTCATTATTGGTACCACGTCTATGTATCTGTATACCATGATTGTCAGTATTGGTACCACGTCAATGTATCTGTAAACCATGATTGTCATTATTGGTACCACGTCTATGTATCTGTATACCATGACTGTCAGTATTGGTACCACGTTTATGTATCTGTATACCATGATTGTCAGTATTGGTACTACGTCTATGTATCTGTATACCATGATTGTCAATATTGGTACCACGTCTATGTATCTGTAGACCATGATTGTCAGTATTGGTACTACGTCTATGTATCTGTATACCATGATTGTCAGTATTGGTACCACGTCTATGTATCTGTAGACCATGATTGTCATTATTGGTACCACGTCTATGTATCTGTAAACCATGATTGTCAGTATTGGTACCACGTCTATGTATCTGTATGCCATGATTGTCATTATTGGTACTACGTCTATGTATCTGTAGACCATAATTGTCATTATTGGTACCATGTCTATGTGTCTGTAAACCATGATTGTCATTATTGGTACCATGTCTATGTATCTGTATACCATGATTGTCCTTATTGGTACCATGTCTATGTATCTGTAGACCATGATTGTCATTATTGGTACCATGTCTATGTATCTGTAGACCATGATTGTCAGTTTTGGTACCACGTCTATGTATCTGTAGACCATGATTGTCATTATTGGTACCATGTATATGTATCTGTAAACCATGATTGTCATTATTGGTACCACGTCTATGTATCTGTAGACCATGATTGTCAGTATTGGTACTACGTCTATGTATCTGTAAACCATGATTGTCATTATTGGTACGACGTCTATGTATCTGTAGACCATGATTGTCATTATTGGTACCACGTCTATGTATCTGTATACCATGATTGTCAGAATTGGTACTACGTCTATGTATCTGTATACCATGATTGTCAGTATTGGTACCATGTCTATGTATCTGTAGACCATGATTGTCAGTATTGGTACCACGTCTATGTATCTGTAGACCATGATTGTCAGTATTGGTACTACGTCTATGTATCTGTAAACCATGAGTGTCAGTATTGGTACCACGTCTATGTATCTGTAAACCATGATTGTCAGTATTGGTACCACGTCTATGTATCTGTAAACCATGATTGTCATTATTGGTACGACGTCTATGTATCTGTATACCATGATTGTCAGTATTGGTACTACGCTTATGTATCTGTATACCATGATTGTCAGAATTGGTACTACGTCTATGTATCTGTATACCATGATTGTCAGTATTGGTACCATGTCTATGTATCTGTAGACCATGATTGTCAGTATTGGTACCACGTCTATGTATCTGTAGACCATGATTGTCAGTATTGGTACTACGTCTATGTATCTGTAAACCATGAGTGTCAGTATTGGTACCACGTCTATGTATCTGTAAACCATGATTGTCAGTATTGGTACCACGTCTATGTATCTGTAAACCATGATTGTCATTATTGGTACGACGTCTATGTATCTGTATACCATGATTGTCAGTATTGGTACTACGCTTATGTATCTGTATACCATGATTGTCAGAATTGGTACTACGTCTATGTATCTGTATACCATGATTGTCAGTATTGGTACCATGTCTATGTATCTGTAGACCATGATTGTCAGTATTGGTACCACGTCTATGTATCTGTAGACCATGATTGTCAGTATTGGTACTACGTCTATGTATCTGTATACCATGATTGTCAGTATTGGTACCACGTCTATGTATCTGTAGACCATGATTGTCATTATTGGTACCACGTCTTTGTATCTGTAAACCATGATTGTCAGTATTGGTACCACGTCTATGTATCTGTATGCCATGATTGTCATTATTGGTACCACGTCTATGTATCTGTAGACCATAATTGTCATTATTGGTACCATGTCTATGTATCTGTAAACCATGATTGTCATTATTGGTACCACGTCTATGTATATGTAGACAATGATTGTCATTATTGGTACCACGTCTATGTATCTGTAAACCATGATTGTCATTATTGGTACCATGTCTATGTATCTGTATACCATGATTCTCCTTATTGGTACCATGTCTATGTATCTGTAGACCATGATTGTCATTATTGGTACCATGTCTATGTATCTGTAGACCATGATTGTCAGTATTGGTACTACGTCTATGTATCTGTAGACCATTATTGTCATTATTGGTACCATGTATATGTATCTGTAAACCATGATTGTCATTATTGGTACCATGTCTATGTATCTGTAGACCATGATTGTCATTATTGGTACCATGTCTATGTATCTGTAGACCATGATTGTCAGTATTGGTACTACGTCTATGTATCTGTATACCATGATTGTCATTATTGGTACCATGTCTATGTATCTGTATACCATGATTGTCAGTATTGGTACTACCTCTATGTATCTGTATACCATGATTGTCAGTATTGGTACCACGTCTATGTGTCTGTATACCATGATTCTCAGTATTGGTACTACGTCTATGTATCTGTATACCATGATTGTCAGTATTGGTACCACGTCTATGTATCTGTAAACCATGATTGTCAGTATTGGTACCACGTCTATGTATCTGTATACCATGATTGTCAGTATTGGTACCAGGTATATGTATCTGTATACCATGCTTGTCATTATTGGTACCACGTCTATGTATCTGTAAACCATGATTGTCAGTATTGGTACCACGTCTATGTATCTGTAAACCATGATTGTCATTATTGGTACCACGTCTATGTATCTGTATACCATGATTTTCAGTATTGGTACTACGTCTATGTATCTGTATACCATGATTGTCAGTATTGGTACCACGTCTATGTATCTGTAAACCATGATTGTCAGTATTGGTACCACGTCTATGTATCTGTATACCATGATTGTCAGTATTGGTACCAGGTATATGTATCTGTATACCATGCTTGTCATTATTGGTACCACGTCTATGTATCTGTAAACCATGATTGTCAGTATTGGTACCACGTCTATGTATCTGTAAACCATGATTGTCATTATTGGTACCACGTCTATGTATCTGTATACCATGATTGTCAGTATTGGTACTATGTCTATGTATCTGTAGACCATGATTGTCAGTATTGGTACCACGTTTATGTATCTCTATACCATGATTGTTAGTATTGGTACCACGTTTATGTATCTGTATACCATGATTGTCAGAATTGGTACTACGTCTATGTATCTGTATACCATGATTGTCAGTATTGGTACTATGTCTATGTATCTGTAGACCATGATTGTCAGTATTGGTACCACGTCTATGTATCTGTAGACCATGATTGTCAGTATTGGTACAACGTCTATGTATATGTAGACCATGATTGTCATTATTGGTACCACGTCTATGTATCTGTAAACCATGATTGTCAGTATTGGTACCACGTCTATGTATCTGTAGACCATAATTGTCATTATTGGTACCATGTCTATGTATCTGTAAACCATGATTGTCATTATTGGTACCACGTCTATGTATCTGTAGACCATGATTGTCATTATTGGTACCACGTCTATGTATCTGTAAACCATGATTGTCATTATTGGTACCATGTCTATGTATCTGTATACCATGATTGTCCTTATTGGTACCATGTCTATGTATCTGTAGACCATGATTGTCATTATTGGTACCATGTCTATGTATCTGTAGACCATGATTGTCAGTATCGGTACCACGTATATCTATATGTATACCATGATTGTCATTATTGGTACAACGTTTATGTATCTGTAAACCATGATTGTCATTATTGGTACCATGTCTATGTATCTGTATACCATGATTGTCAGTATTGGTACAACGTTTATGTATCTGTATACCATGATTGTCAGTATTGGTACTACGTCTATGTATCTGTATACCATGATTGTCCTTATTGGTACCATGTCTATGTATATGTATACCATGATTGTCATTATTGGTACCATGTCTATGTATCTGTATACCATGATTGTCATTATTGGTACAACGTATATGTATCTGTAGACCATGATTGTCATTATTGGTACCATGTCTATGTATCTGTAAACCATGATTGTCATTATTGGTACCATGTCTATGTATCTGTAGACCATGATTGTCAGTATTGGTACCACGTCTATGTATCTGTAAACCATGATTGTCATTATTGGTACCATGTCTATGTATCTGTAGACCATGATTGTCAGTATTGGTACCACGTATATGTATCTGTATACTATGATTGTCAGTATTGGTACCACGTCTATGTATCTGTATACCATGATTGTCAGTATTGGTACCACGTCTATGTATCTGTAGACCATGATTGTCAGTATTGGTACCACGTCTATGTATCTGTAGACCATGATTGTCAGTATTGGTACCACGTATATGTATCTGTATACCATGATTGTCATTATTGGTACCACGTCTATGTATCTGTATACCATGATTGTCAGTATTGGTACCACGTTTATGTATCTGTAGACCATGATTGTCAGTATTGGTACCACGTCTATGTATCTGTAGACCATGATTGTCAGTATTGGTACCACGTCTATGTATCTGTAAACCATGATTGTCAGTATTGGTACCACTTCTATGTATCTGTAGACCATGATTGTCAGTATTGGTACCACGTCTATGTATCTGTATACCATGATTGTCAGTATTGGTACCACGTCTATGTATCTGTAAACCATGATTGTCAGTATTGGTACCACTTCTATGTATCTGTAGACCATGATTGTCAGTATTGGTACCACGTCTATGTATCTGTAGACCATGATTGTCAGTATTGGTACCACGTCTATGTATCTGTAGACCATGATTGTCAGTATTGGTACCACGTCTATGTATCTGTAGACCATGATTGTCAGTATTGGTACCACGTCTATGTCTCTGTAAACCATGATTGTCAGTATTGGTACCACGTCTATGTATCTGTATACCATGATTGTCAGTATTGGTACCATGTCTATGTATCTGTAAACCATGATTGTCATTATTGGTACCACGTCTATGTATCTGTATACCATGATTGTCAGTATTGGTACCAGGTATATGTATCTGTAGACCATGATTGTCAGTATTGGTACCACGTCTATGTATCTGTAAACCATGATTGTCAGTATTGGTACCACGTTTATGTATCTGTAAACCATGATTGTCATTATTGGTACCATGTCTATGTATCTGTATACCATGATTGTCAGTATTGGTACCACGTTTATGTATCTGTATACCATGATTGTCAGTATTGGTACTACGTCTATGTATCTGTATACCATGATTGTCAGTATTGGTACCACGTCTATGTATCTGTAAACCATGATTGTCAGTATTGGTACTACGTATATGTATCTGTAGACCATGATTGTCAGTATTGGTACCACGTATATGTATCTGTAGACCATGCTTGTCAGTATTGGTACCACGTCTATGTATCTGTAGACCATGATTGTCAGTATTGGTACCACGTCTATGTATCTGTAAACCATGATTGTCAGTATTGGTACCACTTCTATGTATCTGTAGACCATGATTGTCAGTATTGGTACCACGTCTATGTATCTGTAGACCATGATTGTCAGTATTGGTACCACTTCTATGTATCTGTAAACCATGATTGTCAGTATTGGTACCACGTCTATGTATCAGTATACCATGATTGTCAGTATTGGTACCACTTCTATGTATCTGTAGACCATGAGTGTCATTATGAGTAGGCATTATTATAAGTAGACCATGAAGGTCATTGGTGGTTCCGATAGTCTATATATAGGTCGAGCATGACTGCTACTAGTGATACGGTGTCTTGTGTATAGAGATAGACGGATATGTGTCTGATCTGCAAGTCTACTAGTAACGTTATCATGTTTAATGTACAACAGTGGTATAATCCAAGTGTATCAGTACGGCTGAATTAGGCCTAACTTAGATCTCTGAGTAGCACAGAGTATGATAATCATTTTATTGTAGTCGCTTCACGCATGAACACGGAGCCTGGGTAGATAGCCCAGTGATGTGCAACCCGTTCTGCCATCCAGAGAGTTACGTCACTCGAGCTGGGGTCACGGCCGACAGAGGGATTTTGCTGGCGTGAGCTGGTCACCCTACAGACTGGGCGTGTCAGCGGTTAGCGGTAGCTGGGGCAGCCAGTAATGAATCGGCCGTCAGGGAACAAGCAGGATTAATTAAATCACTGAATAACTAAATTAACTAGTAGTGAACTGCCACTGTGAACTGTCACTGTGAACTGCCACTCACAACTGCATTTTCAGTGCAAATATATTATAAAGTCAATGAATGGGTCCAGGTACAGAGTTACATATCGACACAGTCGGAACAGTGTGAATTTTGTTAACAATGTAATAGAACGGCAGTTAACGCCATGTGCGAACAGTTAAAATACGAACGACCATACCTCTCGCTCAGTAGGAGCAATCAGTTCCATCTTGTTGTTTGCCACCACTGTGACAATAATTATATATGTATATTAAACTTGTATAAATTTGCTCTGTGTGTATGCATACACTAAGTGCGAGTCTTCATGACTATCAGAGTTGTAAGTTGTAAGAGCTTGTTTCGCAGTCGAGCTATAAAATACATTTGTATAAACGAATTTATGTTAAGCTTTAACAAAACATACACAGGCATACATAACCTCAAGGGACATTGACTCACCGATGTAAAAGTAATTTTTCACATGTCGTTAATGTCGCAGGGAGCTTTGGAATCCGATTTCGTACAAATCGCCAATCTGTACATGCTAGTTTAGGGCTACGTGGCTTACCGCAGTACCATGGCATATTTGAATTCAAACTTGTAAAATTACAGAATTCTCTGTACTCTGATCGGGCAAGTAAATGGTGGTTGTCGGAGTGACACGAGGCAACTTCCTCCGCTCCATGGCTTATGTATTTTGCTTCAATGTTTCTCAGAGCAAGCATCTGAAATAGTATATATTAAATAATGTATCGTATATGAATAACTAAAGGCGCGAAACCTGAATCTGTTCATACTTCCTTTTTAAAGTTTATTTATTTTACAACAATTGCGAAGCAAATTTTAATAACTTATATGTGGTCATTCATGTGGGAGGAAACCGGATTACCCGGAGAAAATCCACCTGTCCGATCTGGCGACCACCGTACCATCTCACATACTTCCCGGTCCGAGGATCGAACCCGGGTTGCATTGGTGAGAAGCGACCGCACTAACCACTGCGCTAATCGGACTGCCATTTTCAGTATAGGTATCTAGTTAATGCGGGTCTCCGTGGTTGATTGGTTACAGTCTTTTGTATTCATAGTTCGTGTCACTCACAGCTGTATGTTTGAATTTGTCTGGAGATTTCGAATTCTCTCATATGAGGAAGATATCCAAGTGGGATGCGGAAAGTCAGCGGTTCTACCCAGGTGTCCATACGAGCAGTATTCCAGGCACCCTCGATCTTCCTCCACCAATGACAGCTGGACAGTCGTTATATGACATAAGCTATCATTGTGAGTTTAAACCCAATAAACATGCAAGCAAATTCAGTTAACCCGTAACTTGCCGAATAAATTGGATGGAATGTGCAAACATCATATGTCCAGAGCAGCCATGTCTGATCAGGCTCTATGTTGTGTGACAAGTGTCTTAACTCCAATATCCGAATAGCAAACAGCATAGAGCCTGATCAGACTGATCTGGCTATGTGTTGTTTGCAAACGCGACTTTAGTCGTGATTGGCAGGTTACGGGTTAATGCATAGTTGCATATCATGTTGATGCACAATTCATTCAGGTGTAAATGCGTTCACTGTTTGGTGGGAGCCAATCATAACCAGTGTATATTATAATATTTAAATTCAGTGCGGCCACCTAGCTTATCTCATGTCAAAATAGCATTTCAAGATGGCTGCCATTCTGAATGCAGTATCCGAACGATTCCAGCTATGTTTGAATTTCCATTAAAATGATCATGGCGTTTCAGAGCAGAAGTACATTGGATCATCTGTGGAAGGACATACCAAACTTGTATCTGTGGAAGGACATACCAAACTTGTATCTGTGGAAGGACATACCAAACTTGTATCTGTGGAAGGACATACCAAACTTGTATCTGTGGAAGGACATACCAAACTTGTATCTGTGGAAGGACATACCAAACTTGTATCTGTGGAAGGACATACCAAACTTGTATCTGTGGAAGGACATACCAAACTTGTATCTGTGGAAGGACACACCAAACTTGTATCTGTGGAAGGACATACCAAACTTGTATCTGTGGAACCAAACTTGTATCTGTGGAACCAAACTTGTATCTGTGGAACCAAACTTGTATATGTGGAACCAAACGTGTATCTGTGGAACCAAACTTGTATCTGTGGAACCAAACTTGTATCTGTGGAACCAAACTTGTATCTGTGGAACCAAACTTGTATCTGTGGAACCAGACTTGTATATGTGGAACCAGACTTGTATCTGTGGAACCAAACTTGTATCTGTGGAAGGACATACCAAACTTGTATCTGTGGAAGGACATACCAAACTTGTATCTGTGGAAGGACATACCAAACTTGTATCTGTGGAAGGACATACCAAACTTGTATCTGTGGAAGGACATACCAAACTTGTATCTGTGGAAGGACATACCAAACTTGTATATGTGGAAGGACATACCAAACTTGTATCTGTGGAAGGACATACCAAACTTGTATCTGTGGAAGGACACACCAAACTTGTATCTGTGGAAGGACATACCAAACTTGTATCTGTGGAACCAAACTTGTATCTGTGGAACCAAACTTGTATCTGTGGAACCAAACTTGTATATGTGGAACCAAACTTGTATCTGTGGAACCAGACTTGTATCTGTGGAACCAAACTTGTATCTGTGGAACCAGACTTGTATCTGTGGAACCAAACTTGTATCTGTGGAACCAGACTTGTATATGTGGAACCAGACTTGTATCTGTGGAACCAAACTTGTATCTGTGGAACCAGACTTGTATCTGTGGAACCAGACTTGTATATTAAGTACAGGGCTCAAGCTAGACCCCACTGTTTGGGAGAAGTTAAATAGTGCGCGATTGCGTCATCTATTTGTATTATTTAATACATTTCAACATAATAGGGTTAAAATATGACCATTAAATACAATATTTGAATGGAGTGCTTTACAATTGCCAATGTATGTTACTTGCCAACATTTGTCTGAGGCGTAGTCAGGGTCCCAAGGGCGACTACTTCGCCATGTCGCCCTTTAGAATGAGCCACGATTTAGTAGCTATTCATTTGTTCTCTATAGCCACATAAATGGAATAGATAGCCAGACAAGCTTTTATAGTCACATAAGTCATAACCCTAGACCACTAGAAGACAGTAAACCTATTGTTCGCATAGCAACGTAAGTACCATTGTATGCGTTCGGACAGAGGTAGATACGCACACTTGGCCTACGGATCTACATATTCATAAATATACAAACGGTTCGCGTTTCCCTGTACAATGTAGCAATGGCCTCTCTTCTATAGGCTAATATGACAGTAATTAACGAGGATCCGCTCCATAAAGCTTCCAACACGATTGTATAAGATCCATTCATATGGTCAAGTACAACACCAGGTGCATGGGCATTTAGTGTTGAGTTGGAAATTGTTGCACGAAGTTGATCTCCACCAAACGTTATCCGTTGTCCATAGGCATTGTATATAACGACCGATATACGAATAATGTCTCCAATAGTGTAGATTCCATCACGATTACCTATAAAGATATGTATAGAGTCACGTTTTTATATATGGATTTACACTAGGACTGCATACTTGCAAAATTCACTTGCTTGTAAATTGATGAGTTTTATGAACGTTACAAGGTCAATTTTAGTTGAGGTTTATCCAAGGAACCTTTATTTGCAAGTATTTCACAATCGGACAAGCGATTTAGGAAATGTTATTTGAAAAATCGGAAATAGTTTAATCATCTACTGAATATTTCTATGCAATTATTTTGAATTGAATCGATCACAATTTTCTGCGATTTAAATCTGGTCATGAGTTTTTGACGAGAAATGTTATATTTAGAATATTTTAGACATATAGCGAACAAGCATCTCCATTCAGACTGTCGTGTTTTAGAAGGATACAGTATGCTTAGCAACTAATGGTAGAGAGTCACCCAAGGAACTATTTACAAATGGCATGAACTTATTATACCAAATATTGTTCTATTGTTAGCACTAACGGATTTAGTATCATCTATGACTAGCTTCTAATGCCCACGTACGATGTCAACTGATGATTTAGTATCATCTATGACTAGCTTCTAATGCCCACGTACGATGTCAACTGATGATTTAGTATCATCTATGACTAGCTTCTAATGCCCACATACGATGTCCACTGATGATTTCGTATCATATATGACTAGCTTCTAATGCCCACATACTATGTCCACTGATGATTTCGTATCATATATGACTAGCTTCTAATGCCCACATACGATGTCCACTGATGATTTAGTATCATATATGACTAGCTTCTAATACCCACATACGATGTCCACTGATGATTTAGTATCATCTATGACTAGCTTCTAATGCCCACATACGATGTCCACTGATGATTTCGTATCATATATGACTAGCTTCTAATGCCCACATACGATGTCCACTGATGATTTAGTATCATCTATGACTAGCTTCTAATGCCCACATACGATGTCCACTGATGATTTAGTATCATATATGACTAGCTTCTAATACCCACATACGATGTCCACTGATGATTTAGTATCATCTATGACTAGCTTCTAATGCCCACATACGATGTCCACTGATGATTTCGTATCATATATGACTAGCTTCTAATGCCCACATACGATGTCCACTGATGATTTAGTATCATATATGACTAGCTTCTAATACCCACGTACGATGCCCACTGATAGATGTACATTTTGTATATACAATAAGGGAGTCAATTTATTTATAGAGAGTTCAATTTCATAACTAATAAATAACCGTTTTCAACCTTACTAAATTTCGAAGAGTTTATACATTTATAATTTAGAAATTTTGTTCGTTACAATTAAGCACACCAAATACTTCAAATCTTTACACAGATAGTTACTGCCATTCACACTAGATAGCTATTATGCAACATCTATTTATATTTATTTATTTATAGTTCGGGTTTTACGCCTGCATCAGCACCATTTCGGGCTATATCGCCGGCGGGCAGTTTACCTAACAACACTTTTCCTGGGCAGGCTCCAGCGGTTAACCAGTACTTGGGTGCACCAACCTCCGTAAGAAACTGCCAACTTTTTCATATAAATGAGACACGGCCTGAGCGGGGCTCGAACCCGTGACCATCAGTGATGATAGGTTACAGTGGTATACAAGTCAGCGACCGTAACCACTCTACCTACTCGTCTGTGCAATATGATGACAGGAGATTAGTGTCAAGCAGTATACACAATAATTGTTTGTTCTGTTGCATATTTGGATACATAATAAACGTGTGTCTGCCATGGGCATTCTGGGTCCATGAAGATTCGAAATTCACCCATTGGCTGCCCAACCTGGATAGGTGGGCGTTTCAAAATGCACCCATTGGCTGCCCAACCTGGATAGGTGGGCGTTTCAAAATGCACCCATTGGCTGCCCAACCTGGATAGGTGGGCGTTTCAAAATTCACCCATTGGCTGCCCAACCTGGATAGGTGGGCGTTTCAAAATTCACCCATTGGCTGCCCAACCTGGATAGGTGGGCGTTTCAAAATGCACCCATTGGCTGCCCAATCTGGGTAGGTGGGTGTTTCAAAATGCACCCATTGGCTGCCCAATCTGGATAGGTGGGCGTTTCAAAATGCACCCATTGGCTGCCCAATCTGGGTAGGTGGGCGTTCGAATCCAGCACTAGCTTATACACCCCGATATTCTGGTTAGTTTATACACATTTATTTTAGCTCGATTGCGAAACAAGTTATGTCAACTTATATTAATCACTCTCGAGACCTCATTCCTGATGGAATCCATCGCCATGAGGGAGAGAAAAGAGGCAACGTGGAATTTAAATGCCTTGCCTAAGGGCACAATCGTAACGGCTCCAGCGGGGCTCGAACTCCGGACCGTTCGCACCTGAAGCGAACGCGCATCCACTGCGCTATCACGACTTCCACGATATTCTGGTTACATTACGCTAATCCAGAATCTGAACCAGGTTAAATAAATAAGAATTAAGCGTTTCGTAAAATTGAAATTGTGAATTGGATCTTTTAATTATAGCCCGCCCGACCCGCCCCAGTACCTCACGACAAGTGAATTCCCCAACTACATACACTACACTACTACAACAGAACCCTACACCCAACGACAAAATAAGCTGGGCCGGCATAGCTTCTAAAACCCACATACGATGCCCACTGATGATTTACTAGCATATGTGACTAGCCTCTCATACCCACTTATGATGTCAACTGATGATTTCGTAGCATCTGTGACTAGCTTCCAATACCCACGTACGATTCCCACTGATGATTTAGTAGCATCTGCGACGAACTTCCAATACCCACATACGATGTCCACTGATGAAATAATGTTGGGCCTGCAACCTGTTTATGTACCCACCTACAAGTTCCAGCGTTGATTTAGCCGGATCGGCAGCCATCTTCCAATCTTTGCATGGCTTATAGTTTATTGTGTCCGTATTTCTGAGTTCGTCTCCGAAACATTCGTGTGGAATTGTACTATTCGTTTCCACCTCTTGATAGTTTGTTTTCACTCCAATCACTGGTTTATATATCATCTCTTTGTTTGGTCTGAAGCAAAACGAGTATCATTTATGTCACTTTATTCATGACATTAATGCTATGCATGAGTTTATTACATTTTAATTAACTAAATTAAAATTGCAATGCGACTGTGTGCATTTCTATAAATTAAAACAATATTATTATTTTTTTAAAATCCTGGAAATTCACACACACCTTACTTCCCTTTCAGTTCCTTTTGCACATATACTATTATGCAAGTTAACTATTTCATATTATGTATTATTGCCGGTATAATTCAGAAGTATTCAAGGGCTCAAACAAAGTGTTAATATACAAACTATTTATAGTAACCAAGTCGGTTATCCTAGATTGGACGTATGCAGCTCTGGACTAAGAATCTTTACATGACTTATTAGGCAGATTCCTTTTTGTTTTTAGTTAAATCATATTGTATTGCAGACAGCAAGATATAGCACATACAACGTGATAAAAAAACATGATAATGAAATTATGCAAATGGTCAAAACTTTACCTAGGATGTTTTCTGAGAAATAATAATGTTTCGAGAGAATAGTTTACTAGTTTTGTCCAAATGCCATGTTTATGGTCACTGGTATTGTGGGACGTGACGTACTTTTTGTGTAGAGTCCCTGGTTGTTTATGCAAAGTTTCAAAGCCTTAACGTTTACTGTTGATGAGAAATGTTTGAGGTTTTTAATGCAAAATTCATTTTCTTATCTGTTTGTAATAACACACTACATGTAGTTCATAGCTTATACACAAGTCTAACCCTTGTTGTTTGATACAGTTACACACATCCTTCCAACATGTTTGGATTGGTAAGCACTCCCAAAACAAATGCTCTATGCTCTATGCTTTCAGTATTCATAGAACATAGGTCACACAGATTGCAGTTCACTATATGTTGTTTCATCAATACCTTATTTGTTGGGATCACCCTATGTAGAAATTTGATCTGAAAGGTTCTAAGTTTCGTGTCGATAGTGGATGTAAATATGTTGCTGTAAAGAGTTTCACATTTAATTTACTGTTTAATATGATTACAGAGCTCCAAGATTTAGTGCATGAATTATGTATTACTACGCTTTCCTACGCTTTCTTACTCTCTCGGTACGTTTTGTTATGAAACCTACACGATACTGGTCAAGATCTGCCACGATTTTCATCGCGTTCTCTCGAGTTCGCTCACGACTACCACGATTTGCTACTACGTTTTGCCACGTTTTGTCACGTTCTGTTCAGATCCCTCACGTTATAAAGTTCTGTTAAGCTCTGCTACGATTTATGGCCACGATTTGATCAAGATTGTCACATTTTGGGCACGATTGCAGTATAAATAACAGACATAGGTCATCTATCCTCTCATTCTCTTCAGAGTTCCCAAAGAGGAACGAGCTATGCATCCACGAGATGAAGAAGATGCTGAATTGCCTATATATTTACTCGTCGGCAGCAGCAACAAGATGGGGTGCAGGACAGGATAGAAGAGAGTGGAAGGAGAAGAAGAAATAGAAGGCAGAGGACCTGCTGGGTGAGACCATGGTTAAGTGTGAACCGAAGGCATTAATTGGGACAATACTCTAAACTTCTCAACAGAGAACTCAGGTGTGAAGATGTTGCCCCCTACGTCAACTATTTAAGGATGCCTCCAGATCTCTTTGATGAGATCCTGGAAAGAATAGCACCACTCATAGAGAGGCAAAGTACCAATCGAGAAGCACTATCATCTGGATTGAAGCTGGCCCTCACCCTCAGATATATCCAAGTTCACCAAGATCCCCTACGATGGAGCATCAATGTCTGATGCTCTACGTTAAGGCATGTTAAGCTGTATTACGCTCTACTACGATTTCCACGTTCTATCACGCTCTCTCAAGATTAACGATACATCGGGATAATCGTGACAAATGTTTTGACTGTCAAACCTTTTGTCACGATCCTTACGATCCTCACGATTCCATCAAGTTCCCTCGATATCACCACATTTGATCACACGACTCCACACGTTTACCCCCGCTTCTGTCAAATCGTGGTCATCGTGGTGACTGTAAACGCAGCATTACACTCAGTGTGTTTATGAATTCATTTAGTATTCTTGCAATCCACGTATTAATGGATCGGCATAATTTTATTTTAACGGTACCTGGTAATATCCAAATACAGGTAAATCAGGACTATTATCCGATAATTGGCGTTAATTTATATATATTTTCGTATTCTTAAAATTAAATGCGTTGATTTATTCTGTAACCGATTCGTGGTCTAGTGGATAGTTTATCCGGCTTGCAATATTATTGTCTTTGTGTGGTGTAGGTTCGAACCACTTTTCCAATAACGTTTTATTTTTATATTTATTTAGATATATTTCTTTTTTTCTTTTTTATTTATGTGTACATGCCATGACATATAATTATACACATGTTCATCAAAATGCACTGTCCGTGTCTGAGTAGTAATCCTGCTCACTTGCGGTGTCTGTTCCCTCCTCATCACTGACCTCAATAATGAACCACTCACGAGCTTGTTCCACTGCAATATCGGTCTTACGAAATCGCTCCTCTGCCTCTCTTTTCGTTTCATTCTCATTGCAAGAATGTACTTTATTCATGTTAATGCTTACGATGTTACTAGATTCTATATGTAATCTAATATGACACACATTTCAAATATACTCGGTATTAGTGCACGAGAAAATCATGTTACAAATATATTTAATTGTGTATTCCTTCTCCAGGTAAAGAAATCTGGTGGTCAAAAATAAAAAATGACGCAACGTTCAGGATTCGATCCAGGACAGAAATATTACAAAGCACATGTTTTATCCACTACACCACGTAGCTACTTGGTTAAAACTTGCGATATTAGATATAAATCGTATACCATGTCCATCTCAATTCCCTATATACTGTATGAAGTGGGGTATAACAGTAAATACAGAAAAACAGTTGTTATGCTATATAAACAGGGTAATAGTAGTAAAAATCGTTTGATGTGTTTTATGACAGTCGAAAACTTCAGATTGTTAAAACTTTTATTTACTTAGAAGTTACTATTTCGTCTAATGGACATTCTTTCAGTCGCAAAGGGCATTATCAAACCAAGTTTCAAAGGCTCTTTTTTCACTAAGTTCTTTATTTGATATTGTGTCCTTAGATATATCTGAAAAAGTACAGTTATTTGATTCTATGGTTTTACCTATTTTAAATTGTGGTTCTGAAATATGGGGTTTATATTTAAGGCCCCGGATATTGAACGTGTATATATGAAAGTTATGAAACAATTGATTAATGTTCGACAACAGACAACAAATGCTGCTGTATATGGAGAACTAGGTCGAATTCCTTTAATTTTGCATAGAAAGATAAGAATAATAAAATATGGGTATAAATTATTGAAACAGTCTGATTCTCTAATGTATAAATTGCTTCATATGAAAGATAGGCATGGTAATAATTTAACATTCTTGATGTAACTATTATGCAGATAAATAGTGTTATACAGTGCACCAAACATCGATATTTACAACACTGGTTATCTGAAATAAGCCATTTGCCTAAATTAGAAACATATTGTACATTTAATAGCGTTTTCCAGGAGAAATATTTAAGCTGTATCAATAGCACTAATCATCGCACAGCTCTAACCAGATTTAGATGCTCGGCACATAAAGTGTTAATAGAAGAAGGTAGACATAGAAATATTGAAAGGGAAAATAGAATTTGTACAAAATATAACATGAAAGCAGTAGAAACAGAGTACCATTTTCTACTCGTTTGTCCAATTTATAGAGAAATTAGGTGCAACTACTTACCGAATTATTATTGTTCTTGGCCTACTTTACAGAAATTTAAAACTATTATGATATGGAACCAAAACAGTGTATTAAATAAATTGTCCAGATATATATTTTTAGCAAATAGTAAACGTGATTATCTAAGAATACAGCATATGTGTTAAATTATTGTCTCATTCTAATTATGTTAATTTCTGATTAATGATAGAATATATTTGTGCTAAGAAATAGGTAAATTATTTCTTGTCATTCTATCATAAGTTTATGTTTAACATCAGGTAAAATATGTCTTAGCTTGCCCAATAATGCAATTTTAGTATACATCCTTGGAAATATATGCACATACTTCTTATATCTATTGTAATAAAAACAACGGGCATGACTATTACGTTTAACATAAATCGGTGACATGGAACATATACTGATGTACCACGATGATAGGGCGATGAACGGATGTGTCCGACTGCAATATCTACTTTCAATCTTGTACATATAATGTTTCAGACAGTGTTTGCTCTAGGGATGGTGTCGCGGGTGTAGCATGAGCCTCGGCGTGGGACGTGCGTGCGTGTCCAGGCTTGTCATTGGTAGTTCTTCACCGTTTCAGTGTGGCATGTTAATATATAATATATTAATAATACATATAAAGTCTGTTTCAAAATGTTTGTCGCACATGGGATTGTTGCAACGTTAAGAGTATAGGGCAATGCACATGTGGGAATTCGAGCATTTAATAATTAACCAAGGTATGCATGGTCCTAAGCCGTACATTATATTTCGTTTCGATAATGTTGATAAGTGTTTGGATTTTCATAACCGATTGATTGTAAGCACTATACTTGGCTGAACAGATTTGGAAGCACATACATTCTAAATCGAGCATGCTTGGTATACCACACACATGCTTTCGAATTACCATATATGTAGAATACTGACAACATTATGTGTACCATGCTCCTCCATGTCAAAGTATATTTTAGCAACATAAAGTGATATCTTGTGCAATTATATTAATACGTTTTATGTAAATTATGTTCTTATTATCCATCTCTGTAAATATTTAAATTGCATGTACAATACAATGGTATGTTATGTTAGCACAAGTGTTGTATGAGGCAAATCGTTGTATAATACAGTTCAAAATCTTGTACATATAGAGCACCTCAGATTCATATGTATGCATTCACCCAAGCACTTTAAACTGATATGGGGGTCACCTATCTTTGTTTACAATTGTTTTACAACTACCATTATGCACCTGATGTAGTTTACAAACATACTGGACTGTGTTACACAACTTGAACTTGAATATCAAATGTATGTATATAGTATAGAGCAAAATTGTCAACAGTAGGGTGTATTGATCTATAGTTACATAGTTTAATGATAAATAATTGTTATTATGTTAAAAACAAATATATATATATATGTGTATATGTGTGCGCGTGTGCGCGTGTGCGCGTGTGCACGCGCGTGTGCGCGTGTGCGCGTGTGCGCGCGCGCGCGTGCGTGCGTGCGTGCGTGCGTGCGTGCGTGCTGCGTGCGTGGGCGTGCGTGCGTGCGTGCGTGCGTGCGTGCGTGCGTGGCGTGCGTGCGTGCGTGCGTGCGGTGGTGCGTGCGTGCGTGCGTGCGTGCGTGCGTGCGTGCGTGCGTGCGTGCGTGCGTGCGTGCGTGCGTGCGTGCGTGCGTGCGTGGCTGCTGCGTGCGTGCATGCATGTGTATGTATGTATGTATGTATGTATGTATGTATGTATGTATGTATGTATGTATGTATATATATGTGTGTTATATATGTATATATGTATATATTAGAATATATTGTATTATTAAAACAAATATATATACATATGGATATGTGTGTGTATGTATGTACATATTTACATGTAATTAATAATACACACACTTTTCTCAACATATGTTATTATAACCGCCATGTTATTTGATTTATGGCGATGAACATGTTATATGTTTATGCCAAATAAAATATTTTGAATTGAATTGAATTATTATGTATGCTTTATATGTATATCATAAATGTTTGTTAGCTCTTTAAATGAACAGAAGGTATGTTTTCTAAAGTCATATATTTTATTCCTCTGTCGTACTATATGTTATAATAAAATGTGTTATTTTAATTTTAAATTAAACGATTATTCCCTAATTAGATCTTTGTTTGTATTAGTCTGATTGTTCACCAGCTTGATCGTATTCCATGATAGTATGATATCTGTCAAAAATGGCCCCTTTGAGTTTATTTTTGACTTTATTTTCATAATATAAATTATATTACATTCACAAATTAAGCTTCCCCCCGAAATATAATAATTGTGAAATGTATATCTGTTTGATAAGCGATCTGTTATTATTTTCTAATAAAGGTTTTACCCAACTGCTTGGTAGCGTCTACAATCAAAATCAATAATGTTAAGTCCCCCTTTACAATAGTCTTCTGTAATTGTCTCTCAGGCTTTTAATTTTATCCGGTCTTCCCTCCCAAAGATACGTGTGCATTACTTTTACAATATCTTTGTCTCTTCTGATCTCGACTGGTTTAAGTTTGGCAACAATGCCATCGGGTATAATAAGTATACACCTTACAGAGGAGAATCTGTAATGGGTATATGTCTGTATCATTGCACGCACGCAATTTCTATGTATTTATAATGCACTCACACACGCACGTACATGTGTATGTATCAATTGTATCTATAATTAGTTATTACCTTCCTTTGTTCTTAACCAAGTGTGTTGGCTTGTCACTATTTCTCAGATATCGAGAAGTTGAGAAAACAACCATACCAATGAAGCACACCAACGCGAAGTACATGTACCAACATGTCTGAAAAGCAAGAGAAAATATAATGCATAAACATAACCGCAACACCATAAATACATTTTCTTGTATGTATATATTAAGTAGATATAGACGGGTCAACACGCTGGGAATCCACGGGAGCGCATGTTCTATCTCCAGCTGCCACTAATTATATTCGGATTAGACTTTATATCGAGGTCTCGTATCGTATCACGCACGTAAAATACTCTGAAATGGGATAAAAAGATGGACTAATAATATTACAACGTAAAGTGACCATTAGTGTACTTCAAATGCGCTTGGAAAACAATTTACGGTACACAACATATTTAAACTTAGACTAGGGGTGTACCAGGTATTTCCATTGATATGGACTATCCAAAGGAGATTCAGGATTCACGATCCAGATTATGGCCGAAATACAAAGAGCAGAGATCCCGAAATCCTCAAGCTAAAGTGAAAATAGTGTATCCGGCAAAACTGATTGTTGACGGAAGAGTTATACATGATGAGTTCCCCCAGTGGAACTATTACGTCAGAGGTAACCGACTAAATAACATTGATCTCATAGAAGTCCAACCCGCGTATCCCCTTGTGAACACTGCACCCTCATCAAACGTACAGAAACCAGAGCAAATATCAACATTTCCCTTGTCACAAACGAGATGTGTGAATACCGCTAACCCACCACCGGTAGAAAGGACCAGTTCGAACCAACAAGGGCCACAAGTTGTAAATGTAGGTAGCCATGGACAGCAAACAAATACATATGCACACTTATGTGCTGTGCAATTTCCGTATACAGGACCACCAGTGCCGCTAGTGAACACTGTGACATATCCAGGAATCAGTTATCCCCCCTTGGGTCCACCAGTGAGTAACCAATCTCATCAAGTGCTGAACATGGCACAATTGCCACCAAGTGATCAATTGGCGAGATATGGGCCACAAAACGAACACATGATGAATAGTGTACCTATTAATAGTTTACCCCCAATTGGTACAGCAATAAACACGGCATTAAATGTAGTACTACCTCAGCTACATACACAACCATTGAACGAGGTAACCATTCCTAACCCTCCTGAAAATACCTCGTTTTTAGAGTGCCTCAGGGGGGGGGAGAGACTTCAGCAGAGAACAACAGTGCTTCAGCAGAGAGTGTATCATATAGTGAGTTTATTCCTCCGCACCGAGTTCCAGATATACAGGAAAATGACTCCCCACATGATACACATATGAATAGCTGCCCCACAAATAGTTATACAGTGTCAGAGTTATCCATACATACATCAACTGTAAATACATTACCCCCTCAAATGGAGGCACTGATTACCTTAGCCCCAAATGAACAGTCCTCGTCCCAAAGAGTTACATTGCCAGTACAAAGTGCTACACAATATATACCAAGACAGACAGAAAGCGCAACACTTACCGTGTCAGAAAACAGTACTCCGACTCGTATAATCCATTCTTGTGACACAAATACCATAACTCTCAATGAAACGAATTTGCAAAGCAAGGATTATTCCCCCTTTAGATCTAGTGCACATATCAACATACAAAATACATCCAGCGCAAAGACTGAGTCAAACAGTAACAAAGGTTTTACACATGGTTCTCGTACACGAAACCGCAGTATTCGGCGTACACACTCATCAAACCCGTATGGCCGTAGTGTGTCAACAAGCAGAGACCGGAATTCCCCAGTTTCTATAAATAGACATCAGCACGAGATACATGGAGATGACACAGTGACGGAGGGCAACAAATAGGATCACGCGGAGAAGGTTAACTTGCGATGCGCATTGTTAAATATACAAGGATTATCGACAAAACGAACAAATAAATTAATATCAGATTTATTGACAGATGTTTTTGATCAATATGATATTGTTTTATTTACTGAAACCTGGACTGATACTTATTCCGATTTAAATGTTGAAGGGTTTTCGTTTTTTG
>CM026390.1:10570409-10609720 GCA_014843695.1 Archivesica marissinica | reverse complement strand
ATGTCAGATACACTACTGAACATTTTCTGCTGGACTGTTGCGATCACGAGACTCATCGGGCTGTCTTACGGGCGGCAATTGCCGGGGTTGGTAAAACTTTCTCAATTGAGAACATTCTCAGCCCCAGCAAGGCTGTCCGCACCTCAGTATTTAAAGCTCTGGAAACGTACATTCTAGACTGTCAGATGTCCGACAAAATTTAGAGGACATTTGCAGTTATTAAGCTCAGACAAGGATCCCATATCTCTCCAGGTTGTTTGTGGATAAATTTACCCTTCTGTAGTGCTGTAATTGGCCCAACCGGAGCCCCTTTCGAAAAGCAATTCCATTGCAGGCTTCTCACCTGAGATGAGTAATTTCCGACCCCAGATGAAAGAGTTTACTTAAATTTCATCTTAGGGGCTCCGTGCGGGCCAATACGAGCACAAAACGCTTTCGTATCCTAATATACTTAACTCGATCGTTTTTACCGATCGATATACAAATCACTAAGTATCATTTAGTTATTCATCTACTCAGATGAAACTTGGTATAATCTACGAACTCAATGTCTAATGGACACAACCTATTAATATACATATTACCAGTGTCTAATGTACATTAAGCAACCAAAAAACACCACGTCACCTCTATGTATGGTGTTATAAAATATATACAATATTATATCAGTGTATAATATACAATTGTTGACTTTTTGAGTTAACTTCACTTGCAACTCAGTATTGTAAGTTTCATAAATACCGGTTGTTTAAACATCACAACAACTTCATTTCTACATCATTGGAATAAGTAAACCAATGTGGGACAATCCACAACAACCTGGAAAATCCAAACCCACACAAACCGTCTCTACCTCCCAAACTAAACTATTAAGACAGATTTCTGGCTATGCCCCTGTCAAACCAATAGCTCATAAATAGCTATTACTTTGCTATATGCAACCTATATCATTTAAATTAGTGACCCTCCTGTTTTACTAATTCTTTTTTTACCTTATAGCTAAGCTTACCTTAGATATCCATAATTGCCTTTCCCCCCTGTGACCATTTACATAGAAAACTATAGTATTTAGCAAATTAGTATTTGAAAATCCCCCAAGCGATTAAGCTTGTAAACATGTATATGGGAACATACTTGTCTGAGAAATTTAAATTGGGACCCAGAGCCCCTGGTCCAAATTACCCGGATTGGTAGTATGACTGCGCGCAGAACAGTGGACTCAGTCCGGCCGGGTAAAGGCCATACTGCCGGTGTTTTGTGACTAAGAAACTCTAAAACTAAATAAAGCTAGTTTAAATTGTATTAGTATGTGATCTACAAGATTACTTCAATACAATGGTAAATTCGGGAAATTTTCATATAAATGTTTTTTGTTTTGTTTTGTAATTAGGATTGATAAATCCTATATATTTATAACTTTCTAGTAACTTCATATTGTTGTTTATCCAAAATAAACATCAAAATTTTCTTCGATCCACCAGTATTCAAATTGAGGCCCTTATGCTATGTCATAAGCAAAATGCTCAATTTGTACAGTTTTGGCCGGATTATGGTCATTTTTAAAGTCAAAATAAAATTTAAAGGGTCTATATTCATAATCTACATGTAAAGTTCTATTTCGAACTCTAATTACCTCAATATCACGCCCTTAGTACAATATATAAAAAAAAATGTTATCTGATAATTTTAAATATGTTTAGTTGGAGCGGATTACCATCCTGGTATAGTCTCAACAACTCATATTCATCTTAAACCTAAATATTCTTGTACATGAGTATGCTTCATTAGATACTCAAGTTCCTAAGTTAAGGTTATGTAATTATCTACCTCATTCATCTTGTTAGTAAACTCAACTTGACCAGGTAGTTGAACTGAGGCCCTAACTTTCCTACATAATAAAGTAGGACAGAAAATTCGGGCCAAAAATTACCAAATTTCTGGTGGTTGTAATTTAATTTTTTAAAGACTTCTCTACATTACTAGTAACATTAACATGTTATTGACTTGGACAGAACTATTATTCTGACCAGGCCCTGTTAGTATTCACCTTGAGGCCCTTCTCCTATGGCACAAGGAAATATCCAAAATCACAAATTTTCCATAGTAATTTGGTAAATTCCACTACCATACATGGATATTATTATTTTTATACACCTTGGTACATTGAACCTACTATCCTGTAGATTATCTACCACATAATTGTTATATCTACACAGTATTTGGAAAAAATGCCATCTGAAGTTTCAATATGCAGTTGGACATTTCTATTTACTGACTGTGCAGCCATACGGCAAAATTGTGTAATTTCAATCAATGATCTAATGATCATCTGATTAAATTATCTAGAGATTTTAGTGTTCTCTATTAAGGTCAACATTATGTTAACAAAGTTTGATCAACTTCAAGAAGTAATTTTCAGTAATTCTAAAACTGAAGCTCAAATCACAGGGATTCGGCACGTTTGGGGGTACTAGTAATATATTTAAGTACAGGGATTCTACTCTGTGGGATGTCAGATTTCGCATCAATCAGTAAAATGGCCCTATCTGAGACAATTGTGTACAAAGCTGTCCAAATATAACGCCTATCCCGAGTCTTTATATTGTTCTTCAAATAAAACACAACTTTCAGCTGCATGCATGTATACTTTGCAAACATTGCCACAAACATTGGCCATAGCAGGTCACATTTCCGTACTAGGACACGGGTTCTGTCAGCAACAAAAAAAAATCTTCGACGGGAGAGTTTTAACTGTGAATAACATTATCAATAAAATGTGTTTCCACTAACGTGTAGGTTTATTCGGCAAAAATGTACGTCAAAAAGAGATTTCGTAGCATTTTCAATTTGTTTTGAAAAATCTAAAGCGGCGCAATTCACGTTGAAACGAGCGTTCTGATTGGATTATTAGAATGTAACAAGATGTTTTTTTATATATGAAGAATAATCATAATCCAATCAGAACGCTCGTTTCAACGCTCGTTTCGACGCGAATTGCACCGCTTTAGAATTTTTCAAAACAAATTGAAAATGCTACGAAATCTCTTTTTGACGTACATTTTTGCCGAATAAACATACAGGTTAGTGGAAACACATTTTATTGATAATGTTATTCACAGTTAAAACTCTCCAGTCGAAGATTTTTTTTTGTTGCTGACAGAACCCTGTGTCCTAGTATGGAAAATAATGTGACCTGCTATGGGCAATGTTTGTGGCAATTGTTTGCAAAGTATACATGCATGCAGCTGAAAGTGGTGTTTTTATTTTTTGAAAGAACAATATAAAGACTCGGGGATAGGCGTATATTTTGGACAGCTTTGTACAAAATGTCTCATGGTACTGATCGAGCGCGAAATCTGACATCCACAGAGTGAATCCTTGTACTTAATAATATATACTAGACCCAAGTTGCCGAATCCCCTGTGGCTCAAATGCTATGACACTAGTCATTAGCCCAAATTTACGTCTTTTCTAACAATTCGTCATTACTCTTAATACCACTTCAGTAGGTATTAGACTGTAAAACTTAATCTATAAATATACATAAGTTCTGAATAAGCTTAACAATAAACTTAAAACAAACAAGGACACCCTACATCATCCTCTACTTTAATCAAGGTCATCAGACACCCTCAAGTTGCATGAGTAGCCTGGCCGGCTGAGTAGTTATGTGAGCAATTTCTGCGTGCGGTCGGTCGGTCTCCGAAATCACCGAGTAAACAACGGAACCGGTACTCTTGCCATGAAATCTTCGTCTCGCGAGCGATCGCTAATTTTTATTAGCTTGGCATTCCCCTATGTGACTACGTTTTATTGTAAATAGCCAAGAACTGATTGTTTTTTATACTTAAAATGTAATTTTAAAGGCCCTACGAAGGTGACCGTTGTTTGTACGGAAGTGTATTTTACCACATTATTTTTAAACGTTGTCACGCAGGGGTAAAGCTGCCTTTTTTAGATGTAATTTGTATGATCCCAGTACACGGGGGCATATAGGGGGGGTATTATTTTTGGGTACACATATCACACATTGTACAACCTACTATGGAATTAGTTTTATGTAAATATTTTTAGGGGCAACCCATGATAGTTTAGTTTGGTGATACTTATATATGTTAAAAAAGTTGACCAAACATCATAGTAGGCTGATACCTCTAACGGTTTAGTCGTTTGTGATAGGTGAAGTTTTCTATCCTGTTGACATTTTCCATAACTATGGAAGATACTCTACTACCAGTTATATATCTGTATGACTGATAGTAATTATATGTACTTGGGATCAATCAACTAAATGTCTTAGTACAGATACATATTAAGATAGTCCATGAATTTTAATCTTCGTAGCAACCTCGATACTGCTGTGCACTATACAAGGTAAACGGGCACCTGCCATATCTCTTTCTCGTTCGCGCGAACGTAAAATTCTCAATTGTTTGTTTACATTTACAGAGGTCAGTCAGTGCACATTCCTGAGCGCACGTTCTTCTTTGCTCAGGGGCACCTGCTATTTTTCACACCGGTTCGTGCGACTAGTTAACTATTCGCCATTAGGTCTTACTTTTAATTTTCGTAGCAATATCGTTATTGATATTTATTAGTACAACCCTCAACGGGCAACGCAGTCTATATGTTGCAGGTTTGACTAGGTGTTATTAGGGATCTTGGGATATATGAAGGACACACCTATGAGCTGTTGATATTCTTCTGACAGACAGTGTCCTTCTACCTTCTTCCTTCTTACTATTTAATCTATCTCTCTACCTTATGCAACCCATTATAAATCTCCTACTCTAAATACATTTTGGTGATGGGGTATGCTGATATAAAAATATACCCGAAGATCCCTAATTAAGGTCAAACCTGTCTCTATATTATTTATCTGCTGTTATGGTTAAACTAGTTTTTTTGTTTTTTGTTTTTGTTTTTTTGGATCAATCAGAGGTCCATGCATATATATCTCATTGGTCCACTCCTAATTTCTTGTTCATTTTGTTTAGGACACACATTTCAAAAATCTAGTGTGTGTCCTTGTTATCTTCTACACGGGTTTGAATGCTACTTAGAATCAAATATTTGCACGGTTTTTATCTCACCAAGGACATACGGTATAAATCGGCTATAGAACGGACTAACAAACAATTTACTAACCAACTTATGTCTAAATCTTCTTAGAATTAGTAATTGCACCGGGTAATTTCTTCACCCGGTCTACCCCCGACCCCCGTTGGTACACAATCGTGTGCGAGCGGGGGTGGGAGATATGAAAACCGAACACACTCTTAGATTAATGCAACCCACGTAGCCCTCTAAACATCATAGTATTGAAATTCTAATAGTTTATTAACTATTTTTAGACCTCTTTAATCACCTTAGATAATTTAGTCGCCCAAGCATTTATGCGGTGGCGACTTTAAATAAACATATATAGCGAGTATCCAGATCGATTGATAGGTGACGTTAAATTCGTGCCATTTCCAAAACCTAAGACAAATCTTGAAACATGTCTAAGGTGAATTAAACGACCAGCTGAATACATCCACAAGTAATGCAAACAGATATATTTGCACAAAAGTAAGTTGAAATTAATTTATTTATGCATAATAAAATATTTCGAAAAAATATATTCTGCATTTATAGATTTACTGTTCACAAGAGATATGTGAGTATAATGGTGATTAAAATTATACATGTGGTTCATACATATTGTCGTGGATGGTGGACTAGGGATCAGATAGTAGTAATAGTACCCATGCATGTGCAGAGCTGTGGGATTCCCATATTAGCTCAGTGAACGTACTGGTGTTCAGTTTTTGGGCCTAATGTTCGAGTCTTCTAGGAGGCATAGGGTCGAGTCTCTCAAGACGGTGGCATATTTCATTTCTTTTGATGTCAAAGTTGACACGATATGGTTGTTCACTCTTCCGTTGACTGCGAAAGCATTTTCCACGAACACTTAACACGTCCTCAACCGTTAAATATATCTGTACTTTAGAGAAATAACCATCACTGAAAAACTTAAACCATTGCTGTCTTGCTTTCAACGAGATATTCTTATCTGGGTGAAATAAAACCGAGAAATTCGACGGAATTTATCTAGATTAACTCGATGCAGGACTGCGTTAGACGCCATTTTGTTAGATAGCTTGTCTCGCGTGGTTACAGCGAGCACCGGTAACTATGTGGCGGGGGGGGGGCGTGTCTAAGTAGCGTTTGCAGAAAGGTCAATTTCGCTTCCTGGTCAACTCTTGGTAAGCCTTTTTTCTCAACCACCCAACTGAATAATGACATCAACCACGCGTTTTGACCCTAACCCTGGGCGGAGCAAGTGATGAAGGCGCGTTATGCGTGGTTGATACTTTATTCTGATCGGCTGGTTGAGATAAAGATTTTACCTCAACTCTTACCTAAGTCAACTCGTACCCAAGTCGACTCGTACCCATTTTTGTCAATTCGTACCCATTTGTTGGTCAACTCGTACCCATGGCAAGTCAATTCGTACCAATTCCATATTGTGGCCCCAAAATGAGTATGAGTTGATCAAAAGTATAGGTACGAGTTGACCGGAAAATGTTATAATACTATTCTGTTACTGTGTGTTATATTTTCGCCGAAATAAGAGGAGCGTTGTTAGCGTCTAGCGACCCCACGCAGCGTCGTACTCGGACCAGGCTGATCATAACATTGGCTGTTGCCTTCGATTGTCTAGTTATATAAACAATGACGACGTTACTCATTGGTGATTCAAATCTTAAACGGTTCGGTGTATTTATGTCCAATGACAGGACAGATGTGGGATATTCCTTGATGGACTTAAAATGCTCTGGTATTAGTGGTGGTCGATTTACGTCATCAGCTCATGTGTCAACTTTTGTAAGCATAATAGCCGATGTTCTTCCAACAACGTTAATTACATTTATTGGTGGTAACGATATTGACTGTGTACAGACGTCGGAAAGTGATATTCACTGCATGGCTTTGCGATTGATCTCGCTAGTCACTTATATGCAGCAGAAATTTGAGATTCAGAATGCATTTATCTGCCAATTATTGCCACGTGATCAAATACGACACCTCTCACTGGAACTGTACAGTAGATATGTGATAGTCTTTAACCAGTATTTGAAGCATGAACTGCAGGATATTACAACTGTACATTACTGTAAATTAAAAGGAATGAAATGTCCTGCCAATCCTATTTTGTTACCGGGTGGAGTGCATTTCAATGAGGATGGCATGTTCAAATTCATGAAGAACATCCGTGGGAGTGTGTTACGGTGACAATAATAGCATACACAACTTTCTCGTTACAGTTTTATTGGTTAGATCTAGTGTACTTGGTACACTTAGTAGAGGTAAGCCGTCACGGTCAACGGTAGATACAATCCATCGACAGTTATAGTACATTTATTATTCTGGTGAGTATGAATATTGTATATTATATTATATATTGATGGAATACTATACTTGGGATAGTATTGTTTGGGGGGCATGCATTATGGTTATATCAGGCTCATTTAATTATGGCCAGTCTGATACCGCATGGAGCATGTTCCAGTCTATACAGAATATATTTCTATGTACACTTTGGTCTACATAAAGATATACCGGAAATGCAGTAATCGTAGTTAGTATTAATTAGTAAACATTATGTTATAATACTTCTTTCACTGCAATCAACATGAACCTAAATATGATATAAAAGATCGTTAAATGCCATGGATGTATCGGATCCAGATCTATACCAATATTATGGCAAACTTTCTTCTACAGTAATTATATCGTTAAGTGAGCGTAGTTAAGGGTTGGGAGACTTGCAGTCTTCACAACACTTTGTTTCACTTATATATATCAACAATATCAGCAGTGAGCGTAGTTAGTATGAGCAGAAGAAGTCTACAACAGACTCTGCATCTTACTTCTTTCACTATAGTAATGTCAAACTGACAGCAGGACAGTTTAGAGAGCGTGTGGATACATTCAGCACTTGGTGCTACTAGTACCAATGTGGGTATCTTTTCTCTAGCTGTGACATGTAAGTGAGCGTGTTAAGTACTGGTCTATCAGTCTTATTTTCACTTTAATGGTTTATCATATTCAAGAGAGCGTATACTTGCCGTCAAATGTTGCTACAGTACTGTTGGTAACAGCAGTTTTTCTCTTGAGTGTGAACGTTTACCAATTGGCTTATAAATGTCTATCGACAGAATGTTTGAGCCCACTACCCAACAAAGACATGACTCCTTTGTGTGGGTATCAATCGGGGGAGGGGGGAATGGGTCTCAAACTGTGGCAGCAGATAGAGCCCCTTGTACCCGATAGCCAGTTGCTACTACAGCTACATGTAGACGAAAATTTAATGCACAAGTGTACTAATTTTCAGACATCTTATTGACATGCCTGCAAAACGCCGCAACAGACCAATGGCAACTCCAGCTGCCAAGAAACGGAAGCCGGATGGAGTCCCAGACCCAGCTCCTGCCACCACAACAGATTCGGTACCAAGTGTGTCAGACATTGTGACCGCAGTGTTGCCGGCAGTGACGGCAGGCGTAGTCCAGGTGTTACGAGAGATGCGGGTAATCCCCGAGACACCTGCCACAGGACCTCCAGCCACCTCTTCCACTGTTGTTGGTACCACTTCTCCCTCCATACAACTGTCACAAGGTATGCAGGCAGTGGAGAGTCGGCCTCTCTCATTGGGATTGGACCAACAGATTAGGGAATCGATAATGGCCGACCAGTTTGTCGAGCTGGATATGCTGATCAGGAAAGTTGACTGTTCCTACAGTCTAGTGGAGCAGCCGGATGGCCATCTGACCGTGTCTAAAAATACCAAAAATGGATCAGAGATTAGATCTCTGGATCAGTGGTTCAGGGCTTTCCACATTTTTATTAGTGTTTATGTGGATCGCCATCCTTCGGCTGCTGCCATGCTAATGAAGCACGGTAACACTGTTCAGCAGCTAGCTCGACAGTCTGACGATCATGCGGCCATATTCTACGACCGCCAGTTCCGCCTAATGAAGGAATCGGCTGGACCATTGTATTTGTATGGTCATATAGATTTGGAACTATGCACACAGGCTTTGGCCAAGGGCCTCTCCAAGCATAACCAGCCCTTTCATGCCCCCACACATCAACCCAAGGTGCAGAAACCATGTTTCGCCTTCAATGGTGGGGCATGTACAAGGAAAAAGTGCAAATTTAAGCACAAATGCCAACAATGTAATGGAGCACACCCCAAGACACAATGCAAAACACCAGACTCCAACAGACCTAAATCAAAATAAAACGGCAGTTACTTGGCCTTTGCCTGTGTGTCATGGTGATAGAAATATAGTTTCACCTGTGAAATGCGAGTTGCTAATTTCCTGGTTGCAGGGCTGTAATTGTGACGAAATTCATTTTCTAGTAGATGGTTTTTGCCATGGCTTTGCAATACCATTTATAGGTCAACGCCAGCAACTGCGGGCTACCAATTTAAAGTCAGCAATTGACAATATGCCAGTTCTGAGGCAAACAATTCAAATAAAACTGACAGAGGGACGTGTTTCAGGTCCTTATTCGGTTCCTCCTTTTCCAAATTTTAGAGTATCACCCCTCGGTTTGGTTCCAAAAAAGAAATCAGGAGAGTTTAGGGTCATCCATCATCTGTCTTATCGTGAGGGTACATCTGTCAATGATGGAATACCGTCAGAATTTTGTTCAGTACAGTATCAAGGTATTGATGATGCAGTGGCATTAATAAAGCAGATTGGTCGTGGGGCCCTCCTATCCAAAACAGATATTTTGCATGCATATAAGATCATCCCTATTGCGCCTTGTGACCAGGAACTACTAGGTTTTTGTATAGATGGCCAGTATTATTATGACAAAACTCTTCCTATGGGTCTTAGCATATCGTGTAACCTTTTTGAAAGATTTAGTCATGCTCTACATTGGCTAGCAGAGAAAAAACTTCATATCCCAGGATGTGCACATATCTTAGATGATTTTCTTTTTGTATCAATGCTCAACACGTCTCAGGCTACATGTGATTTAAATAGCTTTGTAAATATGGCTGCTGAAATTGGTATACCTCTAAAACGGGAGAAAACAGTGTTACCATTTACAACATTAAGTTTTGTGGGTATTGAGCTTGATTCATTAGCTATGGAAAAACGTTTACCCGAGGATAAACTAGAAAAACTGCGCACATTGTTAAGCCAATTCATGACTAGACGCAAGGTCACTTTAAAAGAGCTATACTCGTTGATATGCCTACTATCGTATGCTAGTGCAGTCGTAGCACCAGGGAGTACATTTCTTCGCCGTCTCATAGATTTGACTATAGGTTTGAAAAAGCCATACCATAAAAGGCGCCTAAACAGTGAATCCCGGGCAGATCTTAAAGCGTGGTTGAAATTTGTGGAACATTTTAATGGCAACAGTATGTTTTTGCCTGACAGATGGTTATTAACAGAGTCAATCAAATTGTTTACTGATGCTTCAAATCTTGGCTTTGGGTAACTTGTGGTTTTCCGACCGATGGCCGATATCATGGGAACATTATCACATCACTGTGAAGGAATTGTTCCCAATTGTCCTTGCTATGGACTTTTGGGGCCAACGGTTACGTGATCAGTGCATCAACTTTTGCACGGATACTATAGCAATTGTATACATCATAAACAAACAGACCTCTAAAGATAAAAACATTATGTGCTTGGTTAGGCGGCTGGTGGTACAATGCTTGCGGTTCAATATACTGTTTAAGGCCACGCACGTAGCAGGCTCAAACATGTTTTGGCTGATATGCTTTCTCGACTTCAGGTCGACAACTTTTTACGCCTGTGTCGGTCGCAACAGCCCATACGTCAGGTAGTGAGCCAGGAGAGTTTCATCAACACTTAGCAGACACTGCCGCTCTATTAGTGGAACAGTCTTTAGCACCATCCAGCCAAGCCACCTACCATCGTGCATTTCAGTTTATCAGCAATTTGTAGCCGACACATTCCAAGATCCGATGGCACATTTGCCTGTATCTGGAGAAAAGATGTTATTGTTTATAGCTTATTGTTTCATAAACAAGTGCGCAGTATCAACTACATCTACAAACTTATCAGCCTTGGGGCATTTTCATAAAATTCAGAACTTACCTGGCGTAAAACAATTATACTTGGCTAAAAAGCCATGCACGGTTATCATAAGATGCGTCCGTTGGCTGACAATAGGCTCCCAGTTACTATGCATGTGATGACGGGACTTGTGAAGTCTTTACCTGTACCTCGTTTTTTGAGCGAGTTCTAATTAAAACCATGTATTTATTAGCATTCCACGCTTCTCTGAGAGTTGGGGAATTCACCTCTTCAAACCAAAACAGGCCTATTTTACGAAGAGACCATATCGGGGAATTGGACATAGCACAAGGGTACATGGATCTGGTTCTTTAAAATTACAAGCATAGCAAAGGGAAAAAGTACACCCTTCGAATTAAATGTATTAATCATGAACAAGACTTGTGTCCTGTCCATGCGATGCACGCATATATAGAACTGACAACGAATCAATCAGGGCCGCTGTTTGCATTCATGAATCAAGATCATGTGTCTCGGGCTTACTTCACCAAACATTTGAACTGGTCTTTGGCTTGGTCAGGGTTCGATAACAAATTTTACAAAGGCCACAGCTTTCGCATTGGCGCTGCAACTCATGCAGCCAGTCAAGGCTATACTGAGGAAGATATTAGACTAATGGGGCGTTGGAATTCCTCTGCCTTTCGGAAATACATAAGAGTGGAAATGCTGACTGATGTTTGGCGTCGGTTTCTGTGAGCTGTGCGCCAACCATGAGGACATGGGCCTCTGGATGGTGTGCATAACACAGGATAATGATGTCATTGGCGAGTTGTTATTGGACCCCAGGACAAGCACAGTGGGATCTTATAGTCTTATGACTTAACCTCTATGTAACAGTCGTCATATAGTACTTTGCAACTTACTCTTTTCCGAGATGGTGATTTTTCAACTGTGCAAGGGTATATTATTAGTGGATTTCATGATACTTTGTGTTTTAAGTAAATATTGCAATTATGAGTATGGTGTTTTTGTTGTATGCCTAGTCATTTCATTGTTGGAGACGTATATATACAATGTACATATATAATACTGTCATACATGAACTAGGACACTCACAGTATAATGTATACTATTATACGCCAATAATGTGTTATAATTGTGTTATGTGGTATGATAATGACCGATCCATGCTCTTCCCTTCTGCCATGGGGACAGGGGCCTCTGACAGGAGTGTGAACCAAGGATTGTGACAATTACAGTCATATAGGTATGGTGTCATTTGTACAATTGTTAGGTTATTGTATGTTAGAGAGTTATATATACAATGTATATGAAAGATAATGTTTAGTATGTTACACCAAGATACGGTTGCAGTTGTGCACCCATGCTCTTCCCTTCTGCCATTGGGACAGGGGCTTCTGGCAGGAGTGTGGGGCCTGGTTTGCGACATATGTTTGCATGCAGGTTGTTACTGTCAAGATGTCTATACTTAATGTACAAGTATTAGTCATCACGTATATATGTCATTATGTAAATATAGTCATTACTAAATCTTTCGGCCAGTCCATTATTATTGTACTGCCTTGGATATGGGGAACAAGGGCCTCTGCTTTTAACCTGAGCAATGCTTATACCAGGCTTGCATATAAACTGGATAACTCAGTGCACTCCTTATGTTAGCTGGGGGTTATTGCATTTTGCCATCCTGTTCAAATCTTACATGCACATATGTCTCATGCAATATGTGGCGTGATAATAGATCCCCCACCTTTGATTATGTACATATGTTTAAAAGTATTACTTGCCTAATACATATTAATACATATAAAACTTATGTGTTTGATATTCCGTCATTAAATTTTGTAAAATAAATGGCCTATTTCAACTGGCTCACTTTTCATAAAAAGAGGCATACACTAAAAATAGTTTTACACTATGAGGGTTCTGGTACACTTCACCCTCTGGGAGCCGCCCCCCCCTGGGCGGCCTCCAGAGAGGACGAGTGGACATCAAAGGGGCGGCCAGTGAGGCGCGTAGCTGGGACTAAAATGTGGATACGCACCGGGGCTAGGGGGGTCCGGGGGCATGCTCCCCCGGAATTTGTTTTTTTGCTATACAGCCGTAGGTGAGTTTTAGAGTGTATTTCACAACTTATATGTACACAAAATACTGCTGGAAATAGTTTAAATTAATGGGTTTTACGATATTTTTTTACAATGAAAACCAACACCAAGTGACTTTAACCAAGATGTGTTATTACAAGTAGAGACATGGTACGGGCATGGGGGTGACACAAAATAGTTAGAGCACTGTTTTCAGCCTGTACGATCGATAATCCTCTCGCTAAATCTCGGGAATTATCTCTTCGTACAGACTGACGTACAGCGCTCTAACTATTACTTAGACACGAAACACAAAGGCAAGGCGCCGCTCCTTCTGTCTAGCGAAGACATCGATAACCATGTCAGTGTTTATCTCTTTGTCACTGTGAATGTTCATCAGTCCTAGGCACGACAATCTGCCTGTTGTCATGGTTGACCGAAGGTACGTTTTCAAGCCGCGCATGCTGCTGAACGATCTTTCTGCGGTGGCAGTTGAAACAGGCATCGCCAGCAAAATATGCAGACATGTTGAAACATTGGGGTACAGCTCCCTAGGCGTGTGTGCCAGCGTGTCACCTACGGTGGCGTGAACTTCGGTGTCACCAGCGCACCTAACTTTCCAGCGAGACACTTCCCGTTTGAAGTCTTCAAAATCAACCGCGGGGAGATCCTCCTCAAATGTTTTATATATGGACGCAATTATATCCTCGGTAAGATTACCTATATCGCCTGGTATCAGGAATTGGGCATTGAATCTGTCGCCATCCTCAATAAGACGATCAGATAGTTCTATTACCAAATGATCGACGAAAGGTAAGTACATGTTTCTCTTCCAGTAGTCAGAAACGGTATCTGCCGGAGCATTTTGACGATGTTGCTGACGCCGATTATTCGGGGCTCTAGATCGTGATGGTTGCACATCAACAGCCTCTGCCATTTCAACAGCCTTCGCGTACATGACATCCCACACAGCTGGATCATTTCGCTCATCCGTAACTTGGCGAGTGATGACGTTAGCTTCTTTGACAGCTTCAATAAGGTCACATGACTTGTTTTGTAACATTTTGGACAGTGGCATTAATCCCGAGAGCACATGTTCTATAGCTACAAGACACACGATGAACCCGAACAGCATGATGGCTATTCTGTATGCACCGGCCTTGCTATCGCCATAGTGTAGACAGAGGTCATCCAGTGCCTCCACGACCGTTATGTATGAAGACTGGAAGGTGTTCAGCGCGTCCGCTCTTGCTGCCCATCTTGTTTCGCACAGGGATTGTAATTTTGTTCCATGCTCCATGGCAATTTTACTTCCGGCATCATTCGCTAGCGTTTCCTTGTATCGCAATAGTCGCTTCGCGGAATAATTAAAGGAAAACGCAATTTCTTGAACTGTGTTCATCATATTCCTGGCCAACGGCTCTTCCGACGCATGTACTATAGCTAAATTTAAGCAATGCGCTTTGCAATGAGTGTACACTGCTTTGGGCAGCGACTGTCTAATTCGTGCTTGTACCCCACGGAACTTCCCGGACATGTTCGAAGCGCCATCATATCCCTGGCACCTCATTTTAGCTACGTCTACGCCTGCAAGTCTCACGTTCTTCAGAAATGCATCGGAAAGTGATTCACCAGTCGTGGCGTCGCATTCGGCGAACGTAATGAAATCTTCACGTACGGCTAGTGTATCGTAGTCGAAATATCGCAAACATAGAGCCATCTGCTCAATTGTGGAAGAGTCGGTGGCCTCGTCTGCTATGAAGCCAAAGAATGGGGCACTGTTACACTTTTTTACAATAGATGATTTGATTTGTTCACCACAGATATCGATCAGTTCTTTCTGGATTCTGGATTTTGTCACATAATTGTAGATATATGTTATAACTGTTGAAGATAATAAACATTTGACCCCTCACCCCCCCCCTTAGGCTTCATTTTTTATTGCATTTTTCACATTTTCATTTTTCCGACCTGTCAAAATTTACGTACGCACGTGCATACGTGCGTACGCCCAGCTACGCGCCTGTCAGTCGCGATGAAGAGTCCACTTGGCAGCGAATTATACTCGCCTGACCCTCCCTCATACCCGTTACAATGCTCAATATAATCACGAGTGAGTTTAAAACTGAAATTAGATTACGCACATGTAATGTTGACGGACAATGAAATGCTTGGATTTTGCATAAATATTGCACAAAAACTAAATTGACTATATAATTGGCATGAACATAGGATTAACATTGAGCAGTTTTGTATTCATAATTTTATATACACTTGGCAAAGTACCAAACTCCGAGGTACCCCGCTTCCAATAGTGGTGTTGGTTCTGGGACCGTTGTTCACTAGTAAACAGACGTAACTGTTTGGGGCTTCTTCCGATTGATACATTACAAGATGCTCCAGTTCCTGGGTCAACTAACCCGACCGCCTTACCAATACCTATCGAAATGTATCTTTATAAACAGATTGTTCCTCAACATATATTGCATTGAACGACACAGTTCTTGAGTTTATTACTGATGTGATCATCAATGTATTCTTAAATGGCACGTACAGGAAACGTAGCTAATAAAAAGCATCGAAGACCCTGCATATAAAAAATCTAAAACCAAGAAATGCAATAAATATGCAGGGGGGTATTATGGGGGGCATCTATAAAAATATCGAAATATTTTGAACGTCTAAGAGGTAAATTGAAATGCGCCAGAGTATACTATTGACAGAATGTACCCTCTAGCACCATTGCATCTACCCTCTAGCACCATTGCATCTACCCTCTACCACCATTGCATCTACCCTCTAGCACCATTGCATCTACCCTCTAGTACCATTGCATCTACCTTCTACCACCATTGCATCTACCCTCTAGCAACATTGCATCTACCCTCTAGTACCATTTCATCTACCCTCTAGCACCATTGCATCTACCCTCTAGCACCATTGCATCTACCCTCTAGTACCATTTCATCTACCCTCTAGCACCATTGCATCTACCCTCTACCACCATTGCATCTACCTTCTACCATTATAGCATCTACCCTCTAGCACCATTGTATCTATCCTCTAGTACAATTGTATCTACCCTCTAGTACAATTGCATCAACCCTCTAGTACCATTGTATCTACCCTCTAGTAACATTGCATCTACCCTCTACCACCATTGCATTTACCATCTAGCACCATTGCATCTACACTCTACCACCATTGCATCTACCCTCTAGCAACATTGCATTTACCATCTAGCACCATTGCATCTACCCTCTAGCACCATTGCATCTACCCTCTACCACCATTGCATTTACCATCTAGCACCATTGCATCTACACTCTACCACCATTGCATCTACCCTCTAGCAACATTGCATCTACCCTCTAGTACCATTTCATCTACCCTCTAGCACCATTGCATCTACCCTCTAGCACCATTGCATCTACCCTCTAGTACCATTTCATCTACCCACTAGCACCATTGCATCTACCCTCTACCACCATTGCATCTACCCTCTACCATTATTGCATCTACCCTCTAGCACCATTACATCTACCCTCTAGCACCATTGCATCTACCATCTACCACAATTGCATTACCCTCTAGCACCATTACATCTACCCTCTAGCACCATTGTATCTATCCTATAGCACCATTGCATCTACCCTCTAGTACCATTGTATCTACCCTCTAGTAACATTGCATCTACTCTCTAGTACCATTGCATCTACCCTCTACCACCATTGTATCTACCCTCTAGCACCATTGCATCTACCCTATAGTACCATTGCATGTACCCTCTACCACCATTGCATCTACCCTCTACCACCATTGCATCTACCCTCTAGCACCATTGCATCTACCCTCTAGCACCATTGCATCTACCCTCTACCACCATTGCATCTACCCTCTACCACCATTGCATCTACCCTCTACCACCATTGCATCTACACTCTAGCACCATTGCATCTACCTTCTAGCACCATTGCATCTACCCTCTACCACCATTGCATCTACCCTCTAGCACCATTGCATCTACCCTCTACCACCATTGCATCTACCCTCTACCACCATTGCATTTACCATCTAGCACCATTGCATCTACACACTACCACCAGTGCATCTACCCTCTACCACCATTGCATATACCCTCTAGCACTATTGCATCTACCCTCTACCACCATTGTATCTACCCTCTACCAGCATTGTATCTACCCTCTCGTACCATTGCATCTACCCTCTAGCACCATTACATCTACCATCTAGTACCATTGCATCTACCCTCTAGCAACATTGCATCTACCCTCTAGTACCATTGCATCTACCCTCTGCCACAATTGCATCTACCCTCTAGCAACATTGCATCTACCCTCTACCACCATTGCATCTACCCTCTAGCACCATTGTATCTACCCTCTAGCACCATTGCAGCTACCCTCTACCACCATTGCATATACCCTCTAGCACCATTGCATCTACCCTCTAGCAACATTGCATCTACCATCTAGTACCATTTCATCTACCCTCTAGCACCATTGCATCTACCCTCTAGCACCATTGCATCTACCCACTAGCAACAGTGCATCTACCCTCTAGCACCATTGCATCTACCCTCTAGCAATATTGCATCTACCCTCTACCACCATTGCACCTACCCTCTAGCACCATTGCATCTACCCTCTAGCACCATTGCATCTACCCTCTAGCAACATTGCATCTACCCTCTAGCACCATTGCATCTACCCTCTACCACCATTGCATTACCCTCTAGCACCATTACATCTACCCTCTAGCACCATTGTATCTACCCTCTAGTACCATTGTATCTATCCTCTAGTACCATTGCATCTACCCTCTAGTACCATTGTATCTACCCTCTAGTAACATTGCATCTACCCTCTACCACCACCATTGCATTTACCATCTAGCACCATTGCATCTACCCTCTACCACCATTGCACCTACCCTCTACCACCATTGCATATACACTCTAGCACTATTGCATCTACCCTCTACCACCATTGCATCTACCCTCTACCACCATTGTATCTACCCTCTAGTACCACTGTATCTACCCTCTAGCAACATTTCATATACACTCTAGCACCATTGCATCTACCCTCTAGCACCATTGCATCTACCCTCTAGCACCATTGCATCTACCCTCTAGCAACATTGCATCTACCCTCTAGCACCATTGCATCTACCCTCTACCACCATTGCATTACCCTCTAGCACCATTACATCTACCCTCTAGCACCATTGTATCTACCCTCTAGTACCATTGTATCTATCCTCTAGTACCATTGCATCTACCCTCTAGTACCATTGTATCTACCCTCTAGTAACATTGCATCTACCCTCTACCACCACCATTGCATTTACCATCTAGCACCATTGCATCTACCCTCTACCGCCATTGCACCTACCCTCTACCACCATTGCATATACACTCTAGCACTATTGCATCTACCCTCTACCACCATTGCATCTACCCTCTACCACCATTGTATCTACCCTCTAGTACCATTGTATCTACCCTCTAGCAACATTTCATATACACTCTAGCACCATTGCATCTACCCTCTAGCACCATTACATCTACCCTCTACCACCATTGCATCTACCCTCTAGCACCATTGAATCTACCCTCTAGTTTCATTGCATCTACCCTCTAGCACCATTGCATCTACCCTCTACCACCATTGTATCTACCCTCTAGCACCTTTGCCTCTACCCTCTAGTACCATTGCATCTACCCTCTACCACCATTGTATCTACCCTCTAGCAACATTGAAACTACCCTCTAGCACCATTGCATCTACCCTCTAGCACCATTGCATCTACCCTCTAGCACCATTGCATCTACCCTCTACCACCATTGCATCTACCCTCTAGCACCATTGCATCTACCCACTAGCAACAGTGCATCTACCCTCTAGCACCATTGCATCTACCCTCTAGCAATATTGCATCTACCCTCTACCACCATTGCACCTACCCTCTAGCACCATTGCATCTACCCTCTAGCACCATTGCATCTACCCTCTAGCAACATTGCATCTACCCTCTAGCACCATTGCATCTACCCTCTACCACCATTGCATTACCCTCTAGCACCATTACATCTACCCTCTAGCACCATTGTATCTACCCTCTAGTACCATTGTATCTATCCTCTAGTACCATTGCATCTACCCTCTAGTACCATTGTATCTACCCTCTAGTAACATTGCATCTACCCTCTACCACCACCATTGCATTTACCATCTAGCACCATTGCATCTACCCTCTACCACCATTGCACCTACCCTCTACCACCATTGCATATACACTCTAGCACTATTGCATCTACCCTCTACCACCATTGCATCTACCCTCTACCACCATTGTATCTACCCTCTAGTACGATTGTATCTACCCTCTAGCAACATTTCATATACACTCTAGCACCATTGCATCTACCCTCTAGCACCATTGCATCTACCCTCTAGCACCATTGCATCTACCCTCTAGCAACATTGCATCTACCCTCTAGCACCATTGCATCTACCCTCTACCACCATTGCATTACCCTCTAGCACCATTACATCTACCCTCTAGCACCATTGTATCTACCCTCTAGTACCATTGTATCTATCCTCTAGTACCATTGCATCTACCCTCTAGTACCATTGTATTTACCCTCTAGTAACATTGCATCTACCCTCTACCACCACCATTGCATTTACCATCTAGCACCATTGCATCTACCCTCTACCGCCATTGCACCTACCCTCTACCACCATTGCATATACACTCTAGCACTATTGCATCTACCCTCTACCACCATTGCATCTACCCTCTACCACCATTGCATCTACCCTCTAGCACCATTGTATCTACCCTCTAGCAACATTGCATCTACCCTCTAGCACCATTGCATCTACCCTCTAGCACCATTGCATCTACCCTCTAGCAACATTGCATCTACCCTCTACCACCATTGCATCTACCCTCTAGCACCATTGCATCTACCCTCTAGCACCATTGCATCTACCCTCTAGCACCATTGCATCTACCCTCTAGCACCATTGCATCTACCCTCTAGTACCATTGCATCTACCTCTACCACCATTGTATCTACCCTCTAGCAACATTGAATCTACCCTCTAGCACCATTGCATCTACCCTCTAGCACCATTGCATCTACCCTCTAGCACCATTGCATCTACCCTCTACCACCATTGCATCTACCCTCTAGCACAATTGCATCTACCCTCTAGTACCATTGCATCTACCCTCTAGCACCATTGCATCTACAATCTAGCAACATTGCATCTACCTTCTAGCACCATTGCACCTACCATATTCCACCATTGCATCTACCCTCTAGCACCATTGCATATACCCTCTAGCACCATTGCATCTACCCTCTAGCACCATTGCATCTACCCTCTAGCACCATTGCATCTACCCTCTAGCAACATTGCATCTACCCTCCAGCAACATTTCATCTACGCTCTAGCACCATTGCATCTACCCTCTAGCAACATTGCATCTACCCTCCAGCAACATCTCATCTACCCTCTAGCAACATTACATCTACCCTCTAGCACCATTGCATCTACCTTCTACAACCATTGCATCTACCCTCTACCACCATTGCATCTACCCTCTAGTACCATTTCATCTACACTCTAGCACCATGGCATCTACCCTCTAGCACCATTGCATCTACCCTCTACAACCATTGCATCTACCCTCTACCACCATTGCATCTACTCTCTAGTACTATTTCATCTACACTCTAGTACCATGGCATCTACCCTCCAGCAACATTTCATCTACCCTCTAGCAACATGGCATCTACCCTCTAGCAACATTACATCTACCCTCTACCAACATTTCTTTTACCCTCTAGCACCATTGCATCTACCCTCTAGGAACATTACATCTACCATCTAGCAACATTGCATCTACCCTCTACCACCATTGCATCTACTCTCTAGTACCATTGCATCTTCTCTCTAGCAACATTGCATCTACCCTCTAGCACCATTTCATCTACCCTCTAGCAACATTGCATCTACCCTCTACCAACATTGCATCTACCCTCTACCACCAATGCATCTACCCTCTAGCATCATTGCATCTTCCCTCTAGCAACATTGTATCTACCCTCTAGCAACATTGCATCTACCCTCTAGCACCATTGCATTTACCCTCTACCACCATTGTATCTACCCTCTAGCACCATTGCATCTACCCTCTAGTACCATTGCATCTACCCTCTAGCAACATTGCATCTACCCTCCAGCAACATTTCATCTACGCTCTAGCACCATTGCATCTACCCTCTAGCAACATTGCATCTACCCTCCAGCAACATCTCATCTACCCTCTAGCAACATTACATCTACCCTCTAGCACCATTGCATCTACCTTCTACAACCATTGCATCTACCCTCTACCACCATTGCATCTACCCTCTAGTACCATTTCATCTACACTCTAGCACCATGGCATCTACCCTCTAGCACCATTGCATCTACCCTCTACAACCATTGCATCTACTCTCTACCACCATTGCATCTACTCTCTAGTACTATTTCATCTACACTCTAGTACCATGGCATCTACCCTCCAGCAACATTTCATCTACCCTCTAGCAACATGGCATCTACCCTCTAGCAACATTACATCTACCCTCTACCAACATTTCTTTTACCCTCTAGCACCATTGCATCTACCCTCTAGGAACATTACATCTACCATCTAGCAACATTGCATCTACCCTCTACCACCATTGCATCTACTCTCTAGTACCATTGCATCTTCTCTCTAGCAACATTGCATCTACCCTCTAGCACCATTTCATCTACCCTCTAGCAACATTGCATCTACCCTCTACCAACATTGCATCTACCCTCTACCACCAATGCATCTACCCTCTAGCATCATTGCATCTTCCCTCTAGCAACATTGTATCTACCCTCTAGCAACATTGCATCTACCCTCTAGCACCATTGCATTTACCCTCTACCACCATTGTATCTACCCTCTAGCACCATTGCATCTACCCTCTAGTACCATTGCATCTACCTTCTACCACCATTGCATCTATCCTCTACCACCATTGCATCTACCCTCTAGCACGATTGCATCTACCCTCTAGCACCATTGCAGCTACCCTCTACCACCATTGCATCTACCCTCTAGCACCATTGCATCTACCCTCTAGCACCATTGCATCTACCCTCTAGCAACATTGCATATACCCTCTAGTACTATTTCATCTACCCTCTAGCACCATTGTATCTACCCTCTAGCACCATTGCATCTACCCTATAGTACCATTGCATCTACCCTCTAGCAACATTTCCTATACCCTCTAGCACCATTGCATCTACCCGTTAGCACCATTACATCTACCCTCTGCCACCATTGTATCTACCCTCTAGTACCATTGCATCTACCCTCTAGTACCATTGTATCTACCCTCTAGTAACATTGCATCTACCCTCTATTACCATTGCATCTACCCTCTACCACCATTGCATTTACCATCTAGCACCATTGAATCTACCCTCTATCACCATTGCATCTATCCTCTACCACCATTGCATATACCCTCTACCACCATTGCATCTACCCTCTACCACCATTGCATCTACCCTCTAGTACCATTGTATCTACCCTCTAGCAACATTGCATATACCCTCTAGCTCCATTGCATCTACCCTCTACCACCATTGCATCTACCCTCTAGTACCATTGCATATACCCTCTGCCACCGTTGCATCTACACTCTAGCACCATTGTATCTACCCTCTAGCAACATTGAATCTACCCTCTAGCACCATTGCATCTACCCTCTAGCAACAGTGCATCTACCCTCTAGCACCATTGCATCTACCCTCTAGTAACATTGCATCTACCCTCTACCACCATTGCCTCTACCCTATAGCACCATTGCATCTACCCTCTAGCACCATTGCATCTACCCTCTAGCACCATTGCATCTACCCTATAGTACCATTGCATCTACCCTCTAGCAACATTTCATATACCCTCTAGCACCATTGCATCTACCCGTTAGCACCATTACATCTACCCTCTGCCACCAATGTATCTACCCTCTAGTACCATTGCATCTACCCTCTAGTACCATTGTATCTACCCTCTAGTAACATTGCATCTACCCTCTATTACCATTGCATCTACCCTCTACCACCATTGCATTTACAATCTAGCACCATTGAATCTACCCTCTATCACCATTGCATCTATCCTCTACCACCATTGCATATAACCCTCTACCACCATTGCATCTACCCTCTACCACCATTGCATCTACCCTCTACCACCATTGCATTTACCATCTAGCACCATTGAATCTACCCTCTATCACCATTGCATCTACCCTCTAGCAACAGTGCATCTACCCTCTAGCACCATTGCATCTACCCTCTAGTAACATTGCATCTACCCTCTACCACCATTGCCTCTACCCTATAGCACCATTGCATCTACCCTCTAGCACCATTGCATCTACCCTCTAGCACCATTGCATCTACCCTGTAGCACCATTGCATCTACCCTCTAGTACCATTGCATCTACCTCTACCACCATTGTATCTACCCTCTAGCAACATTGAATCTACCCTCTAGCACCATTGCATCTACCCTCTAGCACCATTGCATCTACCCTCTAGCACCATTGCATCTACCCTCTACCACCATTGCATCTTCCCTCTAGCACAATTGCATCTACCCTCTAGTACCATTACATCTACCCTCTAGCACCATTGCATCTACCATCTAGCACCATTGCATCTACCTTCCAGCACCATTGAACCTACCATATGCCACCATTGCATCAACCCTCTAGCATCATTGCATATACCCTCTAGCACCATTGCATCTACCCTCTAGCAACATTGCATCTACCCTCCAGCAACATTTCATCTACCCTCTAGCACCATTGCATCTACCCTCTAGCAACATTGCATCTACCCTCCAGCAACATCTCATCTACCCTCTAGCAACATTACATCTACCCTCTAGCACCATTGCATCTACCCTCTACAACCATTGCATCTACCCTCTACCAACATTGCATCTACCCTCTAGCACCATTGCATCTACACTCTACAACCGTTGCATCTACCCTCTACCACCATTGCATCTACTCTCTAGTACCATTTCATCTACACTCTAGCACCATGGCATCTACCCTCCAGGAACATTTCATCTACCCTGTATTAACATGGCATCTACCCTCTAGCAACATTACATCTACCCTCTAGCAACATTTCATTTACCCTCTAGCACCATTGCATCTACCCTCTAGCAACATTGCATCTACCCTCTACCACCATTGCATCTACCCTCTAGCAACATTGTATCTACCCTCTACAACCATTGCATTTACCCTCTAGTACCATTTCATCTACACTCTAGCACCATGTCATCTACCCTCTAGCACCATTGCATCTTCTCTCTAGCAACATTGCATCTACCCTCTAGCACCATTGCATCTACCCTCTAGCAACATTGCATCTACCCTCTACCACCATTGCATCTACCCTCTACCACCATTGCATCTACCCTCTAGCAACATTGCATCTTCCCTCTAGCAACATTGTATCTACACTCTAGCACCATTGCCTCTACCCTTTAGCACCATTACATCTACCCTCTGCCACCATTGTATCTACCCTCTAGTACCATTGCATCTACCCTCTAGTACCATTGTATCTACCCTCTAGCAACATTGCATCTACCCTCTACCTCCATTGCATCTACCCTCTACCACCATTGCATCTACCCTCTAGCAACATTGCATATTCCCTCTAGCAACATTGCATCTACCCTCTAGCAACATTTCATATACCCTCTAGCACCATTGCATCTACCCTTTAGCACCATTACATCTACCCTCTGCCACCATTGTATCTACCCTCTAGTACCATTGCATCTACCCTCTAGTACCATTGTATCTACCCTCTAGTAACATTGCATCTACCCTCTAGTACCATTGCATCTACCCTCTACCACCATTGCATTTACCATCTAGCACCATTGAATCTACCCTCTACCACCATTGCATCTACCCTCTACCACCATTGCATATACCCTTTAGCACTATTGCATCTACCGTCTAACACCATTGCATCTACCCTCTACCACCATTGCCTCTACCCTCTAGCACCATTGCATCTACCCTATAGTATCATTGCATCTACCCTCTACCACCATTGCATCTACCCTCTACCACCATTGTATCTACCCTCTAGTACCATTGTATCTACCCTCTAACAACATTGCATATACCCTCTAGCACCATTGCATCTACCCTCTAGCACCATTACATCTACCCTCTACCACCATTGCATCTACCCTCTAGTACCATTGATTCTACACTCTGCCACCGTTGCATCTACCCTCTAGCACCATTGTATCTACCCTCTAGCAACAGTTCATCTACCCTCTAGCACCATTGCATCTAACCTCTAGCAACATTGCATCTACCCTCTACCACCATTGCATCTACCCCCTAGCACCATTGCATCTACCCTCTAGCACCATTGCATCTACGCTCTAGCACCATTGCATCTACTCTCTAGCACCATTGCATCTACACTCTAATACCATTGCATCTACCCTCTAGCACCATTGTATCTACCCTCTAGCAACATTGAATCTACCCTCTAGCACCATTGCATCTACCCTCTAGCACCATTGCATCTACCCTCTAGCACCATTGCATCTACCCACTAGCAACATTGCATCTACCCTCCAGCAACATCTCATCTACCCTCTAGCAACATTACATCTACCCTCTAGCACCATTGCATCTACCCTCTACAACCATTGCATCTACCCTCTACCAACATTGCATCTACCCTCTAGTACCATTTCATCTACACTCTAGCACCATGGCCTCTACCCTCTAGCACCATTGCATCTACCCTCTACAACCATTGCATCTACCCTCTACCACCATTGCATCTACTCTCTAGTACCATTTCATCTACACTCTAGCACCATGGCATCTATCCTCCAGCAACATTTCATCTACCCTGTATCAACATGGCATCTACCCTCTAGCAACATTACATCTACCCTCTAGCAACATTTCATTTACCCTCTAGCACCATTGCATCTACCCTCTAGGAACATTGTATCTACCCTCTACAACCATTGCATTTACCCTCTAGTACCATTTCATCTACACTCTAGCACCATGTCATCTACCCTCTAGCACCATTACATCATCTCTCTAGCAACATTGCATCTACCCTCTAGCACCATTGCATCTAACCTCTAGCAACATTGCATCTACCCTCTACCACCATTGCATCTACCCTCTACCACCATTGCATCTACCCTCTAGCAACATTGCATCTTCCCTCTAGCAACATTGTATCTACACTCTAGCACCATTGCCTCTACCCTTTAGAACCATTACATCTACCCTCTGCCACCATTGTATATACCCTCTAGTACCATTGCATCTACCCTCTAGTACCATTGTATCTACCCTCTAGCAACATTGCATCTACCCTCTACCACCATTGCATCTACCCTCTACCACCATTGCATCTACCCTCTAGCAGCATTGCATCTTCCCTCTAGCAACATTGCATCTACCCTCTAGCAACATTTCATATACCCTCTAGCACCATTGCATCTACCCTTTAGCACCATTACATCTACCCTCTGCCACCATTGTATCTACCCTCTAGTACCATTGCATATACCCTCTAGTACCATTGTATCTACCCTCTAGTAACATTGCATCTACCCTCTAGTACCATTGCATCTACCCTCTACCACCATTGCATTTACCATCTAGCACCATTGAATCTACCCTCTACCACCATTGCATCTACCCTCTACCACCATTGCATATACCCTCTAGCACTATTGCATCTACCGTCTAACACCATTGCATCTACCCTCTAGCACCATTGCATCTACCCTCTAGCACCATTACATCTACCCTCTACTACCATTGCATCTACCCTCTAGTACCATTGCATCTACCCTCTGCCACCGTTGCATCTACCCTCTAGCACCATTGTATCTACCCTCTAGCAACATTGAATCTACCATCTAGCACCATTGCATCTACCCTCTAGCACCATTGCATCTACCCTCTAGCACCATTGCATCTACCCTCTACCACCATTGCATCTACCCTCTAGCACAATTGCATCTACCCTCTAGTACCATTGCATCTACCCTCTAGCACCATTGCATCTACCATCTAGCACCATTGCATCTACCTTCTAGCACCATTGCACCTAACATATGCCACCATTGCATTTACCCTCTAGCAACATTTCATCTACCCTCTAGCACCATTGCATCTACCCTCTAGCAACATTGCATCTACTCTACAGCAACATCTCATCTACCCTCTAGCAACATTACATCTACCCTCTAGCACCATTGCATCTACCCTCTACAACCATTGCATCTACCCTCTACCACCATTGCATCTACCCTCTAGTACCATTTCATCTACACTCTAGCACCATGGCATCTACCCTCTAGAACCATTGCATCTACCCTCTACAACCATTGCATCTACCCTCTACCACCATTGCATTTACCATCTAGCACCATTGTATCTACCCTCTAGCAACACTGCATCTACCCTCTACCACCATTGCATCTACCCTCTACCACCATTGCATCTACCCTCTAGCAACATTGCATCTTCCCTCTAGCAACATTGCATCTACCCTCTAGCAACATTTCATATACCCTCTAGCACCATTGCATCTACCCTTTAGCACCATTACATCTACCCTCTGCCACCATTGTATCTACCCTCTAGTACCATTGCATCTACCCTCTAGTACCATTGTATCTACCCTCTAGTAACATTGCATCTACCCTCTAGTACCATTGCATCTACCCTCTACCACCATTGCATTTACCATCTAGCACCATTGAATCTACCCTCTACCACCATTGCATCTACCCTCTACCACCATTGCATATACCCTCTAGCACTATTGCATCTACCGTCTAACACCATTGCATCTACCCTCTAGCACCATTGCATCTACCCTCTAGCACCATTACATCTACCCTCTACCACCATTGCATCTACCCTCTAGTACCATTGCATCTACCCTCTGCCACCGTTGCATCTACCCTCTAGCACCATTGTATCTACCCTCTAGCAACATTGAATCTACCATCTAGCACCATTGCATCTACCCTCTAGCACCATTGCATCTACCCTCTAGCACCATTGCATCTACCCTCTACCACCATTGCATCTACCCTCTAGCACAATTGCATCTACCCTCTAGTACCATTGCATCTACTCTCTAGCACCATTGCATCTACCATCTAGCACCATTGCATCTACCTTCTAGCACCATTGCACCTACCATATGCCACCATTCCATTTACCCTCTAGCAACATTTCATCTACCCTCTAGCACCATTGCATCTACCCTCTAGCAACATTGCATCTACTCTACAGCAACATCTCATCTACCCTCTAGCAACATTACATCTACCCTCTAGCACCATTGCATCTACCCTCTACAACCATTGCATCTACCCTCTACCACCATTGCATCTACCCTCTAGTACCATTTCATCTACACTCTAGCACCATGGCATCTACCCTCTAGAACCATTGCATCTACCCTCTACAACCATTGCATCTACCCTCTACCACCATTGCATCTACTCTCTAGTACCATTTCGTCTACACTCTAGCACCATGTTATCTACCCTCCAGCAACATTTCATCTACCCTCTAGCAACATGGCATCTACCCTCTAGCAACATTACATCTACCATCTAGCAACATTTCATTTACCCTCTAGCACCATTGCATCTACCCTCTAGGAACATTACATCTACCCTCTAGCAACATTGCCTCTACCCTCTACCACCATTGCATCTACCCTCTATCAACATTGTATTTACCCTCTACAACCATTGTATCTACCCTCTAGTACCATTTCATCTACACTCTAGCACCATGTCATCTACCCTCTAGCACCATTGCATCTACCCTCTACCACCATTGTATCTACCCTCTAGCACCATTGCATCTACCCTATAGTACCATTGCATCTACCTTCTACCACCATTGCATCTACCCTCTACCACCATTGCATCTACCCTCTAGCACCATTGCATCTACCCTCTAGCACGATTGCATCTACCCTCTAGCACCATTGCAGCTACCCTCTACCACCATTGCATATACCCTCTAGCACCATTGCATCTACCCTCTAGCAACATTACATATACCCTCTAGTACCATTTCATCTACCCTCTAGCACCATTGTATCTACCCTCTAGCACCATTGCATCTACCCTATAGTACCATTTCATCTACCCTCTACCACCATTGCATCTACCCTCTAGCAACATTTCATATACCCTCTAGCACCATTGCATCTACCCATTAGCACCATTACATCTACCCTCTGCCACCATTGTATTTACCCTCTAGTACCATTGCATCTACCCTCTACCACCATTGCATTTACCATCTAGCACCATTGAATATACCCTCTACCACCATTGCATCTACCCTCTACCACCATTGCATATACCCTCTAGCACTATTGCATCTACCCTCTAACACCATTGCATCTACCCTCTACCATCATTGCCTCTACCATCTAGCACCATTGCATCTACCCTATAGTACCATTGCATCAACCCTCTACCACCAATGCATCTACACTCTACCACCATTGTATCTACCCTCTAGTACCATTGTATCTACCCTCTAGCAACATTGCATATACCCTCTAGCACCATTGCATCTACCCTCTAGCACCATTACATCTACCCTCTACCACCATTGCATCTACCCTCTCGTACCATTGCATCTACCCTCTACCACCGTTGCATCTACCCTCTAGCACCATTGTATCTACCCTCTAGCAACATTGAATCTACCCTCTAGCACCATTGCATCTACCCTATAGCAACAGTGCATCTACCCTCTAGCACCATTGCATCTACCCTCTAGCAACATTGCATCTACCCTCTACCACCATTGCATCTACCCTCTAGCACCATTGCATCTACCCTCTAGCATCATTGCATCTACCCTCTAGCACCATTGCATCTACCCTCTAACAACATTGCATCTACCCTCTAGGACCATTTCATGTACCCTCTACCACCATTGCATTACCCTCTAGCACTATTACATCTACCCTCTACCACCATTGCATCTACCCTCTATCACCATTGCATCTACCCTCTAGCACCATTGCATCTACCCTTTAGCACCATTGAATCTACCCTCTACCACCATTGCATCTACCCTCTACCAGCATTGCATATACCCTCTAGCACTATTGCATCTACCCTCTAACACCATTACATCTACCCTCTACCATCATTGCATCTACCCTCTAGCACCATTGCATCTACCCTATAGTATCATTGCATCTACCCTCTATTACCATTGCATCTACCCTCTACCACTATTGTATTTACCCTCTAGTACCATTGTATCTACCCTCTAGCAACATTGCATATACCCTCTAGCACCATTGCATCTACCCTCTAGCACCATTAATATACCCTCTTCCACCATAGCATCTACCCTCTAGCAACATTGCATCTACCCTCTAGTACCATTGCATCTACCCTCTGCCAACATTGTATCTAATCTCTAGCACCATTGTATTTACCCTCTAGAAACATTGAATCTACCCTCTAGCACCATTGCATCTACCCTCTAGCAACATTGCATCTACCCTCTAGCACCATTGCCTCTACCCTCTAGAACCATTGTATCTACCCTCTAGTACCATTGCATCTACCCTCTAGTACCATTGCATCTACCCTCTACCACCATTGCATTTACCATCTAGCACCATTGCATATACACTCTACCACCATTGCATCTACCCTCTAGCACCATTGCATATACCCTCTAGCACCATTGCATCTACCCTCTAGCACCATTGCATCTACCCTCTACCACCATTGCATCTACCCTCTAGTACCATTGCATCTACCCTCTACCAACATTGCATCTACCCTCTAGTACCATTGCATCTACCCTCTGCCAACATTGTATCTAATCTCTAGCACCATTGTATTTACCCTCTAGCAACATTGAATCTACCCTCTAGCACCATTGTATCTACCCTCTAGCAGGATTGCATCTACCCTCTAGCACCATTACATCTACCATCTACCACCATTGTATCTACCCTCTAGCACCATTGCATCTACCTTCTAGTACCATTGCATCTACCCTCTACCACCAATGCATCTACCCTCTACCACCATTGCATCTACCCTCTAGCACCATTGCATCTACCCTCTAGCACCATTGCAGCTACCCTCTACCACCATTGCATATACCCTCTAGCACCATTGCATCTACCCTCTAGCAACATTGCATCTACCCTCTAGTACCATTTCATCTACCCTCTAGCACCATTGCATCTACCCTCTAGCACCATTGCAGCTACCCTCTAGCAACAGTGCATCTACCCTCTAGCACCATTGCATCTCCCTCTAGCATCATTGCATCTACCCTCTACCACCATTGCATCTTCCCTCTAGCATCATTACATCTACCCTCTAGCACCATTGTATCTACCCTCTAGTACCATTGTATCTATCCTCTAGCAACATTACATATTACCTCTAGCACCATTGCATCTGCACTCTACCACCATTGCATCTACCCTCTAGCAACATTGTATCTACCCTCTAGCACCATTGCTCTACCTTCTAGCACCATTGCATCTACCCTCTACCACCATTGTATCTACCCTCTAGTACCATTGCATCTACCCTCTACCACCATTGCATCTACACTCTACCACCATTGCATCTACCCTCTAGCAACATTGTATCTACCCTCTAGCAACATTGCATCTACCCTATAGCACCATTGCATCTACCCTCTACCACCATTGTATCTACCCTCTAGCACCATTGCATCTACCCTCTAGCACCATTGCATCTTCCCTCTAGTACCATTGCATCTACCCTCTACCACCATTGCATCTACCCTCTAACACCATTGCATCTACCCTCTAGCAACATTGTATCTACCCTCTAGCAACATTGCATCTACCCTCTAGCACCATTACATCTACCCTCTACCACCATTGTATCTACCCTCTAGCACCATTGCATCTACCCTCTAGCACCATTGCATCTACCCTCTAGTACCATTGCATATACCCTCTACCACCATTGCATCTACCCTCTACCACCATTGCATCTACCCTCTAGCACCATTGCATCTACGCTCTAGCACCATTGCAGCTGCCCTCTACCACCATTGAATATACCCTCTAGCACCATTGCATCTACCCTCTAGCAACATTGCATCTACCCTCTAGTACCATTTCATCTACCCTCTAGCACCATTGCATCTACCCTCTAGCACCATTGCAGCTACCCTCTAGCAACAGTGCATCTACCCTCTAGCACCATTGCATCTACCCTCTAGCAACATTGCATCTACCCTCTACCACCATTGCATCTAACCTCTAGCATCATTACATCTACCCTCTAGCACCATTGTATCTACCCTCTAGTACCATTGATTCTATCCTCTAGCAACATTGCATCTACCCTCTAGTACCATTGCATATACCCTCTACCACCATTGCATCTACCCTCTACCACCATTGCATCTACCCTCTAGCACCATTGCATCTACGCTCTAGCACCATTGCAGCTGCCCTCTACCACCATTGAATATACCCTCTAGCACCATTGCATCTACCCTCTAGCAACATTGCATCTACCCTCTAGTACCATTTCATCTACCCTCTAGCACCATTGCATCTACCCTCTAGCACCATTGCAGCTACCCTCTAGCAACAGTGCATCTACCCTCTAGCACCATTGCATCTACCCTCTAGCAACATTGCATCTACCCTCTACCACCATTGCATCTAACCTCTAGCATCATTACATCTACCCTCTAGCACCATTGTATCTACCCTCTAGTACCATTGATTCTATCCTCTAGCAACATTGCATATACCCTCTACCACCATTGCATCTACCCTCTAGCCCCATTACATCTACCCTCTTCCACCATTGCATCTACCCTCTAGCACCATTGAATCTACACTCTAGTACCATTGCATCTACCATCTAGTACCATTGCATCTACCCTCTAGCAACATTGCATCTACCCTCTAGTACCATTGCATCTACCCTCTGCCACCATTGCATCTACCCTCTAGCAACATTGCATCTACCCTCTACCACCATTGCATCTACCCTCTAGTACCATTGCATCTACACTCTACCACCATTGCATCTACCCTCTAGTACCATTGTATCTATCCTCTAGCAACATTACATATTACCTCTAGCACCATTGCATCTGCACTCTACCACCATTGCATCTACCCTCTAGCAACATTGTATCTACCCTCTAGCACCATTGCTCTACCTTCTAGCACCATTGCATCTACCCTCTACCACCATTGTATCTACCCTCTAGTACCATTGCATCTACCCTCTACCACCATTGCATCTACACTCTACCACCATTGCATCTACCCTCTAGCAACATTGTATCTACCCTCTAGCAACATTGCATCTACCCTATAGCACCATTGCATCTACCCTCTACCACCATTGTATCTACCCTCTAGCACCATTGCATCTACCCTCTAGCACCATTGCATCTTCCCTCTAGTACCATTGCATCTACCCTCTACCACCATTGCATCTACCCTCTAACACCATTGCATCTACCCTCTAGCAACATTGTATCTACCCTCTAGCAACATTGCATCTACCCTCTAGCACCATTACATCTACCCTCTACCACCATTGTATCTACCCTCTAGCACCATTGCATCTACCCTCTAGCACCATTGCATCTACCCTCTAGTACCATTGCATATACCCTCTACCACCATTGCATCTACCCTCTACCACCATTGCATCTACCCTCTAGCACCATTGCATCTACGCTCTAGCACCATTGCAGCTGCCCTCTACCACCATTGAATATACCCTCTAGCACCATTGCATCTACCCTCTAGCAACATTGCATCTACCCTCTAGTACCATTTCATCTACCCTCTAGCACCATTGCATCTACCCTCTAGCACCATTGCAGCTACCCTCTAGCAACAGTGCATCTACCCTCTAGCACCATTGCATCTACCCTCTAGCAACATTGCATCTACCCTCTACCACCATTGCATCTAACCTCTAGCATCATTACATCTACCCTCTAGCACCATTGTATCTACCCTCTAGTACCATTGATTCTATCCTCTAGCAACATTGCATCTACCCTCTAGTACCATTGCATATACCCTCTACCACCATTGCATCTACCCTCTACCACCATTGCATCTACCCTCTAGCACCATTGCATCTACGCTCTAGCACCATTGCAGCTGCCCTCTACCACCATTGAATATACCCTCTAGCACCATTGCATCTACCCTCTAGCAACATTGCATCTACCCTCTAGTACCATTTCATCTACCCTCTAGCACCATTGCATCTACCCTCTAGCACCATTGCAGCTACCCTCTAGCAACAGTGCATCTACCCTCTAGCACCATTGCATCTACCCTCTAGCAACATTGCATCTAACCTCTACCACCATTGCATCTAACCTCTAGCATCATTACATCTACCCTCTAGCACCATTGTATCTACCCTCTAGTACCATTGATTCTATCCTCTAGCAACATTGCATCTACCCTCTAGCCGCATTACATCTACCCTCTTCCACCATTGCATCTACCCTCTAGCACCATTGAATCTACACTCTAGTACCATTGCATCTACCATCTAGTACCATTGCATCTACCCTCTAGCAACATTGCATCTACCCTCTAGTACCATTGCATCTACCCTCTGCCACCATTGCATCTACCCTCTAGCAACATTGCATCTACCCTCTACCACCATTGCATCTACCCTCTAGCACCATTGTATCTACCCTCTAGCAACATTGAATCTACCCTCTAGCACCATTGCATCTATCCTCTAACACCATTGCATCTACCCTCTAGCAACATTGTATCTACCCTCTAGCAACATTGCATCTACCCTCTAGCACCATTGCATCTAAAATCTACCACCATTGTATCTACCCTCTAGTACCATTGCATCTACCCTCTACCACCATTGCATCTACCCTCTACCACCATTGCATATACCCTCTACCACGATTGCATCTACCCTCTAGCACCATTCTATCTACCCTCCAGCAAATTGTATCTACCCTCTAGCACCATTGCATCTACCCTCTAGTACCATTGCATCTACCCTCTTCCACCATTGCATCTACCCTCTAGCAACATTGCATCTACCCTCTAGAACCATTGCATCTACCCTCTAGCAATATTGCTTCTACCCTCTAGCAACTTTGCATCTACCCTCTAGCAACATTGCATCTACCCTCTACAACCATTGCATCTACCATCTAGCACCATTGCATCTACCCTCTAGCACCATTGCATCTACCCTCTAGTACCATTGCATCTACCCTCTACCACCATTGCATCTACCCTCTACCCCCATTGCATCTACCCTCTAGAACTATTGCATCTACCCTCTAGCACCATTGCATCTACCCTCTACCACCATTGTATCTACCCTCTAGCACCATTGCATCTACCCTCTGGTACCATTGCATCTACCCTTTATCACCATTGCATCTACCCTCTACCACCATTGCATCTACCCTCTAGCACCATTGCATATACCCTCTAGCACCATTGCATCTACCCTCTACCACCATTGCATCTACCCTCTACCACCATTGTATCTACCCTCTAGCAACATTGTATCTACCCTCTAGCACCATTGCATCTACCCTCTAGTACCATTGCATCTACCCTCTACCACCATTGCATCTACCCTCTACCACCATTGCATCTACTCTCTAGAACCATTGCATCTACCCTCTAGCAACTTTGAATCTACCCTCTAGCAACATTGCATCTACACTCTAGCAACATTGCATCTACCCGCTAGCACCATTACATCTACCCTCTAGCATCTACCCTCTAGCAACATTGCATCTACCCTATAGCACCATTGTATCTACCCTCTAGCACCATTGCATCTATCATCTAGCAGCATTGCATCTACCCTCTAGCATCATTGCATGTACACTCTAGCACCATTGCATCTACACTCTAGTACCATTGCATCTACCCTCTAGCACAATTGCATATACCCTATAGCATCATTGCATCTACCCTCTAGCACCATTGCATGTACCCTCTAGCACCATTGCATCTACCCCCTAGCAACATTGCATCTACCCTCTAGAACCATTGCATCTACCCTCTAGCACCATTGCATCTGTCATCTAGCACCATTGCATCTACCCTCTAGCATCATTGCATCTACCCTCTAGTACCATTGCATCTACCCTCTAGCACCATTGCCTCTACCCTCTACCACCATTTCATCTACAATCTAGCACCATTGCACCTACCCTCTACAACCATTGCATCTACCCTCTACCACCATTACATCGACCCTCTACCACCATTGCATCTACCTTCTAGCAAAATTGCATCTACCCTCTAGTACCATTGCATCAACCCTCTAGCACCATTGCATCTACCCTCTAGCACCATTGCATCTACCCTCTAGCACCATTGCACCTACCATATGCCACCATTGCATCTACCCTCTAGCACCATTGCATATACCCTCTAGCACCATTGCATCTACCCTCTAGCACCATTGCATCTACCCTCTAGCACCATTGCATCTACCGTCTAGCAACATTGCATCTTCCCTCTAGCACCATTGCATCTAGCCTCTAGTAACATGGCATATACCCTCTACCACCATTGCATCTACCCTCTAGCAACATTGTATCTACCCTCTACAACCATTGCATCTAACATCTAGCACCATTGCATCAATCATCTAGCACCATTGCGTCTACCCTCTAGCAACATGGCATCTACCCTCTACCCCCATTGTATCTACCCTCTAGCAACATTGCATCTACCCTCTACCACAATTGTATCTACCCTCTAGCAACATTGTATCTACCCTCTACAACCATTGCATCTACCATCTAGCACCATTGCATCTACCCTGTAGCACCATTGCATCTACCCTCTAGTACCATTGCATCTACCCTCTACCACCATTGCATCTACCCTCTACCACCATTGCATCTACCCTCTAGAACAATTGCATCTACCCTCTAGCAACATTGCTTCTACCCTCTACCAACTTTGCATCTACCCTCTAGCAACATTGCATCTACCCGCTAGCACCATTACATCTACCCTCTAGCATCTACCCTCTAGCAACATTGCATCTACCCTATAGCACCAATGTATCTACCCTTTAGCACCATTGCATCTATCATCTAGCACCATTAGTTTATAGTTTATACAAATTTATTTTAGCTCGATTGCGAAACAAGTTATTTCAACTTATATAAATCACTCTCGAGACCTAATTCCTGATGGAATCCATCGCCACGAGGGAGAGATAAGAGGCAATGTGGAATTTAAATGCCTTGCCTAAGGGCACAATCGTAACGGCTCCAGTGGGGCTCGAACTCCGGACCTTTCGCACCTGAAGCGAACGCGCATCCACTGCACTATCACGACTTCCACGACTAGCACCATTGCATCTACCCTCTAGCATCATTGCATCTACCCTCTAGTACCATTGCATCTACCCTCTAGCACCATTGCATCTACCCTCTACCACCATTGCATCTACCCTATACCACCATTGCATCTACCCTCTAGCACCATTGTTTCTACCCTCTACTACCATTGCATCTACTCTCTAGCACCATTGCATCTACACTCTAGCACCATTGCATCTACACTAGCACCATTGCATCTACCCTCTAGCACCATTGCATCTACCATATGCCACCATTGCATCTACCCACTAGCACCATTGCATATACCCTCTAGCACCATTGCATCTACCCTCTAGCAACATTGCATCTACCCTCTAGCAACATTGCATATACCCTCTAGTACCATTGCATCTACCCTCTACCACCATTGTATCTACCCTATACCACCATTGCATCTACCCTATACCACCATTGCATCTACCCTCTAGCACCATTGTTTCTACCCTCTACTACCATTGCATCTACTCTCTAGCACCATTGCATCTACACTCTAGCACCATTGCATCTACACTAGCACCATTGCATCTACCCTCTAGCACCATTGCATCTACCATATGCCACCATTGCATCTACCCACTAGCACCATTGCATATACCCTCTAGCACCATTGCATCTACCCTCTAGCAACATTGCATCTACCCTCTAGCAACATTGCATATACCCTCTAGTACCATTGCATCTACCCTCTACCACCATTGTATCTACCCTATACCACCATTGCATCTACCCTATACCACCATTGCATCTACCCTCTAGCACCATTGTTTCTACCCTCTACTACCATTGCATCTACTCTCTAGCACCATTGCATCTACACTCTAGCACCATTGCATCTACACTAGCACCATTGCATCTACCCTCTAGCACCATTGCATCTACCATATGCCACCATTGCATCTACCCACTAGCACCATTGCATATACGCTCTAGCACCATTGCATCTACCCTCTAGCACCATTGCATCTACCCTCTAGCACCATTGCGTCTACCCTCTAGCAACATTGCATCTACCCTCTAGCACCATTGCGTCTACCCTCTAGTAACATGGCATCTACCCTCTACCACCATTGCATCTACCCTCTAGCAACATTGTATCTACCCTCTACAACCATTGCATCTACCTTCTAGCACCATTGCATCTACCCTCTACAACCATTGCATCTACCATCTAGCACCATTGCATCTACCCTCTAGCACCATTGCATCTACCCTCTAACATTGCATCTACCCTCTAGCAACATTGCATATACACTCTAGCAACATTGCATCAATCCTCTAGCACCATTGATTCTACCCTCTAGCCCCATTGCATCTAACCTCTAGCACCATTGCATCTACCCTCTAGAACCATTGCATCTACCCTCTACCACCATTGCATCTACCCTCTTGCACCATTGCACCTACCCTCTAGCAACATTGCATCTACCCTCTAGCAACAGTGCATCTACCCTCTAGCACCATTGCATCTACCCTCTAGCACCATTTCATCTACCCTCTACCACCATTGTATCTACCCTC
>CM026390.1:10542290-10569409 GCA_014843695.1 Archivesica marissinica | reverse complement strand
ATTTATATAGTCCTGAGACAACATGTCTAGCCAATCTCCATTTATATAGTCCTTGAGACATCATGTCTAGCCAACCTCCATTTATATTGTCCTCAGACATCATGTCTAGCCAACCTACATTTATATAGTCCTCAGACATCATGTCTAGCCAACCTCAATTTATATAGTCCTCAGACATCATGTCTAGCCAACCTCCATTTATATAGTCCTGAGACATCATGTCTAGCCAACCTCAATTTATATAGTCCTGAGACATCATGTCTAGCCAACCTCCATTTATATAGTCCTGATACATCATGTCTAGCCAACCTCCATTTATATAGTCCTGAGACATCATGTCTAGCCAACCTCCATCTATATTGTCCTGAGACATCATGTCTAGCCAACCTCCATTTATATAGTCCTCATACATCATGTCTAGCCAACCTCCATTTATATAGTCCTGAGAAATCATGTCTAGCCAACCTCCATTTATATAGTCCTGAGACATCATGTCTAGCCATCCTCCATTTATATAGTCCTCATACATCATGTCTAGCCAACCTCCATTTATATAGTCCTGAGAAATCATGTCTAGCCAACCTCCATTTATATTGTCCTGAGACATCATTTCTAGCCAACCTCCATTTATATAGTCCTGAGATATCATGTCTAGCCAATCTCCATTTATATAGTCCTGAGACATCATGTCTAGCCAACCTCCATTTATATAGTCTTTGAGACATCATGTCTAGCCAACCTCAATTTATATTGTCATTGAGACATCATGTCTAGCAAACCTCCATTTATATTGTCGTCATACGTCATGTCTAGCCAACCTCCATTTATATTGTCCTAAGACATCATGTCTAGCCAACCTGCATTTATATATTCCTCAGACATCATGTCTAGCCAACCTCCATTTATATATTCCTCAGACATCATGTCTAGCCAACCTCCAGTTATATTGTCCTCAGACATCATGTCTAGCCAACCTACATTTATATAGTCCTGATACATCATGTCTAGCCAACCTCCATTTATATAGTCCTGAGGACATCATGTCTAGCCAACCTCAATTTATAAGTCCTGAGACATCATGTCTAGCCAACCTACATTTATATGTCCTGAGACATCATGTCTAGCCAACCTCCATTATATAGTCCTCAGACATCATGTCTAGCCAACCTCCATTTATATAGTCCTGATACATCATGTCTAGCCACCTCCATTTATATAGTCCTGAGACATATGTCTAGCCACCTCCATTTATATAGTCCTGAGACATCATGTCTAGCCAACCTGCATTATATAGTCCTGAGACATCATGTCTAGCCAACCTCCATTTATATAGTCCTGAGACATCATGTCTAGCCAACCTCCATTTATAAGTCCTGAGACATCATGTCTAGCCAACCTCCATTTTATATTCCTGAGACATCATGTCTAGCCAACCTCCATTTATATTGTCCTGAGACATCATGTCTAGCCAACCTCCATTTATATTGTCCTGAGACATCATGTCTAGCCAACCTCCATTGATATAGTCCTGAGACATCATGTCTAGCCAACCTCCATTTATATTGTCCTCAGACATCATGTCTAGCCAACCTCCATTTATATTGTCCTGAGACATCATGTCTAGCCAACCTCCATTTATATTGTCCTGAGACATCATGTCTAGCCAACCTCCATTTATATAGTCCTGAGACATCATGTCTAGCCAACCTCCATTATATAGTCCTGAGACATCATGTCTAGCCAACCTCCATTTATATAGTCCTGAGACATCATGTCTAGCCAACCTCCATGTTATATAGTCCTGAGACATCATGTCTAGCCAACCTCCATTTATATAGTCCTGAGACATCATGTCTAGCCAACCTCCATTATATAGTCCTGAAACATCATGTCTAGCCAACCTCCATTTATATAGTCCTTGAGACATCATGTCTAGCCAACCTCCATTGATATAGTCTTTGAGACATCATGTCTAGCCAACCTCCATTTAATTGTCCTGAGACATCATGTCTAGCCAACCTCCATTTATATTGTCCTGAGAAATCATGACTAGCCAACCTCTATTTATTTTGTCCTCAGACATCATGTCTAGCCAACCTCCATTTATATTGTCCTCAGACATCATGTCTAGCCAACCTCCATTTATATTGTCCTCATACATCATGTCTAGCCAACCTCCATTTATATAGTCCTGAAACATCATGTCTAGCCCAACCTCCATTTATATTGTCCTGAGACATTATGTCTAGCCAACCGCCATTTGTATAGTCCTGATACATCATGTCTAGCCAACCTCCATATATATTGTCCTGAGACATCATGTCTAGCCAACCCCCATCGATATATAGTCCTGGGACATCATGTCTAGCCAGCCTCCATTTATATAGTCCTTGATACATCATGTCTAGCCAACCTCCATTTATATTGTCCTGAGACATCATGTCTAGCCAACCTCCATTTATATATTCCTATATTCCTCAGACATCATTTCTAGCCAACCTCCATTTATATAGTCCTGAGACATCATGTCTAGCCAACCTCCATTTATATTGTCCTCAGACATCATGTCTAGCCAACCTACATTTATATAGTCCTGATACATCATGTCTAGCCAACCTCCATTTATATAGTCCAGACATCATGTCTAGCCAACCTCCATTTATATAGTCCTGAGACATCATGTCTAGCCAACCTCCATTATATAGCCTGAGACATCATGTCTAGCCAACCTCCATTTATATAGTCCTAGACATCATGTCTAGCCAACCTCCATTTATATAGTCCTGAGACATCATGTCTAGCCAACCTCCATTTATATTGTCCTGAGACATCATGTCTAGCCAACCTCCATTTATATAGTCCTGAGACATCATGTCTAGCCAACCTCCATTTATATAGTCCTGAGACATCAGTCTAGCCAACCTCCATTTATATAGTCCTCAGACATCATGTCTAGCCAACCTCCATTTATATAGTCCTGAGACATCATGTCTAGCCAACCTCCATTTATATTGTCCTGAGACATCTGTTAGCCAACCTCCATTTATATTGTCCTGAGACATCATGTCTAGCCAACCTCCATTTATATAGTCCTGAGACATCATGTCTAGCCAACCTCCATCTATATAATCCTGAGACATCATGTCTAGCCAACCTCCATTTATATTGTCCTGAGACATTATGTATAGCCAACCTCCATTTGTATAGTCCTGATACATCATGTCTAGCCAACCTCCATATATATTGTCCTGAGACATCATGTCTAGCCAACCTCCATTCATATAGTCCTGGGACATCATGTCTAGCCAACCTCCATTTATATAGTCATTGATACATCATGTCTAGCCAACCTCCAATTATATTGTCCTCAGACATCATGTCTAGCCAACCTCCATTTGTATAGTTCTGAGACATCATGTCTAGCCAACCTCCATTTATATTGTCCTCAGACATCATGTCTAGCCAACCTCCATTTGTATAGTCCTGAGACATCATGTCTAGCCAACCTCCATTTATATAGTCCTGAGAAATCATGTCTAGCCAACCTCCATTTATATTGTCCTGAGACATCATGTCTAGCCAACATCCATTTATATAGTCCTGAGACATGATGTCTAGCCAACCTCCATTGATATAGTCCTCATACATCATGTCTAGCCAACCTCCATTTATATAGTCCTCAGACATCATGTCTAGCCAACCTCCATTTATATTTTCGTCAGACATCATGTCTAGCCAACCTCCATTTATATAGTCCTCAGATATCATGTCTAGCAAACCTCCATTTATATTGTCCTTAGACATCATGTCTAGCCAACCTCCATTTATATAGTCCTCAGATATCATGTCTAGCAAACCTCCATTTATATAGTCCTCAGACATCATGTCTAGCCAACCTCCATTTAATAGTCCGGAGATATCATGTCTAGCCAACCTCCATTTGTATAGTCCTGAGACATCATGTCTAGCCAACCTCCATTTATATAGTCCCGAGACATCATGTCTAGCCAACCTCCATTTGTATAGTCCTGAGACATCATGTCTAGCCAACCTCCATTTATATTGTCTTTGAGACATCATGTCTAGCCAACCTCCATTTATATAATCCTGAGACATCATGTCTAGCCAACCTCCATTTATATTGTCCTGAGACATCATGTCTAGCCAATCTCCATTTATATAATCCTCAGACATCATGTCTAGCCAACCTCCATTTATATAGTCCTGAGACATCATGTCTAGCCAACCTATATTTATATAGTCATGATACATCATGTCTAGCCAACCTCCATTTATATAGTCCTCATACATCATGTCTAGCCAACCTCCATTTATGTAGTCCTCAGACATCATGTCTAGCCAACCTCCATTTATATAGTCCTCATACATCATGTCTAGCCAACCTCCATTTATATAGTCCTTAGACATCATGTCTAGCCAACCTCCATTTATATAGTCCTGAGACATCATGTCTAGCCAACCTCGATTTCTATTGTCCTGAGACATCATGTCTAGCCAACCTCCATTTATATTGTCCCTGAGACATCATGTCTAGCCAACCTCCATTTATATTGTCCTGGGACATCATGTCTAGCCAACCTCCATTGATATAGTCCTCAGACATCATGTCTAGCCAACCTCCATCTATATTGTCCTCAGACATCATGTCTAGCCAACCTTCATTTATATTGTCCTGAGACATGTCTAGCCAACCTCCATTTATATAGTCCTGAGACATCATGTCTAGCAAACCTCCATTTATATTGTCCTGAGACATCATGTCTAGCCAACCTCCATTTATATAGTCCTGAGACATCATGTCTAGCCAACCTCCATTTATATTGTCCTCAGACATCATGTCTAGCCAACCTCCATTTATATTGTCCTCAGAAATCATGTCTAGCCAACCTCCATTTATATAGTCCTGAGACATCATGTCTAGCCAACTTCCATTTATATTGTCCTGAGACATCATGTCTAGCCAACCTCCATTTATATAGTCCTGAGACATCATGTCTAGCCAACCTCCATTTATATAGTCCTGAGACATATGTCTAGCCAACCTCCATTTATATAGTCCTGAGACATCATGTCTAGCCAACCTCCATTTATATAGTCCTGAGACATCATGTCTAGCCAACCTCCATTTATATTGTCCTGAGACATCATGTCTAGCCAACCTCCATTTGTATAGTCCTCATACATCATGTCTAGCCAACCTCCATTTATATTGTCCTGAGACATCATGTCTAGCCAACCTCCATTTATATTGTCCTGAGACATCATGTCTAGCCAACCTCCATTTATATAGTCCAGAGACATCATGTTTAGCCAACCTCCATTTATATAGTCCTGAGACATGTCTAGCCAACCTCCATTTATATAGTCCTGAGACATCATATCTAGCCAACCTCCATTTATATAGTCCTGAGACATCATGTCTAGCCAATCTCCATTTATATAGTCCTTGAGACATCATGTCTAGCCAACCTCCATTTATATAGTCCTGAGACATCATGTCTAGCCAACCTCCATTTATATAGTCCTGAGACATCATGTCTAGCCAACCTCCATTTATATATCTGAGACATCATGTCTAGCCAACCTCCATTTATATAGTCCTGAGACATCATGTCTAGCCAACCTCCATTTATATAGTCCTGAGACATCATGTCTAGCCAACCTCCATTTATATAGTCCTGAGACATCATGTCTAGCAACCTCCATTTATATAGTCCTGAGACATCATGTCTAGCCAACCTCCATTTATATTGTCCTCAGACATCATGTCTAGCCAACCTCCATTTATATTGTCCTCAGAAATCATGTCTAGCCAACCTCCATTTATATATTCCTGATACATCATGTCTAGCCAACCTCCATTTATATAGTCCTGATACATCATGTCTAGCCAACCTCCATTTATATAGTCCTGAGACATCATGTCTAGCCAATCTCCATTTATATAGTCCTGATACATCATGTCTAGCCAACCTACATTTATATAGTCCTGAGACATCATGTCTAGCCAACCTCCATTTATATAGTCCTGATACATCATGTCTAGCCAACCTCCATTTATATAGTCCTCAGACATCATGTCTAGCCAACCTCCATTTATATAGTCCTCAGACATCATGTCTAGCCAACCTCCATTTATATAGTCCTGATACATCATGTCTAGCCAACCTCCATTTATATAGTCCTCAGACATCATGTCTAGCCAACCTCCATTTATATAGTCCTGAGACATCATGTCTAGCCAACCTCTATTTCTATTGTCCTGAGACATCATGTCTAGCCAACCTCCATTTATATTGTCCCTGAGACATCATGTCTAGCCAACCTCCATTTATATTATCCTGGGATATCATGTCTAGCCAACCTCCATTTATATAGTCCTGAGACATCATGTCTAGCCAACCTCCATTGATATAGTCCTCAGACATCATGTCTAGCCAACCTCCATTATATTGTCCTCAGCATCATGTCTAGCCAACCTCCATTTATATGTCCTGAAGACATCATGTCTAGCCAACCTCCATTTATATAGTCCTGAGACATCATGTCTAGCCAACCTCCATTATATAGTCATGAGACATCATGTCTAGCCAACCTTATTATATTGTCCTGAGACATGTCTAGCCAACCTCATTTATATAGTCCTGAGACATCATGTCTAGCCAACCTCCATTTATATTGTCCTGAGACATCATGTCTAGCCAACCTCCATTTATATAGTCCTGAGACATCATGTCTAGCCAACCTCCATTTATATTGTCCTCAGACATCATGTCTAGCCAACCACCATTTATATTGTCCTCAGAAATCATGTCTAGCCAACCTCCATTTATATAGTCCTGATACATCATGTCTAGCCAACCTCCATTTATATAGTCCTGAGACATCATGTCTAGCCAATCTCCATTTATATAGTCCTGATACATCATGTCTAGCCAACCTATATTTATATAGTCCTCAGACATCATGTCTAGCCAACCTCCATTTATTTAGTCCTGAGACATCATGTCTAGCCAACCTCCATTTATATAGTCCTGATACATCATGTCTAGCCAACCTCCATTTATATTGTCCTGAGACATCATGTCTAGCCAACCTCCATTTATATAGTCCTGAGACATCATGTGTAGCCAACCTGCATTTATATAGTCCTGAGACATCATGTCTAGCCAACCTCCATTTATATAGTCCTCAGACATCATGTCTAGCCAACCTCCATTTATATAGTCCTGATACATCATGTCTAGCCAACCTCCATTTCTATTGTCCTGAGACATCATGTCTAGCCAACCTCCATTTATATTGTCCCTGAGACATCATGTCTAGCCAACCTCCATTTATATTGTCCTGGGACATCATGTCTAGCCAACCTCCATTTATATAGTCCTGATACATCATATCTAGCCAACCTCCATTGATATAGTCCTCAGACATCATGTCTAGCCAACCTCCATCTATATTGTCCTCAGACATCATGTCTAGCCAACCTCCATTTATATTGTCCTGAGACATCATGTCTAGCCAACCTCCATTTATATAGTCCTGAGACATCATGTCTAGCCAACCTCCATTTATATAGTCCTGAGACATCATGTCTAGCCAACCTCCATTTATATTGTCCTGAGACATGTCTAGCCAACCTCCATTTATATAGTCCTGAGACATCATGTCTAGCAAACCTCCATTTATATAGTCCTGAGACATCATGTCTAGCCAACCTCCATTTATATAGTCCTCAGACATCATGTCTAGCCAACCTCCATTTATATAGTCCTGAGACATTATGTCTAGCCAACCTCCATTTATATAGTCCTGAGACATCATGTCTAGCCAACCTCCATTTATATAGTCCTGAGACATCATGTCTAGCCAACCTCCATTTATATTGTCCTGAGACATCATGTCTAGCCAACCTCCATTTATATAATCCTGAGACATCATGTCTAGCCAATCTCCATTTATATAATCCTCAGACATCATGTCTAGCCAACCTCCATTTATATAGTCCTCATACATCATGTCTAGCCAACCTCCATTTATGTAGTCCTCAGACATCATTTCTAGCCAACCTCCATTTATATAGTCCTCAGACATCATGTCTAGCAAACCTCCATTTATATAGTCCCGAGACATCATGTCTAGCCAACCTCCATTTATATAGTCCTGAGACATCATGTCTAGCAAACCTCCATTTATATAGTCCTGAGATGTCATGTCTAGCCAACCTCCATTTGTATAGTCCTGAGACATCATGTCTAGCCAACCTCCATTTATATAGTCCCGAGACATCATGTCTAGCCAACCTCCATTTGTATAGTCCTGAGACATCATGTCTAGCCAACCTCCATTTATATTGTCTTTGAGACATCATGTCTAGCCAACCTCCATTTATATAATCCTGAGACATCATGTCTAGCCAACCTACATTTATATTGTCCTGAGACTTCATGTCTAGCCAATCTCCATTTATATAATCCTCAGACATCATGTCTAGCCAACCTCCATTTATATAGTCCCTAGACATCATGTCTAGCCAACCTATATTTATATAGTCCTGGTACGTCATGTCTAGCCAACCTCCATTTATATAGTCCTCATACATCATGTCTAGCCAACCTCCATTTATGTAGTCCTCAGACATCATGTCTAGCCAACCTCCATTTATATAGTCCTCAGACATCATGTCTAGCAAACCTCCATTTATATAGTCCCGAGACATCATGTCTAGCCAACCTCCATTTATATAGTCCTGAGACATCATGTCTAGCCAACCTCCATTTATATAGTCCTGAGACATCATGTCTAGCCTACCTCCATTTATATAGTCCTCAGACATCATGTCTAGCAAACCTCCATTTATATAGTCCCGAGACATCATGTCTAGCCAACCTCCATTTATATAGTCCTGAGACATCATGTCTAGCCAACCTCCATTTATATAGTCCTGAGACATCATGTCTAGCCTACCTCCATTTATATAGTCCTCAGACATCATGTCTAGCAAACCTCCATTTATATAGTCCCGAGACATCATGTCTAGCCAACCTCCATTTATATAGTCCTGAGACATCATGTCTAGCCAACCTCCATTTATATAGTCCTGAGACATCATGTCTAGCCTACCTCCATTTATATAGTCCTCAGACATCATGTCTAGCAAACCTCCATTTATATAGTCCCGAGACATCATGTCTAGCCAACCTCCATTTATATAGTCCTGAGACATCATGTCTAGCCAACCTCCATTTATATAGTCCTTGAGACATCATGTCTAGCCAACCTCCATTTATATTGTCCTGAGACATCATGTCTAGCCAACCTCCATCTATATTGTCCTGATAACATCATGTCTAGCCAACCTCCATTTATATAGTCCTGATACATCATGTCTAGCTAACCTCCATTTATATTGTCCTGAGACATCATATCTAGCCAACGTCCATTTATATAGTCCTGATACATCATGTCTAGCCAACCTCCATTTATATAGTCCTGAGACATCATGTCTAGCCAACCTCCACTTATATAGTCCTGAGACATCATGTCTAGCCAACCTCCATTATATTGTCCTGAGACATCATGTCTAGCCAACTCCATTTGTATTGTCCTGAGACATCATGTCTAGCCAACCTCCATTATATTGTCCTGAGACATCATGTCTAGCCAACCTCCATTTATATTGTCCTGAGACATCATGTCTAGCCAACCTCCATTTATATAGTCCTGAGACATCATGTCTAGCCAACCTCCATCTATGTTGTCCTGAGACATCATGTCTAGCCAACCTCCATTTATATAGTCCTGAGACATCATGTCTAGCCAACCTCCATTTGTATTGTCCTGAGACATCATGTCTAGCCAACCTCCATTGATATAGTCCTGAGACATCATGTCTAGCAACCTCCATTGATATAGTCCTCAGACATCATGTCTAGCCAACTCCATTATATGTCCTCAGACATCATGTCTAGCCAACCTCCATTTACATTGTCCTGACACATCATGTCTAGCCAACCTCCATTTATATAGTCCTGAGACATCATGTCTAGCCAACCTCCATTTATATAGTCCTGAGACATCATGTCTAGCCAACCTTCATTTATATTGTCCTGAGACATGTCTAGCCAACCTCCATTTATATAGTCCTGAGACATCATGTCTAGCAAACCTCCATTTATATAGTCCTGAGACATCATGTCTAGCCAACCTCCATTTATATAGTCCTCAGACATCATGTCTAGCCAACCTCCATTTATATAGTCCTGAGACATCATGTCTAGCCAACCTCCACTTATATAGTCCTGAGACATCATGTCTAGCCAACCTCCATTTATATAGTCCTGAGACATCATGTCTAGCCAACCTATATTTATATAGTCCTGATACATCATGTCTAGCCAACCTCCATTTATATAGTCCTGAGACATCATGTCTAGCCAATCTCCATTTATAATCTCCAGACATCATGTCTAGCCAAACTCCATTTATATAGTCCTCTACATCATGTCTAGCCAACCTCCATTTATATAGTCCTGAGACATCATGTCTAGCCAACCCCATTTATATAGTCCTGAGACATCATGTCTAGCAACCTCCATTTATTAGTCCCGAGACATCATGTCTAGCCAACCTCCATTTGTATAGTCCTGATACATCATGTCTAGCCAACCTCCATTTATATTGTCTTTGAGACATCATGTCTAGCCAACCTCCATTTATATAATCCTGAGACATCATGTCTAGCCAACCTCCATTTATATTGTCCTGAGACATCATGTCTAGCCAATCTCCATTTATATAATCCTCAGACATCATGTCCAGCCAACCTCCATTTATATAGTCCTGAGACATCATGTCTAGCCAACCTATATTTATATAGTCCTGATACATCAAGTCTAGCCAACCTCCATTTATATAGTCCTCATACATCATGTCTAGCCAACCTCCATTTATGTAGTCCTCAGACATCATGTCTAGCCAACCTCCATTTATATAGTCCTCAGATATCATGTCTAGCAAACCTCCATTTATATAGTCCCGAGACATCATGTCTAGCCAACCTCCATTTATATAGTCCTGAGACATCATGTCTAGCCAACCTCCATTTATATAGTCCTGAGACATCATGTCTAGCCAACCTCCATTTATATAGTCCCGAGACATCATGTCTAGCCAACCTCCATTTGTATAGTCCTGAGACATCATGTCTAGCCAACCTCCATTTATATAGTCCTGAGACATCATGTCTAGCCTACCTCCATTTATATAGTCCTGAGACATCATGTCTAGCCAACCTCCATGTATATAGTCCTGAGATATCATGTCTAGCCAACCTCCATTTGTATAGTCCTGAGACATCATGTCTAGCCAACCTCCATTTATATAGTCCCGAGACATCATGTCTAGCCAACCTCCATTTGTATAGTCCTGAGACATCATGTCTAGCCAACCTCCATTTATATAGTCCTGAGACATCATGTCTAGCCTACCTCCATTTATATAGTCCTGAGACATCATGTCTAGCCAACCTCCATGTATATAGTCCTGAGATATCATGTCTAGCCAACCTCCATTTGTATAGTCCTGAGACATCATGTCTAGCCAACCTCCATTTATATAGTCCCGAGACATCATGTCTAGCCAACCTCCATTTATACTGTCCAGAACATCATGTCTTGCCAACCTCCATTTATATTGTCCTGAGACATCATGTCTAGCCAACCTCCATTTATATAGTCCTGATACATCATGTCTAGCCAACCTCCATTTATATAGTCCTGAGACATCATGTCTAGGCAACCTCCATTTATATTGTCCTGAGACATCATGTCTAGCCAACCTCCATTTATATAGTCCTGAGACATCATGTCTAGCCAACCTCCATTTATATTGTCCTGAGGCATGTCTAGCCAACCTCCATTTATATAGTCCTGAGACATCATGTCTAGCCAACCTCCATTTATATTGTCCTGAGACATCATGTCTAGCCAACCTCCATTTATATAGTCCTGAGACATCATGTCTAGCCAACCTCCATTTATATAATCCTGAGACATCATGTCTAGCCAACCTTCATTTATATAGTCCTGAGAAATCATGTCTAGCCAACCTCCATTTATATAGTCCTGATACATCATGTCTAGCCAACCTCCATTTATATTGTCCTGAGACATCAAGTCTAGCCAACCTCCATTTATATAGTCCTGAGACATCATGTCTAGCCAACCTCCATTTATATAGTCCTGAGACATCATGTCTAGCCAACCTCCATTTATATAGTCCTGAGACATCATGTCTAGCCAACCTCCATTTATATTGTCCTGAGACATCATGTCTAGCCAACCTACATTTATATTGTCCTGAGACATCATGTCTAGCCAACCTCCATTTATATTGTCCTGATACATCATGTCTAGCCAACCTCCATTTATATAGTCCTGAGACATCATGTCTAGCCAACCTCCATTTATATAATCCTGAGACATCATGTCTAGCCAACCTCCATTTATATAGTCCTGAGACATCATGTCTAGCCAACCTCCATTTATATAATCCTGAGACATCATTTCTAGCCAACCTCCATTTATATAGTCCTGAGACATCATGTCTAGCCAACCTCCATTTATATTGTCCTCAGACATCATGTCTAGCCAACCTCCATTTATATAGTCCTCAGACATCATGTCTAGCCAACCTCCATTTATATAGTCCTGAGACATCATGTCTAGCCAACCTCCATTTATATAGTCCTGAGACATCATGTCTAGCCAACCTCCATTTATATTGTCCTGAGACATCATGTCTAGCCAACCTCCATTTATATAGTCCTGAGATATCATGTCTAGCCAATCTCCATTTATATAGTCTTTGAGACATCATGTCTAGCCAACCTCCATTTATATAGTCCTGAGACATCATGTTTAGCCAACCTCCATTTATATTGTCCAGATACATCATGTCTAGCCAACCTCCATTTATATTGTCCTGAGACATCATGTCTAGCCAACCTCCATTTATATAGTCCTGATACATCATGTCTAGCCAACCTCCATTTATATAGTCCTGAGACATCATGTCTAGGCAACCTCCATTTATATTGTCCTCAGACATCATGTCTAGCCAACCTCCATTTATATAGTCCTGAGACATCATGTCTAGCCAACCTCCATTTATATAGTCCTGAGACATCATGTCTAGCCAACCTCCATTTATATTGTCCTGAGACATCATGTCTAGCTAAACTCCATTTATATAGTCCTGAGACATCATGTCTAGCCAACCTCCATTTATATAATCCTGAGACATCATGTCTAGCCAACCTCCATTTATATTGTCCTGAGACATCATGTCTAGCCAACCTCCGTTTCTATAGTCCTGAGACATCATGTCTAGCCAACCTCCATTGATATAGTCCTGAGACATCATGTCTAGCCAACTTCCATTTAAATAGTCCTGATACATCATGTCTAGCCAACCTCCATTTATATTGTCCTGAGACATCATGTCTAGCCAACCTCCATTTATATAGTCCTGAGACATCATGTCTAGCCAACCTCCATTTATATAGTCCTGAGACATCATGTCTAGCCAACCTCCATTTATATTGTCCTGAGACATCATGTCTAGCCAACCTCCATTTATATTGTCCTGAGACATCATGTCTAGCCAACCTCCATTTATATTGTCCTGATACATCATGTCTAGCCAACCTCCATTTATATTGTCCTGAGACATCATGTCTAGCCAACCTCCATTTAAATAGTCCTGAGACATCATGTCTAGCCAAATAGTCCTGTTGTACAAAGTTACACATCCTATTGTCTGATGTTTGTACAAAGTTACACATTACATTGTCTTATGTTTGTACACAGGTACACATTATATTGTCTGATGTTTGTACACAGGTACACATTACATTGTCTGATGTTTGTACAAAGGTACTCATTCTATTATCTGATGTTTGTACAAGTATACACATTCTATTGTCTGATGTTTGTACAAGTATACACATTCTATTGTCTGATGTTTGTACAAAGGTACACATCTTATTGTCTGATGTTTGTACAAAGGTACACATTACATTATCTGATGTTTGTACAAAGGTACACATTACATTGTCTGATGTTTGTACAAAGGTACACATTCTATTGTCTGATGTTTGTACACAGGTACACATTACATTGTCTGATGTTTGTACAAAGGTACACATTCTATTGTCTGATGTTTGTACACAGGTACACATTACATTGTCTGATGTTTGTACAAAGGTAACCATTCTTTTGTCTGATATTTTTACAAAGGTACCCATTCTATTGTCTGATGTTTGTACAAGTATATACATTCTATTGTCTGATGTTTGTACAAAGGTACACATCCTATTGTCTGATGTTTGTACAAATGTACACATTCTGTTGTCCGATGTTTGTACACAGGTACATATTACATTGTCTGATGTTTGTACAAAGGTACACATTACATTGTCTGATGTTGTTACACAGGTACACATTCTATTGTCTGATGTTTTTACAAAGGTACACATTCTATTGTCTGATGTTTGTACAAAGGTACACATTACATTGTCTGATATTTGTACAAAGGTACACATCCTATTGTCTGATGTTTGTACAAGTATACACATTCTATTGTCTGATGTTTGTACAACGGTACACATTCTATTGTCTGATGTTTGTACAAGTAAACACATTCTATTGTCTGATGTTTGTACAAGTATACACATTCTATTGTTTGATGTTTGTACAAAGGGACACATTATATTGTCTGATGTTTGTACAGGTATACACAACCTATTATCTTATGTTTGTACAAAGGTACACATTACATTGTCTGATGTTTGTACAAAGGTACACATTCTATTGTCTGATGTTTGTACAAGTATACACATCCTTTTGTCTGATCTTTGTACAAAGGTACACATTACATTGTCTGATGTTTGTGCAAAGGTACACATTACATTGTCTGATGTTTGTACAAAGGTACACATTACATTGTCTGATCTTTATACAAAGGTACACATTACATTGTCTGATGTTTGTACAAAGGTACACATTACATTGTCTAATGTTTGTGCAAAGGTACACATTACATTGTCTGATGTTTGTACACAGGTACACATTACATTGTCTGATCTTTGTACAAAGGTACACATTACATTGTCTGATGTTTGTACAAAGTAAACATTACAAAGGTACACATTCTATTGTCTGATGTTTGTACAAGTATACACATTCTATTGTCTGATGTTTGTACAAAGGTACACATCATATTGTCTGATATTTGTACAAAGGTACACATTCTATTGTCTGATGTTTGTACCCAGGTACACATTCTATTGTATGATGTCTGTACACGTATACACATTCTATTGTCTGATGTTTTTACAAAGGTACACATCCTATTGTCTGATGTTTGTACAAAGTTACACATTACATTGTCTTATGTTTGTACAAAGGTACACATTCTATTTTCTGATGTTTGTACACAGGTACACATTACATTGTCTGATGTTTGTACAAAGGTACTCATTCTATTATCTGATGTTTGTACAAGTATACACATTCTATTGTCTGATGCTTGTACAAAGGTACACATCTTATTGTCTGATGTTTGTACAAAGGTACACATTACATTGTCTGATGTTTGTACAAAGGTACACATTCTATGGTCTGATGTTTGTACAAAAGTACACATTCTATTGTCTGATGTTTGTACACAGGTACACATTACATTGTCTGATGTTTGTACAAAGGTACACATTACATTGTCTGATGTTTGTACAAAGGTACACATTACATTGTCTGATGTTTGTACAAAGGTACACATTACATTGTCTGATGTTTGTACAAGGTACACATTCTATTGTCTGATGTTTGTACAAGTTACACATTCTATTGTCTGATGTTTGTACAAAGGTACACATCATATTGTCTGATGTTTGTACAAAGGTACACATTCTATTGTCTGATGTTTGTACAGGTACACATTCTATTGTTGATGTTTGTACACGTATACACATTCTATTGTCTGATGTTTTTACAAAGGTACACATCCTATTGTCTGATGTTTGTACAAAGTTACACATTACATTGTCTATGTTTGTACAAAGGTACACATTCTATTGTCTGATGTTTGTACACAGGTACACATTACATTGTCTGATGTTTGTACAAAGGTACTCATTCTATTGTCTGATGTTTGTACAAGTATACACATTCTATTGTCTGATGTTTGTACAAAGGTACACATCTTATTGTCTGATGTTTGTACAAAGGTACACATTACATTGTCTGATGTTTGTACAAAGGTACACATTCTATTGTCTGATGTTTGTACAAAAGTACACATTCTATTGTCTGATGTTTGTACAAAGGTACACATTACATTGTCTGATGTTTGTACAAAGGTACACATTCTATTGTCTGATGTTTGTACAAGTATACACATTACATTGTCTGATGTTTGTACAAAGGTACACATTACATTGTGTGATGTTTGTACAAAGGTACACATTACATTGTCTGATGTTTGTACAAAGGTACATCTTACATTATCTGATGTTTGTACAAAGGTACACATTACATTGTCTGATGTTTGTACAAAGGTACACATTCTATTGTTTGATGTTTGTACACAGGTACACATTACATTGCGTGATGTTTGTACAAAGGTACACATCCTATTGTCTGATGTTTGTACAAAGTTAAACATTACATTGTCTTATGTTTGTACAAATGTACACATTCTATTGTCTGATGTTTGTACACAGGTACACATTACATTGTCTGATGTTTGTACAAAGGTACTCATTCTATTATCTGATGTTTGTACAAGTATACACATTCTATTGTCTGATGTTTGTACAAGTATACACATACTATTGTCTGATGTTTGTACAAAGGTAAACATCTTATTGTCTGATGTTTGTACAAAGGTACACATTACATTGTCTGATGTTTGTACAAAGGTACACATTACATTGTCTGATGTTTGTACACAGGTACACATTACATTGTCTGATGTTTGTACAAAGCTACACATTACATTGTCTGATGTTTGTACAAAGGTACACATTCTATTGTCTGATGTTTGTACAAAGGGACACATTACATTGTCTGATGTTTGTACAACGGTACACATTACATTGTCTGATGTGTGTACAACGGTACACATCCTATTGTCTGATGCTTGTACAGGTATACACAGCCTATTGTATTATGTTTGTACAAAGGTACACATTACATTGTCTGATGTTTGTACAAAGGTAAACATTACATTGTCTGATGTTTGTTCAAGTATACACATTCTATTGTCTGATGTTTGTACAAAGGTACACATCCTATTGTCTGATGTTTGTACAAAGGTACACATTATATTGTCTGATGTCTGTACAAGTATACACATTCTATTGTCTGATATTTGTACAAAGGTTCACATCCTATTGTCTGATGTTTGTACAAGTATACACATTCTATTGTCTGATGTTTGTACAACGGTACACATTACATTGTCTTATGTTTGTACAAAGGTACACATTCTATTGTCTGATGTTTGTACAAAGGTACACATTACATTGTCTGATGTTTGTACAAAGGTACACATTCTATTGTCTGATGTTTGTACAAGTATACACATTCTATTGTCTGATGTTTGTACAAAGGTACACATCATATTGTCTGATATTTGTACAAAGGTACACATTCTATTGTCTGATGTTTGTACCCAGGTACACATTCTATTGTATGATGTCTGTACACGTATACACATTCTATTGTCTGATGTTTTTACAAAGGTACACATCCTATTGTCTGATGTTTGTACAAAGTTACACATTACATTGTCTTATGTTTGTACAAAGGTACACATTCTATTGTCTGATGTTTGTACACAGGTACACATTACATTGTCTGATGTTTGTACAAAGGTACTCATTCTATTATCTGATGTTTGTACAAGTATACACATTCTATTGTCTGATGCTTGTACAAAGGTACACATCTTATTGTCTGATGTTTGTACAAAGGTACACATTACATTGTCTGATGTTTGTACAAAGGTACACATTCTATGGTCTGATGTTTGTATAAAAGTACACATTCTATTGTGTGATGTTTGTACACAGGTACACATTACATTGTCTGATGTTTGTACAAAGGTACACATTCTATTGTCTGATGTTTGTACAAGTATACACATTACATTGTCTGATGTTTGTACAAAGGTACACATTACATTGTGTGATGTTCGTACAAAGGTACACATTACATTGTCTGATGTTTGTACAAAGGTACATCTTACATTATCTGATGTTTGTACAAAGGTACACATTACATTGTCTGATGTTTGTACAAAGGTACACATTCTATTGTTTGATGTTTGTACACAGGTACACATTACATTGCGTGATGTTTGTACAAAGGTACACATCCTATTGTCTGATGTTTGTACAAAGTTAAACATTACATTGTCTTATGTTTGTACAAATGTACACATTCTATTGTCTGATGTTTGTACACAGGTACACATTACATTGTCTGATGTTTGTACAAAGGTACTCATTCTATTATCTGATGTTTGTACAAGTATACACATTCTATTGTCTGATGTTTGTACAAGTATACACTACTATTGTCTGATGTTTGTACAAAGGTAAACATCTATTGTCTGATGTTTGTACAAAGGTACACATTACATTGTCTGATGTTTGTACAAAGGTACACATTACATTGTCTGATGTTTGTACACAGGTACACATTACATTGTCTGATGTTTGTACAAAGCTACACATTACATTGTCTGATGTTTGTACAAAGGTACACATTACATTGTCTGATGTTTGTACAAAGGTACACATTACATTGTCTGATGTTTGTACAAAGGTACACATTACATTATCTGATGTTTGTACAAAGGTACACATTCTATTGTCTGATATTTGTACAAAAGTACACATTCTATTGTGTGATGTTTGTACACAGGTACACATTCTATTGTCTGATGTTTGTACAAAGTTAAACATTACATTGTCTTATGTTTGTACAAAGCTACACATTCTATTGTCTGATGTTTGTACACAGGTACACATTACATTGTCTGATGTTTGTACAAAGGTACTCATTCTATTATCTGATGTTTGTACAAGTATACACATTCTATTGTCTGATGTTTGTACAAGTATACACATACTATTGTCTGATGTTTGTACAAAGGTAAACATCTTATTGTCTGATGTTTGTACAAAGCTACACATTACATTGTCTGATGTTTGTACAAAGGTACACATTACATTGTCTGATGTTTGTACAAAGGTACACATTACATTGTCTGATGTTTGTACAAAGGTACACATTACATTGTCTGATGTTTGTACAAAGGTACACATTACATTGTCTGATGTTTGTACAAAGGTACACATTACATTGTCTGATGTTTGTACAAAGGTACACATTACATTATCTGATGTTTGTACAAAGGTACACATTCTATTGTCTGATGTTTGTACAAAAGTACACATTCTATTGTGTGATGTTTGTACACAGGTACACATTCTATTGTCTGATGTTTGTACATATATACACGTTAAATTGTCTGATGTGTGTACAAAGGTACACATTACATTGTGTGATGTTCGTACAAAGGTACACATTACATTGTCTGATGTTTGTACAAAGGTACATCTTACATTATCTGATATTTGTACAAAGATACATATTACATTGTCTGATGTTTGTACAAAGGTACACATTCTATTGTTTGATGTTTGTACACAGGTACACATTACATTGTGTGATGTTTGTACAAAGGTACACATTCAATTGTCTGATGTTTGTACAAGTATACACATTACATTGTCTGATGTTTGTACAAAGGTACACATCCTATTGTCTGATGTTTGTACAAATGTACACATTATATTGTCTGATGTTTGTACACAGGTACACATTACATTGTCTGATTTTGTACAAAGGTACACATTCTATTGTCTGATGTGTGTACAAAGGGACACATTACATTGTCTGATGTTTGTACAACGGTACACATTACATTGTCTGATGTGTGTACAACGGTACACATCCTATTGTCTGATGCTTGTACAGGTATACACAGCCTATTGTATTATGTTTGTACAAAGGTACACATTACATTGTCTGATGTTTGTACAAAGGTAAACATTACATTGTCTGATGTTTGTTCAAGTATACACATTCTATTGTCTGATGTTTGTACAAAGGTACACATCCTATTGTCTGATGTTTGTACAAAGGTACACATTATATTGTCTGATGTCTGTACAAGTATACACATTCTATTGTCTGATGTTTGTACAACGGTACACATTACATTGTCTTATGTTTGTACAAAGGTACACATTCTATAGTCTGATGTTTGTACACAGGTACACATTACATTGTCTGATGTTTGTACAAAGGTACTCATTCTATTATCTGATGTTTGTACAAGTATACACATTCTATTGTCTGATGTTTGTACAAAGGTACACATCATATTGTCTGATATTTGTACAAAGGTACACATTCTATTGTCTGATGTTTGTACCCAGGTACACATTCTATTGTATGATGTCTGTACACGTATACACATTCTATTGTCTGATGTTTTTACAAAGGTACACATCCTATTGTCTGATGTTTGTACAAAGTTACACATTACATTGTCTTATGTTTGTACAAAGGTACACATTCTATTGTCTGATGTTTGTACACAGGTACACATTACATTGTCTGATGTTTGTACAAAGGTACTCATTCTATTATCTGATGTTTGTACAAGTATACACATTCTATTGTCTGATGCTTGTACAAAGGTACACATCTTATTGTCTGATGTTTGTACAAAGGTACACATTACATTGTCTGATGTTTGTACAAAGGTACACATTCTATGGTCTGATGTTTGTATAAAAGTACACATTCTATTGTGTGATGTTTGTACACAGGTACACATTACATTGTCTGATGTTTGTACAAAGGTACACATTCTATTGTCTGATGTTTGTACAAGTATACACATTACATTGTCTGATATTTGTACAAAGGTACACATTACATTGTGTGATGTTCGTACAAAGGTACACATTACATTGTCTGATGTTTGTACAAAGGTACATCTTACATTATCTGATGTTTGTACAAAGGTACACATTACATTGTCTGATGTTTGTACAAAGGTACACATTCTATTGTTTGATGTTTGTACACAGGTACACATTACATTGCGTGATGTTTGTACAAAGGTACACATCCTATTGTCTGATGTTTGTACAAAGTTAAACATTACATTGTCTTATGTTTGTACAAATGTACACATTCTATTGTCTGATGTTTGTACACAGGTACACATTACATTGTCTGATGTTTGTACAAAGGTACTCATTCTATTATCTGATGTTTGTACAAGTATACCATTCTATTGTCTGATGTTTGTACAAGTATACACATACTATTGTCTGATGTTTGTACAAAGGTAAACATCTTATTGTCTGATGTTTGTACAAAGGTACACATTACATTGTCTGATGTTTGTACAAAGGTACACATTACATTGTCTGATGTTTGTACACAGGTACACATTACATTGTCTGATGTTTGTACAAAGCTACACATTACATTGTCTGATGTTTGTACAAAGGTACACATTACATTGTCTGATGTTTGTACAAAGGTACACATTACATTGTCTGATGTTTGTACAAAGGTACACATTACATTATCTGATGTTTGTACAAAGGTACACATTCTATTGTCTGATATTTGTACAAAAGTACACATTCTATTGTGTGATGTTTGTACACAGGTACACATTCTATTGTCTGATGTTTGTACAAAGTTAAACATTACATTGTCTTATGTTTGTACAAAGCTACACATTCTATTGTCTGATGTTTGTACACAGGTACACATTACATTGTCTGATGTTTGTACAAAGGTACACATTCTATTATCTGATGTTTGTACAAGTATACACATTCTATTGTCTGATGTTTGTACAAGTATACACATACTATTGTCTGATGTTTGTACAAAGGTACACATCTTATTGTCTGATGTTTGTACAAAGGTACACATTACATTGTCTGATGTTTGTACAAAGGTACACATTACATTGTCTGATGTTTGTACAAAGGTACACATTACATTGTCTGATGTTTGTACACAGGTACACATTACATTGTCTGATGTTTGTACAAAGGTACACATTACATTGTCTGATGTTTGTACAAAGGTACACATTACATTGTCTGATGTTTGTACAAAGGTACACATTACATTATCTGATGTTTGTACAAAGGTACACATTCTATTGTCTGATGTTTGTACAAAAGTACACATTCTATTGTGTGATGTTTGTACACAGGTACACATTCTATTGTCTGATGTTTGTACATATATACACGTTACATTGTCTGATGTGTGTACAAAGGTACACATTACATTGTGTGATGTTCGTACAAAGGTACACATTACATTGTCTGATGTTTGTACAAAGGTACATCTTACATTATCTGATATTTGTACAAAGATACATATTACATTGTCTGATGTTTGTACAAAGGTACACATTCTATTGTTTGATGTTTGTACACAGGTACACATTACATTGTGTGATGTTTGTACAAAGGTACACATTCAATTGTCTGATGTTTGTACAAGTATACACATTACATTGTCTGATGTTTGTACAAAGGTACACATCCTATTGTCTGATGTTTGTACAAATGTACACATTATATTGTCTGATGTTTGTACACAGGTACACATTACATTGTCTGATTTTGTACAAAGGTACACATTCTATTGTCTGATGTGTGTACAAAGGGACACATTACATTGTCTGATGTTTGTACAACGGTACACATTACATTGTCTGATGTGTGTACAACGGTACACATCCTATTGTCTGATGCTTGTACAGGTATACACAGCCTATTGTATTATGTTTGTACAAAGGTACACATTACATTGTCTGATGTTTGTACAAAGGTAAACATTACATTGTCTGATGTTTGTTCAAGTATACACATTCTATTGTCTGATGTTTGTACAAAGGTACACATCCTATTGTCTGATGTTTGTACAAAGGTACACATTATATTGTCTGATGTCTGTACAAGTATACACATTCTATTGTCTGATATTTGTACAAAGGTTCACATCCTATTGTTTGATGTTTGTACAAGTATACACATTCTATTGTCTGATGTTTGTACAACGGTACACATTACATTGTCTTATGTTTGTACAAAGGTACACATTCTATAGTCTGATGTTTGTACACAGGTACACATTACATTGTCTGATGTTTGTACAAAGGTACTCATTCTATTATCTGATGTTTGTACAAGTATACACATTACATTGTCTGATGTTTGTACAAAGGTACACATTACATTGTGTGATGTTCGTACAAAGGTACACATTACATTTTCTGATGTTTGTACAAAGGTACATAGTACATTGTCTGATGTTTGTACAAAGGTACACATTCTATTGTTTGATGTTTGTACACAGGTACACATTACATTGTGTGATGTTTGTACAAAGGTACACATTCTATTGTCTGATGTTTGTACAAGTATACACATTACATTGTCTGATGTTTGTACAAAGGTACACATTACATTGTCTGATGTTTTTACAAAGGTACACATTCTATTGTCTGATGTTTGTACAAATATACACATTCTATTGTCTGATGTTTGTACAAAGGTACGCATCCTATTGTCTGATGTTTGTACAAATGTACACATTCTATTGTCTGATGTTTGTACACAGGTACACATTACATTGTCTGATGTTTGTACAAAGGTACACATTCTATTGTCTGATGTTTTTACAAAGGTACACATTCTATTGTCTGATGTTTGTACAAGTATACACATTCTATTGTCTGATGTTTTACAAAGGTACATATTCTATTGTCTGATGTTTGTACATAGGTACACATTCTATTGTCTGATGTTTGTACAAAGGTACACATCTTATTGTCTGATGTTTGTACAAAGGTACACATTACATTGTCTGATGTTTGTACAAAGGTACACATTCTATTGTCTGATGTTTGTACAAAAGTACACATTCTATTGTGTGATGTTTGTACACAGGTAATCATTACATTGTCTGTTGTTTTTACAAAGGTACACATTCTATTGTCTGATGTTTGTACAAGTATACACATCCTATTGTCTGATGTTTGTACAAGTATACAAATCCTAGTGTCTGATGTTTGTACAAAGGTACACATTACATTGTCTGATGTTTGTACAAAGGTACACATTACATTGTCTGATGTTTGTACAAAGGTACACATTCTATTGTCTGATGTTTGTACAAACGTACACATTACATTGTCTGATAGTTGTAGAAAGGTACACATTACATTTTCTGATGTTTGTACAAAGGTACACATCCTATTGTCTGATGTTTGTACAAGTATACACATCCTATTGTCTGATGTTTGTACACGTATACAAATCCTAGTGTCTGATGTTTGTACAAGTTACACATCCTATTGTCTGATGTTTGTACAAAGGTACACATTACATTGTCTTATGTTTGTACAAAGGTACACATTCTATTGTCTGATGTTTGTACACAGGTACACATTCATTGTCTGATGTTTGTACAAAGGTACACATTACATTATCTGATGTTTGTACAAAGGTACACATTACATTGTCTGATGTTTGTACAAAGGTACACATTACATTGTCTGATGTTTGTACAAAGGTACACATTACATTGTCTGATGTTTGTACAAAGGTTATGTTATGTTATGTTATATTTCGGGTTTTACGCCTGCATCAGCACCATTTTGGGCTATATCGCCGGCGGGAGTTTACTAACAACACCTTTCCTGGGCAGGCTCCAGCGGTTAACCAGTACTTGGGTGCACCAACCTCCGTAAGAACTGCAACTTTTTCATATAAATGAGACACGGCCTGAGCGGGGCTCGAACCCGTGACCATCAGTGATGATAGTTACAGTGGTATACAAGTCAATTACCACTGACATGGAGGCGGATTGTACAAAGGTACACATCCTATTGTCTGATGTTTGTACAAAGGTACACATTACATTGTCTGATGTTTGTACAAAGGTACACATTCTATTGTCTGATGTTTGTACACAGGTACACATTACATTGTCTGATGTTTGTACAAAGGTACACATTATATTGTCTGATGTTTGTACAAAGGTACACATTACATTGTCTGATGTTTGTACAAAGGTACACATTATATTGTCTGATGTTTGTACAAAGGTACACATTCTATTGTCTGATGTTTGTACAAGTATACACATTACATTGTCTGATGTTTGTACAAAGGTACACATTACATTGTCTGATGTTTGTACAAAGGTACACATCCTATTGTCTGATGTTTGTACAAGTATACACATTCTATTGTCTGATGTTTGTACAAAGGTACACATCCTATTGTCTGATGTTTGTACAAAGGTACACATTACATTGTCTGATGTTTGTACAAAGGTACACATTACATTGTCTGATGTTTGTACAAAGGTACACATTACATTGTCTGATGTTTGTACAAAGGTACACATCCTATTGTCTGATGTTTGTACAAGTATACACATTCTATTGTCTGATGTTTGTACAAGTATACACATCCTATTGTCTGATGTTTGTACAAAGGTACACATTACATTGTCTGATGTTTGTACAAAGGTACACATTACATTGTCTGATGTTTGTACAAAGGTACACATTACATTGTCTGATGTTTGTACAAAGGTACACATTCTATTGTCTGATGTTTGTACAAAGGTACACATTACATTGTCTGATGTTTGTACAAAGGTACACATTACATTGTCTGATGTTTGTACAAAGGTACACATTACATTGTCTGATGTTTGTACAAAGGTACACATTACATTGTCTGATGTTTGTACAAAGGTACACATTACATTGTCTGATGTTTGTACAAAGGTACACATTACATTGTCTGATGTTTGTACAAAGGTACACATTATATTGTCTGATGTTTGTACAAAGGTACACATTACATTGTCTGATGTTTGTACAAAGGTACACATTACATTGTCTGATGTTTGTACAAAGGTACACATTACATTGTCTGATGTTTGTACAAAGGTACACATTCTATTGTCTGATGTTTGTACAAAGGTACACATTCTATTGTCTGATGTTTGTACACAGGTACACATTACATTGTCTGATGTTTGTACAAAGGTACACATTACATTGTCTGATGTTTGTACAAATGTACACATTACATTGTCTGATGTTTGTACAAAGGTACACATTATATTGTCTGATGTTTGTACAAAGGTACACATTACATTGTCTGATGTTTGTACAAAGGTACACATTATATTGTCTGATGTTTGTACAAAGGTACACATTACATTGTCTGATGTTTGTACAAGTATACACATTCTATTGTCTGATGTTTGTACAAAGGTACACATCCTATTGTCTGATGTTTGTACAAAGGTACACATTATATTGTCTGATGTTTGTACAAGTATACACATTCTATTGTCTGATGTTTGTACAAAGGTACACATCCTATTGTCTGATGTTTGTACAAGTATACACATTCTATTGTCTGATGTTTGTACAAAGGTACACATTATATTGTCTGATGTTTGTACAAAGGTACACATTCTATTGTCTGATGTTTGTACAAAGGTACACATTACATTGTCTGATGTTTGTACAAAGGTACACATTCTATTGTCTGATGTTTGTACAAGTATACACATTACATTGTCTGATGTTTGTACAAAGGTACACATTACATTGTCTGATGTTTGTACAAAGGTACACATTACATTGTCTGATGTTTGTACAAAGGTACATCTTACATTGTCTGATGTTTGTACAAAGGTACACATTACATTGTCTGATGTTTGTACAAAGGTACACATTACATTGTCTGATGTTTGTACAAAGGTACACATTACATTGTCTGATGTTTGTACAAAGGTTATGTTATGTTATGTTATATTTCGGGTTTTACGCCTGCATCAGCACCATTTTGGGCTATATCGCCGGCGGGCAGTTTACTTAAC
>CM026390.1:10462329-10541290 GCA_014843695.1 Archivesica marissinica | reverse complement strand
GGTTCTCTCACCAGGACTAGTTTAGATTGGTTCTCTCACCAGGACTAGTTTAGATTGGTTCTCTCACCAGGACTAGTTTAGATTGGTTCTCTCACCAGGACTAGTTTAGATTGGTTCTCTCACCTGGACTAGTTTAGATTGGTTCTCTCACCCTAGTTTAGATTGGTTCTCTCACCAGGACTAGTTTAGATTGGTTCTCTCACCAGGACTAGTTTAGATTGGTTCTCTCACAGGACTAGTTTAGATTGGTTCTCTCACCCTAGTTTAGATTGGTTCTCTCACCAGGACTAGTTTAGATTGGTTCTCTCACCAGGACTAGTTTAGATTGGTTCTCTCACCAGGACTAGTTTAGATTGGTTCTCTCACCAGGACTAGTTTAGATTGGTTCTCTCACCCTAGTTTAGATTGGTTCTCTCACCAGGACTAGTTTAGATTGGTTCTCTCACCAGGACTAGTTTAGATTGGTTCTCTCACCAGGACTAGTTTAGATTGGTTCTCTCACCAGGACTAGTTTAGATTGGTTCTCTCACCAGGACTAGTTTAGATTGGTTCTCTCACCTGGACTAGTTTAGATTGGTTCTCTCACCTGGACTAGTTTAGATTGGTTCTCTCACCAGGACTAGTTTAGATTGGTTCTCTCACCAGGACTAGTTTAGATTGGTTCTCTCACCAGGACTAGTTTAGATTGGTTCTCTCACCAGGACTAGTTTAGATTGGTTCTCTCACCAGGACTAGTTTAGATTGGTTCTCTCACCAGGACTAGTTTAGATTGGTTCTCTCACCAGGACTAGTTTAGATTGGTTCTCTCACCAGGACTAGTTTAGATTGGTTCTCTCACCAGGACTAGTTTAGATTGGTTCTCTCACCTGGACTAGTTTAGATTGGTTCTCTCACCAGGACTAGTTTAGATTGGTTCTCTCACCAGGACTAGTTTAGATTGGTTCTCTCACCAGGACTAGTTTAGATTGGTTCTCTCACCAGGACTAGTTTAGATTGGTTCTCTCACCTGGACTAGTTTAGATTGGTTCTCTCACCAGGACTAGTTTAGATTGGTTCTCTCACCAGGACTAGTTTAGATTGGTTCTCTCACCAGGACTAGTTTAGATTGGTTCTCTCACCAGGACTAGTTTAGATTGGTTCTCTCACCAGGACTAGTTTAGATTGGTTCTCTCACCAGGACTAGTTTAGATTGGTTCTCTCACCAGGACTAGTTTAGATTGGTTCTCTCACCAGGACTAGTTTAGATTGGTTCTCTCACCAGGACTAGTTTAGATTGGTTCTCTCACCCTAGTTTAGATTGGTTCTCTCACCAGGACTAGTTTAGATTGGTTCTCTCACCAGGACTAGTTTAGATTGGTTCTCTCACCAGGACTAGTTTAGATTGGTTCTCTCACCTGGACTAGTTTAGATTGGTTCTCTCACCTGGACTAGTTTAGATTGGTTCTCTCACCAGGACTAGTTTAGATTGGTTCTCTCACCAGGACTAGTTTAGATTGGTTCTCTCACCAGGACTAGTTTAGATTGGTTCTCTCACCCTAGTTTAGATTGGTTCTCTCACCAGGACTAGTTTAGATTGGTTCTCTCACCAGGACTAGTTTAGATTGGTTCTCTCACCAGGACTAGTTTAGATTGGTTCTCTCACCTGGACTAGTTTAGATTGGTTCTCTCACCAGGACTAGTTTAGATTGGTTCTCTCACCAGGACTAGTTTAGATTGGTTCTCTCACCAGGACTAGTTTAGATTGGTTCTCTCACCAGGACTAGTTTAGATTGGTTCTCTCACCAGGACTAGTTTAGATTGGTTCTCTCACCTGGACTAGTTTAGATTGGTTCTCTCACCTGGACTAGTTTAGATTGGTTCTCTCACCAGGACTAGTTTAGATTGGTTCTCTCACCAGGACTAGTTTAGATTGGTTCTCTCACCAGGACTAGTTTAGATTGGTTCTCTCACCAGGACTAGTTTAGATTGGTTCTCTCACCAGGACTAGTTTAGATTGGTTCTCTCACCAGGACTAGTTTAGATTGGTTCTCTCACCAGGACTAGTTTAGATTGGTTCTCTCACCAGGACTAGTTTAGATTGGTTCTCTCACCAGGACTAGTTTAGATTGGTTCTCTCACCCTAGTTTAGATTGGTTCTCTCACCAGGACTAGTTTAGATTGGTTCTCTCACCAGGACTAGTTTAGATTGGTTCTCTCACCAGGACTAGTTTAGATTGGTTCTCTCACCTGGACTAGTTTAGATTGGTTCTCTCACCAGGACTAGTTTAGATTGGTTCTCTCACCAGGACTAGTTTAGATTGGTTCTCTCACCAGGACTAGTTTAGATTGGTTCTCTCACCAGGACTAGTTTAGATTGGTTCTCTCACCTGGACTAGTTTAGATTGGTTCTCTCACCAGGACTAGTTTAGATTGGTTCTCTCACCAGGACTAGTTTAGATTGGTTCTCTCACCTGGACTAGTTTAGATTGGTTCTCTCACCTGGACTAGTTTAGATTGGTTCTCTCACCTGGACTAGTTTAGATTGGTTCTCTCACCCTAGTTTAGATTGGTTCTCTCACCTGGACTAGTTTAGATTGGTTCTCTCACCAGGACTAGTTTAGATTGGTTCTCTCACCTGGACTAGTTTAGATTGGTTCTCTCACCTGGACTAGTTTAGATTGGTTCTCTCACCAGGACTAGTTTAGATTGGTTCTCTCACCAGGACTAGTTTAGATTGGTTCTCTCACCAGGACTAGTTTAGATTGGTTCTCTCACCCTAGTTTAGATTGGTTCTCTCACCAGGACTAGTTTAGATTGGTTCTCTCACCAGGACTAGTTTAGATTGGTTCTCTCACCAGGACTAGTTTAGATTGGTTCTCTCACCCTAGTTTAGATTGGTTCTCTCACCAGGACTAGTTTAGATTGGTTCTCTCACCAGGACTAGTTTAGATTGGTTCTCTCACCAGGACTAGTTTAGATTGGTTCTCTCACCTGGACTAGTTTAGATTGGTTCTCTCACCAGGACTAGTTTAGATTGGTTCTCTCACCAGGACTAGTTTAGATTGGTTCTCTCACATGGACTAGTTTAGATTGGTTCTCTCACCTGGACTAGTTTAGATTGGTTCTCTCACCAGGACTAGTTTAGGTTGGTTCTCTCACATGGACTAGTTTAGATTGGTTCTCTCACCTGGACTAGTTTAGATTGGTTCTCTCACCAGGACTAGTTTAGATTGGTTCTCTCACCAGGACTAGTTTAGATTGGTTCTCTCACATGGACTAGTTTAGATTGGTTCTCTCACCAGGACTAGTTTAGATTGGTTCTCTCACCTGGACTAGTTTAGATTGGTTCTCTCACCTGGACTAGTTTAGATTGGTTCTCTCACCAGGACTAGTTTAGTTCTCTCACATGGACTAGTTTAGATTGGTTCTCTCACCAGGACTAGTTTAGATTGGTTCTCTCACCAGGACTAGTTTAGATTGGTTCTCTCACCTGGACTAGTTTAGATTGGTTCTCTCACCAGGACTAGTTTAGATTGGTTCTCTCACCAGGACTAGTTTAGATTGGTTCTCTCACCCTAGTTTAGATTGGTTCTCTCACCCTAGTTTAGATTGGTTCTCTCACCAGGACTAGTTTAGATTGGTTCTCTCACCAGGACTAGTTTAGATTGGTTCTCTCACCAGGACTAGTTTAGATTGGTTCTCTCACCAGGACTAGTTTAGATTGGTTCTCTCACCAGGACTAGTTTAGATTGGTTCTCTCACCAGGACTAGTTTAGATTGGTTCTCTCACCTGGACTAGTTTAGATTGGTTCTCTCACCAGGACTAGTTTAGATTGGTTCTCTCACCTGGACTAGTTTAGATTGGTTCTCTCACCTGGACTAGTTTAGATTGGTTCTCTCACCTGGACTAGTTTAGATTGGTTCTCTCACCAGGACTAGTTTAGATTGGTTCTCTCACCAGGACTAGTTTAGATTGGTTCTCTCACCAGGACTAGTTTAGATTGGTTCTCTCACCAGGACTAGTTTAGATTGGTTCTCTCACCAGGACTAGTTTAGATTGGTTCTCTCACCCTAGTTTAGATTGGTTCTCTCACCTGGACTAGTTTAGATTGGTTCTCTCACCAGGACTAGTTTAGATTGGTTCTCTCACCAGGACTAGTTTAGATTGGTTCTCTCACCTGGACTAGTTTAGATTGGTTCTCTCACCAGGACTAGTTTAGATTGGTTCTCTCACATGGACTAGTTTAGATTGGTTCTCTCACCAGGACTAGTTTAGATTGGTTCTCTCACCAGGACTAGTTTAGATTGGTTCTCTCACCTGGACTAGTTTAGATTGGTTCTCTCACATGGACTAGTTTAGATTGGTTCTCTCACCTGGACTAGTTTCGATCGTTTCTCTAATGGTAACTGTTCCATTTCATCGAGACATATACTAAGACTATGGTATAAGTCTCGTCGGCCGTCGTCTCTGATACCAATCAGTTCTTGTAATTCAGCCTGTAACATAAATATCCTATTCAAATATTAATCATTTATAATACCTGTCACACATTTCAATAACAAACCATACTGATATTGTTTACTGGCCATGTGCAAAACAGTTGTATATGACTTCTCTATATCTCGTCTCCGTGGCCTAGTGGTTAAGGCGTCCGCCTATGGAGCGGGACGTTGAAGATTCAAATCTCGTCAGGGGTTCGTTCTGATATGGCCAGTTTGTGAGCCACCAGCTAGTTAAAGAATGGTTACCGATTGCCTACCAGCCTGGCATACAAGCATAGGATTCGGGAAGTACTGATGTTCATAAAAAGAGGTGTCTCATAAGTCAGAAATAAACAAACACTTTACTTTACATTACTTTTATAAGCACTTAAAGCAACACTATATCGTTATAAAGGATGTTTTTACCGTCATTTGCTATGTATAACGCGCACTTTTATTACTGAAATCCTTGAGGAATTTGTCTAGTGCGCATTATACACGGGTACAGCCTTCACAACATTTTTTTCCAGGCGAAATTTCGACCCACATCGTTCCCACCACTTTTCAATAAGTAGACCTGTACGTTTGGCAAACGTTATAAAATAACTGTTCTAACAATGTACCGATGATATATATATATATAATGGCATTGATTTAGACGTATGAACTTAGATAGCATTTATTTGCTTTGAATTTGGGAAATTTCATTAAAAAAACGTAAATGCCAAACAACAATGGCGGATGTTGAATGATTTTATTGATTGTCTATGACCCGTACATTTTTGTACTATATTGTATAAAGCGATTCTTCGGTGGTATTGAGCTCTAGGTAGGTAAGATAACAGAACATTGGAATTTATAGTTTATCGGAGATATTGAGATCATATATCATATGTTTTAAATATATTTATTTCTTTATTAGAAATATTAAAATGTAATTCTTAAAAACAAATACAAATAATGTGTTAGCTTTTAACAAATTGTTTGTAACATTGATGATGTACGTTTATTTACCCTCGCCACCGGTAAACCATATGGGCGAGCGTTCTAAGATGATTATTCTCTGTGATGCTTATGATGACATCCTCAGATGGCTCCTTCCTTCTTTCTGTGCCAGGGTGACAAGTCCTGGTCTATAAGCGATCCTTTTCAGGGCCACATCCTCCACGATTAGTCGGCTCACAGCAGCAAAATGGTTCGGTTGTTCCGTCGTTGTTCACCCCGTTGACGCATCCGGGGTCGAATCCCTCCGTCTCCAACCGCTCGCCCGTAGTTGGAGACAGATAAAAGAGTTTGAGGCGACGAGTGCGCCATCCACGCGAAACGACTGCCGTCTTCTCCTGCCCAGTCACTCGTCGCCTCTTCAACGCCCCAGTGTTAACTGTCGTTGATCCAGGTAAGTGTAATACACTCAAAAAGAGTCGATGCGGGTCCTCGTCTGTATGCGTCAGCGGCGTGGATTGGTCACTTCGGAACAGGTGATCCAATTTCCTGCTGTGAGCTGTGCCTTGTTCCCGACGTGCACGGTGTGGAGGTACGAACAAGTGTTTGTAACACTGTTTATATACCCAATACAATGGGGCCCCTGTTAATTAGTTTGACACGTTTTGAAGTTTGCATGGACATATTTGAGGTGTTAAGAAATTTAAGTAGGTGTTGAGAAGTTTGAGTATGTGTTGACAATTTTGAGAAAATAATTATCGCTTGATGCATCGCTTGATGCATATTTAATTCAATGTCATAGAAGCTGTCATTAGACAAGCATTACACTCCGTTGATTGATATCTATCACTCAAAATACAACTCAAAATCTCACTTATTGTCACAGTACTTAAAATTCAGAAACCCCTACACTGCTAGCCCATATGGTTCGTCGGCGGCGAGGGTAAATAAGCTCAATCATCATCACACTGCTAGAGATAAGCTCTCCATTATCAAGTATGCAGAGGCTCGTGGCAGTAGCAAGGTTGGAACACAGTACGGCGTCGGGGATTTATCAAAACCATGCACTTCCGGTCGTAGGCTCGCACGATTTTTTTCTTTTTGTACGGGAATACAAAAATCATGGAGTATGATTATATTTCAGAACCATGCACAACGTAGGCCTCCACAATTTCTTTCTCTATCGAAATATATAAATGATAGAGGGTGATAATATCGTATCTTGAGAAATTTTGGCTTGTGAAAATGATATTTTACGGTGTGCGGTATACACCAGAACCCAGTTTTTCACTGATTTTCGTGCCAAAACGTGGGTGCGCGTTATACATGATAGCGCGTTATACATCGATAATTACGGTAGTAAGAAGTACAAGATATTTAAAGAATATAATTTCCAAATGACAGCATGTAGATAACATAGCATGTAGATAACACAGCATGATGTAGATAACACAACATGTAGATAACACAGCATGTAGATTCTTCTTCTTGTCGTTTGCGAATCACATGGACAAGCCGGCAGCATACACGAAATGGGCCGTCCTCCTCAGATCCTCCCGGCAGCCATGTAACTTTGTCTGAGAGAAGTATCTGTTGGCCAGGTTGTTTTCCTCAGCCCATGAAGATTGGGACACTCCTGGAGGCAGTTGATGGAGCTAGTCCAAGCTTCCGACACATATGGAAGTTCAGGCGGTTATGCCCTGTTCTAAGCCGGAATATCGTGACTTGCTCCTGTCTGGTGAGAAGGTGGTAGTCATCCTTCTCGACTTGGCTTTGATGCAGATTTGATTATGGTGCATTTCTCCTTATAAGTCAAATCTTTGTCTGGTTGCCTCTCGGTAGAACCTTGCTTGGCAAGCTGGTCAGCGGCTTCATTGCCAGGGATGCCTATGTGTGCAGGTACCCACTGGAGGACAGTTCTTTTAGTTACGCTGACTGTTCGAAGAACTTCCATCAGGTTGGGTTCTTTGTTGTTAGACAGGGCATCCAGAACTGAGAGCGCATCAGTCAGAAAGACAACCTGGGCACACTCCACAGTGTTGTGTACTAGAGATGCTGCTGTTTCAAGGGCCTGTACTTCTGCCCCATAGTTGCTGCAGTGTACTCCAGTAGGTAGAGCAACGGACTGTGTGTGTCCATCTGGGTGTCGGACATACAAGCCTGCTCCTCCGTTTGCTACTGCTTTTGTGGCTGAACCATCTGTGTAGACTTGTATCCATGCTTCTCCAGGATAACTCTTGTCGATGTGTGCTAGTGTGAGGGCACGTTTGACGTCATCATGTTGTCTATCTCTGGATGTCATGTATGGGATTGTACTGCAGATGGTAACCTTGGATTCATCGCTAGTCAACCATGGCATGGATAGAAATGGCGTTGGAGGCAATGTCTTGGCTGTGAGATGGCTGGTGTGCTTTCGAGCAAGCTTCTTGGACTGGTGGATGAAACTGCTGCGCTTTAGACGATTCTTCGTTAGTGCCTCAACTCTCTGCTTCATCGGTTGTTCTTCCTGACATCGAAACTTCTCTGTCTGTAGAAGAATTCTTGTGTCGCGACGTTCTTGCAGTGGCTGGATGGAAGTAATTTTCTCCATGGCCTTGATTGGAGTGCTCGTCATTGCACCTGTGATCAGCCTGAGAGCCTTGTTCTGAACCTTGTCGAGTGTCTGTTGGTTGGTCTTGGCTGATGATGTCCAGGCGGTGGATCCATATTCCAGGTGAGGCCTGACCACACCTTGGTAAATAGTCTTCAGGATGTGATCTTTGGCACCCCATGTGGTGCCAGCAAGCTTCCGAAGGATTGCAAGCTTGCGCTTGGCTTTGGTCTCTGCTTTCTGGATATGTGGCTTCCATGTCTGCCGTCTGTCAAATGTCACCCCCAAGTATGTTGGCTCGTTGTCCGTCTTCAAGGCAGTTCCACCGACTTTGATGGGTCCAGCTTTCTGTTTGGTGGAAAGTGTGAAGAGTGTGGTTGACGACTTCTCCTTATTAATAGAGATGCACCAGTCTTCTGCCCATGCTGTGAGCTTGTCTGCGGCCATCTGCATTCTGTATGTGGCAGTCGTTGCATATTCTTCAACACACCACATGACCAAGTCGTCAGCAGAGTGCTGCTTTGATACCATGTGGCAGCTCTGCAAGCAAGTCATCGATGAAGATGAGGAACAGCGTAGGCGAGATCACTCCTCCTTGAGGAACACCATGTCAGATGAGGAATTGCTTGCTCTTCTGGTTGTCAACAAGTACTCTGGCTCTGCGATTGTGTAGGAAGGATTTGGTCCATCGGAGCATCTTGTCGGCATTTCCACATTGTTGCATCTTGACCAGCAGCCCATCAGTCCAGACTTTGTCAAAAGCCTTCTGGAGGTCTATCCAGGTTGCAAAAACTACCTTCCGGTCTTGGAATGCATCCTCAACTTCCTGAGCGAGGTATGTTGCCTGGTCCTCTGTGCATCTGAACTGTCGGAATCCTGCTTGTTCCTTGGATAGGAGGTTTTCTGTCTCAAGGTACCACATGAGTATCTTGTTAACTATCCTCTCCATTGTCTTGACCACACAGCTAGTGAGACTAATAGGGCGATAGCTGGAAGCTTTCTTTCTATCCTTGCCGTTCTTGTAGATTGGGATAACATTGGCTTCCTTCCAGATCTGCGGAACTATGCCTTCTTTCCAGCTAAGATTGAAGATGTCAAGAAGTTTCAGCATGGCTGAGCATCCAAGATGAGTTAGCATCTCATTGGAGATTCCATCTGGTCCTGGTGACTTCCTCTTCTTCAGTTGTCTGAGCGCTGTGTACAGTTCCTGGTAAGTGGAAGTTTCATGGAGTCTTGTTCCGTATGTCTTTTACTTCTATCCTTCTGTTCTTTCCGTGCCTCTCTTTGCTGTTGGCGTGTGACTTTGATGTTGCCCTCTTTCTGGTAGGCTTTGGCGAGACAGTCTGCAGTCTCTTTGCTGATCAACAGTTTCCCATCCTCATCCAACGTGATTTTCTGTCTGCTATTTTCTTCATCATTTAGCTGTTTCGTGAGCCTCCACAACTTCCTCCCGTCCTTCTCAAGGTTCAGGGCAGCAGTTTTCTCCGTCCAACTTCGTCGTGTAGGTTCCAGTTTAGATTTGTTGTTCATGGTTTTCTTGTGATGGCTGTTCTTCTGCCCTGTTCCTTGCTTCAGTGAGTTCATCTTGGAGGGTCTGCAACTGATTGGTCCAGTAGGGCTTGTATTCTCTTCTCGCACCTCTAGGGATGGTTTCATGGGCAGCTTTGAGTATGCAGCTGTTGAACTCTTTCAACACGTTGTTAACATCTCTTCCTTGTACCTGTATGCCTCGAGTAAGAGAATTGGACCGAATAGCAAAGAGACTCCACTTGGCTTTCTTGTTGTTCCATCTAGGGTAGGGATGGTCTGTCTGTATCACTTCACTGCTGATTGTGAGGAACACTGGTTTGTGGTCACTTCCACCAAGTTGATCGCCAACTTCTCTAATCGTACCTTTCTGGATGTCCTCTGTGCAGAATGCTAGATCTGGAGAGGTAGTAGTGTGCCATCGCCTAGAGTAGAAGATTGGTACATCATAGGGCTGGTTGACAAGGATCAAGTTGTGCTCATCCTGCCAGTCCTCCACTTCATCCCCACGCCTATCAGACTGTGCATATCCCCAACTCTGGGAATGACTATTGAAATCACCAACAACCATGTATCGACTGTTTGAGATTTCAATAGTGTCAAGGGCAAGGGCTTTGTCATTTGGGCAGTAGTAGTTGACGAGGCTCAACTCAGATGATTTGGTCTTGATCTTGAACTCCTGGTATTCCGCTCCTTCAAGGTAGATTTTCACTTCGCTCGCATTGATGTTGTTCCAGACTAGAGTGAGCACACCACCCTTGTGTCTGTCTTGTCGGTCTGCTCGGAGGCACTGGTAGCCTCGTACTTTGAACGTCTTGTCTTTGTTCAGGTGTGTTTCCTGTATGCAGCAAACACTTACCTATTTGTCCTGTAGTACTTTCTCCAGTTCAGTCTTTTTGTTAAAGACTCCTTCAGCATTCCACCGCATGAGCACAAGAGGTTTCTGCTTCACGTTTCGGCCAGTAGCTGTCCTTCGCCGTCCCCTGGCTCCACAGGGCGGCTTAGGGTGACCTCCAGTAGCTAAGGATGGGTTCCTGCGAGGTATGGAACCCGGCACTGTACCTGCCTGGCGGGTCTTCACAGGTCCAGCACCATCTCGGTTTACTCTTTCTGTCATTGTGATTCATTTTGCGTTTATGCGTAGTACCGTAGTTTATTAGAATGCGCCGTGCGGCCCAGTACTTCCGGCTTCAGCATTCGAGGTTTCTGTTGGGGTTACCTCACCCTTAGGCTAGGACTTTTAAGGCGGCCCATATATTCGCCTGATGCACCCGTTGTAGGACATGTGGAGTATTTAATAGGAGTAGCTTTGCCATGTGCTATCCTGCCCCGTCCTGGTAGGTACACCGCCATATGGTCCGGGACTGCTTATTTAATTCACAGCAAACCCCCATATCTGAGGGCAATTCCCCTATCCGCCACCTGAGGACCAGCTGGGTAGGGGATGGTCGCCCCACTACTGAATTGGGAGCAGCATGGAGCATGTAGATAACACAGCATGTAGATAACACAACATGTAGATAACACAGCATGTAGATAACACAACATGTAGATAACACAGCATGTAGATAGCATAGCATGTAGATAACACAGCATGTAGATAACATAGCATGTAGATAGCACAGCATGTAGATAACACAGGATGTAGATAGCACAGCATGTAGATAACACAGCATGTAGATAACATAGCATGTAGATAGCACAGCATGTAGATAGCACAGCATGTAGATAACACAGCATGTAGATAACAACACAGCATGTAGATAACATAGCATGTAGATAACACAGCATGTAGATAACATAGCATGTAGATAGCACAGCATGTAGATAGCACAGCATGTAGATAACACAGCATGTAGATAACACAGCATGTAGATAACATAGCATATAGATAACACAGCATGTAGATAACACAGCATATAGATAACACAGCATGTAGATAACACAGCATGTAGATAACACAGCATGTAGATAACACAGCATGTAGATAACACAGCATATAGATAACATAGCATGTAGATAACATAGGATGTAGAGAATACAGCATGTAGATAACACAGCATGTAGATAACATAGGATGTAGAGAATACAGCATGTAGATAACACAGCATGTAGATAACACAGCATGTAGATAACACAGCATAATTATAGATAACACAGCATGTAGATAGCATAGCATGTAGATAACATAGGATGTAGATAGCATAGCATGTAGATAACACAACATGTAGATAACACAGCATGTAGATAACACAGCATGTAGATAACATAGCATGTAGATAACATAGCATGTAGATAACATAGGATGTAGATAGCATAGCATGTAGATAACACAGCATGTAGATAACACAGCATATAGATAACACAGCATGTAGATAACACAGCATGTAGATAACACAGCATGTAGATAACACAGCATGTAGATAACATAGGATGTAGAGAATACAGCATGTAGATAACACAGCATGTAGATAACACAGCATGTAGATAACACAGCATGTAGATAACACAGCATGTAGATAACATAGGATGTAGAGAATACAGCATGTAGATAACACAGCATGTAGATAACATAGCATGTAGATAACACAGCATGTAGATAACACAGCATGTAGATAACACAGCATATAGATAACATAGCATGTAGATAACATAGCATGTAGATAACATAGGATGTAGATAGCACAGCATGTAGATAACACAGCATATAGATAACACAGCATGTAGATAACACAGCATGTAGATAACACAGCATGTAGATAACACAGCGTGTAGATAACATAGCACCACCTTATACGCAAATTGTTTATAAACAAACATATGTAAGCAATGCTTAGTGCGCATACGTAACGCAACAACGAATGCTGAAACAGCTTTCTTGCGAGGATTGTTCTGATTGCAGATAGAGAGTGATGCATTCCGTATGTACGCAGGGTATGGCGAACAGATTCAGGAAAGTCATACTTTCATTTTGTTATATTGCAAAACCAACATTGTTCACTGAAAATAATTGTTTAAATTATAATTGCAGAATGTGTGTAGTAGCATTTGCTACTTGTACGTAAAGTTTCAAATTTTATGTTTTTTATTCCGCACGATATAGTGTCGCTTTAAAACAGTTTCACTGCTGTCTTGTAAAAGAGTTATCAGTTTGAGTATATTTATAAATAATTTTTTATCAAACAAATGGTAATCCAGGAATCGCAGACCCAAATAAAATTAACAGTCTTTCAGATGGGACTTTAAACCAAGGTCTTGTGTCGGTGCTGTACACTGTGTATGTAAGAGAACCAGAGGATACTCTGGAATGGGTCTCTGTCTGTATCATTGCACTATCCTCCAAAAATCTAAAATTCAGGAGGCGTCGCTCATATGGGCAACAGGTAGCGACGATAAATAAACGTAAAACACACTCAATCAAATGAATTGTCTTCTAAGTTCTAATTTCTTAACAATCATTAGCCTGTATGTAACTTTACTGTAGATAGCTTTAGCTCGCCTCCCTCACCAGCACAAAATATTCAAATTTCACCGGAATTATGCAACAGGTGCGTAAATCATGTTGGCTAAAATGTTATTTATGATTACATAGTCAGTAAAAGCAAACAACGCAATAAATTAACATTTTTATAACATAAACCAGTAATATTTGTGTACTTTTCCATCAAGGCTAAATTAATTTTCTATAAACTTACATATTTGGAAGGATATAAAAAGAATGATTTATTTGTATTCTGCTGTTTGTTTGTTTCTGTGTTCAAAATTGCACATAAACCTTTAATAACATGGCAATTTTCCTAGCATTTAGTTGTGGAGGAAAAAAACAGGAGCATCTATTGAGCTGTGTTTCAGGCATGGGTGGGCACTCGACAATATAACATGGACCTCACATGAAAAACAAATCAACACCCCTGATTGGCTTTGAGAGGCTGGTGATTTGGAGACTAGTCAAGGACAGTAAAGGCACTTTATGCTTTTTTAAGACAAATAATACAATTATATATATAATGCAAATTTGTGCTAGTGTTATATTTAGTAAACCACCATTTACAGAGTTATTGGCGATTGTGTTAAAAATTACACATAAAGGGAGGCAACTTATAGTTGGTAATGTCGCAAAAGCAGGTTCGTTTGTGGCCATATTTTCCAAATTTTACCATAATAATTTATTATTGAAAAATAAAAATATAAGACAATAATTATATATTAAATATTTAATCATCAACTCTCGGTGTGCAGCACATTCTAAGTAAATGCACAATGGGGCTTTAAGCACACGGTGACGACTCGAAAATAATAACAGAATCATGTGAATCTGACCTGTTCCCTACACTGTCCAATTTCATTTTGAGCAGCCTTGTATCTGCTCAGCGATGAGCCCACATCAACCAGGGACCGGCATTTGCTGTTGTCAACACGTTCTGTATCCATACACAGACAAATTGCCTCTTCAAGCAAACACAACTTGTTGGTAGGCGGAAACTGCTCTCTGCACAGTAAAACAAAATAACTGAGAGACAAGTACTTGATATGAACCTAAATATAATATAAAGTAGAACTTTGTCTTAAATAACGCTTTAAGCAAGCTACTGCAAAATAAATGTTCACATATATACAAGATTGAATCATCAAGACATTAAAATGTCAGGCAACACTGTAGTTAATAATATAAATTTCACGCAGTTCGAAAGTATAGCGTGAAATATTTGTCTTACACATAACATGTTCATTACAGTGGTATTGGTTATTAACTGTGCCACAACTTGTCGTGAGATTTCATGTAGTGAAAAATTGTAAAACTTGTAGCGAGTCATTCTACCGGACAAATGCGTACGGGCTAGTCACACATTTATCAAATCAAAACCTCAGACTTGTACATGGGTCATTTTTCAAAACATAAAATAAAATAGGTACAAATTTGTCTTTAAATGTTTTATTATGGACTTATAAAACTGTTTAGAAGTTAGTAGGAGTACAATGTGTATTTAAAAGAATGATGTGTAACTTTATTTCTATTGGTTATTAGCTATATACAAAGAGCTATGCTTTGTTCGTAAGAATATATACCATACATCCATAAGGAATGAGGCCCGACATTCAGGTGAATCGACATAGTGCTTTTTACAAATAAAAGAAATAACAGACAAATGGGCACAGGTTTCCAGAGTCTTTTCTGATTTTATATCATGTTTATCTCTGGTTTTTCCTGGGCGAGTAGGTTCGCGTTAGGTTAACATGTTCTTGTTTGGCAAATGAAATAACTATTTGACATGATAGCTTTAAATGGATATTTAAAAGAATTACAGAAATCTATTTTGTTTAAACAGAGAAATTTCTCTTGCGTTCGTGGATGTATGGTTGTTTGTGATATGAAACGAGTTGATGCTATATATATGCAGTGTGTTATGTAATACAGTTGTTTGTAATATGAAACGAGTTGATGCAATATATATGTGTTATGTAATACAGTTTCTAACTACGATTGTACCATAAGGTTTCATCATCCGGCTGCATTGTATGTCAATAAACCCAAGTCGCTCGTCTGGTATTGCAGTTTGGCGTTATTATTTGTAATATAGAGTGTAGAATAGACTACCATTGAACGTTGTCTTACCAGATGTCGGACAATTCCAGCTAATGCTACTACGGTATTTACACGTTTGGACAGTAGGCGGCTTATCAGATGGCAGCTAATGCTACTACGGTATTTACACATTTGGACAGTAGGCGGCTTATCAGATGGCAGCTAATGCTACTACGGTATTTACACATTTGGACAGTAGGCGGTTTATCAAATGGCAGCTAATGCTACTAATGTATTTACATGTTTGGACAGTAGGCGGCTTATCAGATGGCAGCTAATGCTACTAATGTATTTACATGTTTGGACAGTAGGCGGTTTATCAGATGGCAGCTAATGCTACTAATGTATTTACATGTTTGGACAGTAGGCGGTTTATCAGATGGCAGCTAATGCTACTAATGTATTTACATGTTTGGACAGTGTTGTGTCTTACCTAAGATATCGTACAATGCTACTAATGTATTTACATGTTTGGACAGTGGGGTGTCTTACCAGATGTCGGACAATGCCGGCTAATGTATTTACATGTTTGGACAGTGGGGTGTCTTACCTAAGATATCGTACAATGCTACTAATGTATTTACATGTTTGGACAGTGGGGTGTCTTACCAGATATCGTACAATGCAGGCTAATGTTACTACGGTATTTACATGTTTGGACAGGGGGGGCTTACCTCAGATGTCGGACGATGCCGGCCAGTGCTACTACGGTATTTACACGTTTCGACATGGTGTCTTCTTGTAGTTTGGCAGCACTTGCTGTATACTCCTCCTGAAGTAACTGTGTAGCAAATGATGAACATTTATCAAATAGAAAACCAATGCACCTAGGTCACTTCTCTGAAAGTTTAGTTTATGGGTTTTAAAGTAGCACCAACAGCTTATGTCATAGGGCGACTCTCCAGCCATTATTGTTGGAGGAGGAGCACGGGTTTCATTGCGAGCAGTATTTTAGGATTTAGGAACTGACGGGCATCCTTGTAGAAAAATGGACCTACCACAAGCCAGCTGGATATCTTCACTCGACAGAATTTGACACCCTCCGTGAGAATTGAACCTATAGCGGTGAGGGGGCACGCGATTTGAAGTCAACGACCGTAACCACTCAGCCATCACAAACAGTCTTTCGGATAGGGGTATATAGACAATGGTTCCATGCATAGGTGCTAAGCATCGGGCAGCATGTTCCAGAACGATGATTCTTCTGTAACTAGCACCATATATATCCTCCAACTTACACCATATATATCCTCCAACTTACACCATATATATCCTCCAACTTGCACTATATCCTACTTACACCATATATATCCTCCAACTTACACCATATATATCCTCCAACTTGCGCCATATATATCCTCCAACTTACACCATATATATCCTCCAACTTGCACTATATCCTACATACACCATATATATCCTCCAACTTGCACTATATCCTACTTACACCATATATATCCTCCAACTTGCACTATATCCTACATACACCATATATATCCTCCAACTTGCACTATATCCTACTCACACCATATATATCCTCCAACTTAATATATCCTCCAACTTGCACTATATCCTACTTACACCATATATATCCTCCAACTTGCACTATATCCTACTCACACCATATATATCCTCCAACTTACACCATATATATCCTCCAACTTGCACTATATCCTACTTACACCATATATATCCTCCAACTTGCACTATATCCTACCTACACCATATATATCCTCCAACTTGCACCATATATATCCTCCAACTTGCACTATATCCTACTTACACCATATATATCCTCCAACTTGCACCATATATATCCTCCAACTTGCACTATATCCTACTTACACCATATATATCCTCCAACTTGCACCATATATATCCTCCAACTTGCACTATATCCTACTCACACCGTATATATCCTCCAACTTACACCATATATATCCTCCAACTTGCACTATATCCTACTCGCACCATATATATCCTCCAACTTACACCATATATATCCTCCAACTTGCACTATATCCTACTTACACCATATATATCCTCCAACTTGCACTATATCCTCCAACTTGCACCATATATATCCTCCAACTTGCACTATATCCTACTTACACCATATATATCCTCCAACTTACACCATATATATCCTCCAACTTGCACTATATCCTACTTACACCATATATATCCTCCAACTTACACCATATATCCCCAACTTGCACCATATATCCTCCAACTTGCACTATATGGGTTGTTTTACAATCAGGGTACACAACTAGTCTCATAAGGGTGCAAAATTGAAGTGTATCATTTAGCTTAAAAATTATTTTTATTTCATAGCAAACTGGTTAAATGTGATTACGTGAACAAATTTAGGCGTCAATGTTGCCGATGTTGATTTTTTGGCCTAAAACACATGTTCACGAGTAATGAGCCAATGTTGTATTTCTCGGAGGACATTTTTTGACGGAATCATAGATACCCATCTTTTGGCCCACATTACAACTAAAACGGCAGAACTTGTATACAAAATGATTCATGCAACTTCATGTAATATTTCTGTAGATTATTTATTTTAAAAAATGCGTCCATATCATTCTTGATGAGAATGGAAAATGGAGGACATTTCGGAGAGGACATATTTTGACGGAATCTGTATCATATTTTCGGATCACATACACGAGAAATAAAATTTTCACAATCTTGCGAAGTTTATTTTGATTACATTCCAAAACATTTATATGCTTGATTATTCAGCTTTTATTACCAACTAATGGTGGTTTTAGGGGAGTGAGCCTACTCAAATATTATAATTAGTCAAATGAGACTGATGTTTATTGTCCAAAACTTGCCATTTTGCCATATTTCAGTCAATAATTATGTGATTTGAATAATTTTTTCGCTATAGTAGACATATACAACAGGACTGAATGCTTTAACATACTTAGTTGCTAGTATAAGTACAGATAATTACCCATATTATTTAATTGTGTGGCATTAACCTACATGTACCCTGATTGTAAAACAACCCATATCCTACTTACACCATATATATCCTCCAACTTACACCATATATATCCTCCAACTTGCACTATATCCTACGTACACCATATATATCCTCCTACGTACACCATATATATCCTCCAACTTGCACTAGATCCTACTTACACCATATATATCCTCCAACTTGCACTATATCCTACTTACACCATATATATCCTCCAACTTGCACCATATATATCCTCCAACTTGCACTATATCCAACTTGCACCATATATATCCTCCAACTTACACCATATATATCCTCCAACTTGCACTATATCCAACTTACACCATATATATCCTCCAACTTGCACTATATCCTACTTACACCATATATATCCTCCAACTTGCACTATATGATTTATCCTACCTACACCATATATATCATCCTACTTACACCATATATATCCTCCAACTTACACCATATATATCCTCCAACTTGCACTATATCCTACTTACACCATGTATATCCTCCAACTTACACCATATATATCCTCCAACTTACACCATATATATCCTCCAACTTGCACTATATCCAACTTGCACCATATATATCCTCCAACTTGCACCATATATATCCTCCAACTTGCACTATATCCAACTTGCACTATATCCAACTTGCACCATATATATCCTCCAACTTACACCATATATATCCTCCAACTTGCACTATATCCTACTTACACCATATATATCCTCCAACTTGCACCGTATATATCCTCCAACTTGCACTATATCCTACTTACACCATATCTATCCTCCAACTTACACCAGATATATCCTCCAACTTGCACTATATCCTACTTACACCATATATATCCTCCAACTTACACCATATATATCCTCCAACTTACACCATATATATCCTCCAACTTGCACTATATCCTACTTACACCATATATATCCTCAACTTACACCATATATATCCTCCAACTTACACCATATATATCCTCCAACTTGCACTATATCCTACTTACACCATATATATCCTCAACTTACACCATATATATTCTCCAACTTACACCATATATATTCTCCAACTTACACCATATATATCCTCCAACTTGCACTAAATCCTACTTACACCATATATATCTTCCAACTTACACCATATATATCCACCAACTTGCACTATATCCTACTTACACCATATATATCCTCCAACTTGCACTATATCCTACCTACACCATATATATCCTCCTACTTACACCATATATATCCTCAACTTACACCATATATATTCTCCAACTTACACCATATATATCCTCCAACTTGCACTAAATCCTACTTACACCATATATATCCTCCAACTTGCACTATATCCTACTTACACCATATATATCCTCCAACTTGCACTATATCCTACCTACACCATATATATCCTCCTACTTACACCATATATATCCTCCTACTTACACCATATATATCCTCCAACTTGCACCATATATATCCTCCAACTTGCACTATATATATCCTCCAACTTACACCATATATATCCTCCAACTTACACCATATATATCCTCCAACTTGCACCATATATCTCCTCCAACTTGCACTATATCCTACTTACACCATATATATCCTCCAACTTGCACCATATATATATCCTCCAACTTGCACTATATCCTATTTACACCATATATATCCTCCAACTTGCACCATATCCTATTTACACCATATATATCCTCCAACTTGCACTATATCCTACTTACACCATATATATCCTCCAAAACACAAACAAACTAATATCTACAGGTCTAATGGTGATGCAAGTCGAGCGAGATGACGATCAGTAATTGCTTAATAAGAACAGATTGATGTAAGTTTGTACAGCTGAAACAAAGTGGAAGTCGTGAGTGCGTTCGCTTCAGGTACGAAAGGTCCAGAGTTTGAGCCCCGCTGGAGCCATTAGGCGCATTTAAATTCCACATTGCCTCTTCTCTCTGCCTCGTGGCGATAGATTCCATCAGGAATGAGGTCTCGAGAGTGATTAATATAAGTTGTAATAACTTGTTTCGCAATCGTGCTACAGCCACACAGTATGCACCATGCAATATTTACATGGAATATTGCATTTCCTTTGATGAACGTACGTGCCCTCATTGTAAACAATTTCGTGTGAAAGTTTCCAACTAATGATATGCAGCTGACATGTGCACTCGATGTTATGGACATGCGCATTGGTATGCAGCGTTCTTCGCGAGAAAAGGCGTGTCTTACAGTTTACGCTGTTCCAAGGATGATCTAATTACCAGATCTCTGCCACACGGTAAGGTGCAAATTGGACTAAATACCTTTTATTTGGAAAATGTGATAAATTTTTTCTTTGTCTCATTGAAAAGAATAATTAATGTAAATATAAGGTATGAATCGCGGGTTAATAGTTGCCATTGGGGTATGAACTACATTGGGTGTGTTTCAAGTTACCGTGGAGGCTGTAGGCAGCCACGCATTTTAAACACACTCAATGTAGTTCATACCCCAATGGTAAGTATTAACTCGCAATTCATTCCTCTAATAGTACACTTATGCTTGCACTGTGTCAAGTTAAATCTCACCGATTACCTTTATGTAACAATTACCTTTAGGAAATGGCAAACTGCCATAAATTCATTAACGCTTAGTCAAAGAAAAAAAACAACCAACAAGGATAACAATGCTTGTAATTTGAAGTTTTCAATATATTCAGTATGTCTCGCTGTGAACAAACATTTTAATAATGTATAAGGAGTTTATAGTGATAAAACATGCGCATGTATTGCGCAATAATTAGATCATGGCCTCATCCATTGCGGAAGTAACTCATTCGGATTACTTGAGCTTTTATCACTTTTTCAAGCTGCACGTGACAGCATGACTACACAGGCAGACGTAACAGTGTTTTGATAGAAGAATTGGGCTAATAATTGGACCACTCCCCCCACATTTGGCAATGATTTATGCATGATGACACAGGCAACTAGCTTTTTTGAGCAATTTTTTACATCCGAGTATTTGAATAGTCGTTACCAATCCTATAAAATGCATAACACATATATCCTATACCTTGCAGAAACACAGTAACATTATGCGGTGGCGAGTATAAATAAACATAATGGATTGATTGACAAAATAACACACGTTTGTTTTTGGTGTTTAAATTCACACAAACATGATACAGCGACTCTCCAGTTATTATTGGTGGAGGAAAACCCTGGGTGTCCTCCGAGCAGCATTGCAGGCACCCGGGTAGAACCACCGACATACAGCAGCAGGCCAGCTGGATAATTTTGATGACACCCCCCCCGTGCGATTCGAACCTTCAGCGGTGAGAAGCAAGTGCTTCTTCTCTGTCAAAGCTTACCCGGAGGAACATTTACACAAGGTCAAACTGCCTACCTTGACCTTTGACCTCATGTATTCAACCTGCATGTTGGCAGCATCTTTTTCATTACGCATTCTCTCCAGCTCCTGACCCTTCTTGGTTAACTGGTTCTGTAACTTCTTCTCCCGACCGCGATCAACTTGCTGACTGTAACAAACAATAAAACAATGTTGTCTGACTCAGGGCTCATTCTAGAGTGCGATATAGTTGCCCTAGGGATTTTGACTTCACTCCCTAGGGGGCTCTTCTCCCTATATTATTTCTTTTTTTAAAATAATTTTCATACAACATTTTGTCCAGTAAGATACACTGGCCCATTATAAAGCACTCTGTCTATTCAAATGTATTTAATTGTATTTTAACCATATTTTGTTGAAATTTATTAAATAACGCCATTTAAGGATGTGATCGCGCGCTTTCTCACTTCTCCCAAAAAATTCTGACCTAGAATGAGCCCCGAGTCAAATGTCCGATTTGTTTCCTTATTTATACGTTGTACTGTAAGACTGTACCCAATATTTATACGTTGTACTGTAAGACTGTACCCAATATGTATACGTTGTACTGTAAGACTGTACCCAATATTTATACGTTGTTCTGTAAGACTGTACCCAATATTTATACATTGTACTGTAAGACTGTACCCAATATTTATACGTTGTTCTGTAAGACTGTACCCAATATTTATACGTTGTACTGTAAGACTGTACCCAATATTTATACGTTGTACTGTAAGACTGTACCCAATATTTATACATTGTACTGTAAGACTGTACCCAATATTTATACGTTGTTCTGTAAGACTGTACCCAATATTTATACGTTGTACTGTAAGACTGTACCCAATATTTATACGTTGTACTGTAAGACTGTACCCAATATTTATACATTGTACTGTAAGACTGTACCCAATATTTATACGTTGTTCTGTAAGACTGTACCCAATATTTATACGTTGTACTGTAAGACTGTACCCAATATTTATACGTTGTTCTGTAAGACTGTACCCAATATTTATACGTTGTTCTGTAAGACTGTACCCAATATTTATACGTTGTTCTGTAAGACTATACCCAATCAAAAAGTATTTTCTGTTCAAAGACAATCGAAAAATTCCCGTAAAGCGTAATACACGGGTAAATTAATGTGGCTAAAGCTATCGCTTTAATCAATTTCCAGTACACATGCATATTACAAATATTTGGAAATTTTATGTTCCAAACATCACTTGGAGATAATCGATGTGCAATGGAGAGAGAGACAGTACGACCAGGTTGCTGTATGAATAAATTGCAAAACAAGTTTCAACAACTTATATTAATCACTTTCATAAAAGCTGTCATTAGATAAGCACTTATCACTCAGAATACCACTCAGAATTGTCAAATCTCAGTTATTGTCACAGTACTTAAAATTCAGAAATCCCTACACTGCTAGACAGATATGTAGTCCAGTGGTAACACGCTGGACTGGTAATCCAGGGATCGCAGGTTCGATCTCCCGTCTGACTCTAATAAAATTAACAGTCTTTCAGATGTGACGTTAAACCGAGGTCTCGTGTCGGTGCTTTACACCGTGCACGTAAAAGAACCAGAGGAGATTCTGGAATGGGTCTCTGTCTGTATCACTGCACTATCCTCCAAAATCTAAAATAACTAATCTCTTCAGGAGGCGTCGCTCATATGGGCAACCGGTAGCGACGATAAATAAACGTAAAAACACACTGTTAGAGAGAAGATCTCCATTATCAAGAATACAGAGGCTCGTGGCAATCGGAAGGCCGAACACAGTACGGCGTCGGGAATATATCAAAAGCATGCACTTCCGGACGTAGACCCGCACAGTTTTTTCTTTTTGTACGGGAATACAAAAATCATAGAGTATGATTATATTTCAGAACAATGCACTTCTGCACGTAAGGCCCCACAATTTCATCTTTTTAGCGAAATATATCGTATCTTGAGAACTTTTGGCTTGTGAAAATGATATTTTACGGTGCGCGGTATACACCAGAACTACATTCCCCCCCCCTTTTTTTTTGTGCCAAAAAGTGGGGGTGCGCATTATACATGATAGCGCGTTATACATTTGTTTTTTGTCCTTTTATAGCATACACAACATAATTGTCACATGTTAACACTATACATAGTACTTAATGAACATATACTTATAATTCTTATCTATTTAATATTGTGCTTACAGTTACAAATATTTCTTATTTCAAAATTCTTGCAACTGATTCATGGATGCCATAAAAGGTTTCCGTCTTAAATGTGACACTCCCATGCTTGACGGATAAATTTTTAAAGTATAAAAACAATCATGAAAAGGGGTTTTAGAATACATGGACAATGTTTAAAAAGATATCGTTATTAAAACTCCCAATGATCATAATGTCCCCAATTTATCACTTTAATTTCAAATTGCGATGTGCAGTTCTCTTACGACGGTTTAGATAGCTACTACAAATTAAAAAAAGACCATTTGAACATATAATAATTTACTTTATCATGCATTATTGCAATCTCCTTTTCAAGAGATATTCTCATTTTCAAGTACATGTAGTTTAAGAACTGCTCAATGTTGGGAATATTTTTTCTGTATTTCATTTGAAATATAAATGATTTCATTAAAAAGATAATGAAATTTGTAATGTTGCTTTTTATTCCTTTTTCTAAGATCCCAAAGCTTATATTTTCTAAGTTGAAAGATACTGAGAAATTGTGGGTGCTAAGAAAATGCGTCAGTCTATTCCATAAACCTTGAATATGATTACACTCCCAAAAAAGATGTTCAATGCTTTCTATATGCATGTTGCAAAAATCACATAGGTTTGTGTTAGATATTTTCATTTTAAACAATAATTTATTTGTTGGTAAAATCCGCATTATATATTTATATTGTAAGCTTCTAATTTGTTGTATCTATTGTAGCTCTAAATGGTTGTGTATATACTTTTTTCCAGTTTATGTTATTCATTTGTAAGTTATGTTCCCATTTAAACTCTGATTTTAATTCCGTTTTTTGTTTGTTATATATATTAGTATAGATTAGCTTGTTAGGTGTTTTAGAATTGCAGACTTTACTCAGTAAACTTTCCTTCTGTGAATGTATTATGCCTTCGTGTGTAAGTGATTTTTTCAAATATGCTGGAATGCTGGTAATTAATTGATGAAACTTTAGGAAATCGTTGTTTTCTAGATCATATACAGTGGAACCTCCCAAAACAGGACCCTCTCTAAATCGGAATACTCCCAAAACCGGATGTTTTTGAAAGTCCCGAATTGTTTCTTCTTTATTTCTTACATAAAATCACTCTGAAAACCGGAACCTCTCAACTCCGGACGAAAAATTTGCATAATTTGGGTACAGTTTGATGTCATTTCACCTCCCAAAACCGGAACAACTTTTAGGCGACATAGGTCTTCATCAATAAACTAAAAAGTGTTGAATTTGTTTGTGTATTCCGTCATAAATTGACACACTGCCGACACTTTCCAATCTCGTTTTTAATGGTGCGCGTTTGATCTATGAACGTGTGATAATCGCGCAAGATTATAAGATGTCAGGCTGATTGATGACTACTGCAATTAGCACTCATGTACAGTTAATTTCTCGGCTAACTAGGGGATTATGTTATAATCATGTGTAGATTACTATCCTATAGGCAATTATAAAATTTGTTTGATAACGAATAAAGGATTTTGTGAATCTCGTAATTTATTGTTTGATGCAACCGTTTGATCACCTGTGAAAGCACAATATAATCCAGTCACACAAGATAATTATGATTTTCGCAACTTTTGACCATTTGTTTTACAAAATAATATTTAAAGAACTGTTTTTCAAAAATATTTCATCACTTTATAAAGGCATATGTACTTTATAAAGGTTATATGCAGTTTTGAAAACACATCAATAAAAAACCTCTGAAAACCGGAAACCTCTGTAAACCAGACTTTTTATCCAGTCCCGAAGATGTCCGGTTTAGAGAGGTTCCACTATATATATATATAAAATCTTCAAATGAGTAGAATTTGTTCTCTCTGTAGTCAAAAACATGTTCTAAATATTTGATTCCCTTGTTATACCATTCTTTGAAGAAAAATGAACTATTTCCGTGTTTTATATTAGAATGATTCCATATTATTTGCTTACCATCCACTTCACCTGAATTACCTTTTGCGCTATTCCATGCAACGACAACATCCATAAGGAACGTGTTTGTTCTACATATAGTTTTAACATCTTTGTTGTCAATGTTACTTTCGAAAATTAATTTTCCTCCAACTGATTTTAGGGATTCATTGTAGAATGTATCCCAGAGATTATTATTTATGTTGGTGTTAAAACGTTTTACCCAACATGATTTGATTGAATTTATAAAACACTGAAGATCAACCATTTTAATGCCTCCATGTTCATAATCAAGTTGTAAAACTTCTTTTTATTTTTTCAGGTTTTCCATTCCATATAAAATTATACATGCTTTTTATTATTTCTTTTATTTTGTCCTCGGTGGGATTTGGTAGAACTGTTAATGGATATATAAGCTTTGGTAATGCAAATGTTTTTATCACAGTTACCTTTCCAAGTAACGTTAATTTTCTCTGTTCCTATTGTTTGAGACAGTTCTTAAAACTATTTAGTTTTGGTATTAAATTCATTTCTACATTCATTTCAGTGTTGTTTGAGAATTGCATGCCTAATGTATTGGCAGACACCGAAGTCCACTTAAACTTTTTATCCAGACATAGTTTAATATTCGTATTTGCTAATGTTCCAACCCTTAAAACTGTTGATTTGTTATAATTGAGTTTTAAACCTGATATATATCCGAAATTGGAGATTACATCTAAAAGTTTTTCGAAGGATTCTCTCTGACCATTGTTAAAAAACGTAGCGTCGTCTGCGAATAATGTCTGTTTAATTTCTTTTCCGTTAATTGTTACACCTTTTATAGAGTTATCTCTGTTTATATAGTTTGTTAATATTTCAATACATAATATAAAGAGAAGAGATGATAGGGGACAGCCCTGTCTTATAGGGAAAGGGTCAGAAAGATAACCATTATTTATGACTATACTACTTATATCATTATGAAAGAGTTTTACCCACTTTAAGAAGGAGTCCCCAAAATTCATATTATGTAAGACTCTGAATATGAAAGAGTGGTCTAAACTGTCAAAAGCCTTTTCGAAATCGGCGAACAATAGCAATCCTGGTTTCTGATTAACCTGTAGATAGTCTAGAGTAACCTAACATTTTCCCCAATAAATCTATTTTTAACAAATCCCGTTTGAGCGGAATCTATAACAGAACCTACAACTTTCTTTAATCGATTAGCTATTGCTTTAGTGGCAATTTTGTAATCCACATTTAATAGACTAATCGGCCGCCAATTTGAAATAAACAATGTATCTTTTCCTGTTTTGGGTAATAATGTTATTATTCCTTGTTTTTGTAGAGTAGTTAATTGATTTATTGTGTAGGAATAATTCATTGATTTAATATAATATGTTTTAATTGCTTCCCAACATACCTTATAAAATTCACTGGTAATTCCGTCTGAGCCATGACTTTTATTATTTTTCATTTCTGTTAAAGCTTCAAAACATTCACGCTCAGTTAAGTAACCTTCGCAGCTAATTTTCCCAGCCTCATTTAATTTATTTATGTCATTATCGAAAAAATGATATTCTGAATCTACATCGTTTTGTTTTGAATATAATTTTTCATAGAATTCTTTTTCAGCTTTAAGAATTTCGCTTTGGTCTGTTATTTCATTATCTGCAGTTTTTAATCTAAATATATTTTTCTTCTCTGCGTTTTTCTTTTCCAGACTTGCAAAATATTTACTGTTTTTCTCATTTCCTTCAATACTTATATAAAAGACCACTAATTTTCAAATCTTGTATATTTTCCATTTCTTGTTGTTTGTTTAATAAAATATGTTTTGTTTCTTCCATATTTTCAGTTGTGTTTGCAAGTTGTTTTTTCAAATATTCAATTTCTTGTATTTTTTTTTCTCGGTTTTCAATTCCATTTTTTTCTTATATGATGCATATTTTATAGTCTGATTTCTTATTGTACCTTTTATAATCTCCCATAAAGTATTCGGATTAGATTCTTCATTTATTTCGGATATTTCAATTATACTATCTTTTATAAGGTTTTGATACTCTTCAATGTACAGTAGGCTATTTTAAAATAACAGGGGCCTCTTTTAAAATCTGTGAAATTAATATTTAGGTCTACTGTAGAATGTTCTGTTTTATAGCCTGGTTTTATTTTGCAGCTTTGAATTAAGTTGACAAGTGTATCTGATATAAGGAAATAATCTAGTCGGCTAAAAATAATCGGTCTTGTGTTAGAATGCCACGTATACTGTAACTGAGTTGGGTTTTTAAATCTCCAAATATCAATAAGGTTGCAAGAATCTATTAAATCATGAAGTTTTTTCCTGCAATTTGTATGTGTATCTTTTCTGCCATGTTTTTTTATCTAACTCGATGTCTACGACAGTGTTGAAGTCTCCTGCTAATATAATATTATTATCATATTGTTTTAACATTTCAGTCTCTAAATCAGAGAAAATTGAGCTATTATCTTCATTTGGTCCATAAATATAGATACATTTCTATGGTTAATATTTAACTCTATATTAATAGGACGGCCTGCTATAATCTCATTATAACACATGTTACTATTTGATAAAGACTTATTAAACAGCATCGCTACTCCTGCCATATTACTTTTGTTTCCGCTAAAAAAAGCTGCTCCATTCCACTCACTTTTCCATTTTTCAATAATATTGGGTGTTGAATGTGTTTCCTGTAATAAGCATATAGTATAATTGTTATCTTTTAACCATTGAAATATGTGCTGCCTTTTTTTTGTAACTACCTAAACGTCGTACGTTAAGAGAACATATTGAGATAGTTTCCAGATAAGGTTTTGTTAATATTTGGTAAGAAGCGTGACATTGGGGACGATCTGCTAGAGAAAAGAATGTTCATATTAGTGTGAAAAAAGCAACAAAAATAAGTTAAATAGAATAGATCTAGTATAGGCGACTAATAATAGTTCTAGTATAATTCTATGTATTCTGTACTATATGCTTTTGTTCAAACAAACAGATTCGTGATTAATTTTTATATACATCCCAAAATATTTAAATCCTACAAACTACGATAAGCGTTTTGAGAATAATCTTACCATTCTCATCTTCTTACAAAAGTAATTAATATGTGTATAGTTTCATCGTGATATTATGCTCTATAAACAAAAGAAAACATAAGTAAAAACCGTATGTTATGTACCGGTTTTTTGTTGTTGGTTTTTACGATTTTCAAACAAAATTTTGTCTAGTAAGATACACTGGCCCATTATAAAGCACTCCTTCTATTCAAATGTTGTATTTAATGGTTGTACTGTGCATTTTAACCCTATTTTGGAGAAGTATATTAAAGAACACCATTTAAGGAAGCGATCACGCGCTTTCTCACTTCTCCCAAAAATTCTGACCTAGAATGAACCCTGAGACAAGGGAGAATTATTTAATTATTATTTAACTAGCTGGTGGCTCAGCAACCAGCCATATCAGAACGAACCCCTGACGAGATTTGAACCTTCGATCTCCCGCTCCGTAGGCAGACACCTGAACCACTAGGCCACGGATATTCTAAATATTCCTCAAACAGTTGAGCTAAACACTATCCTACCCAATCTGTTGAGGAAATCCCATATTTGGCAGATGCTGTTGTCCCATAGGCAGCTTTCCTACTGTAGGTAGTGCCATAAGTGGAAGCGGTTGATTTAGCGGTGACACGGTATTGCGCTCTGTATGAGGCATCATACCTCCACCAGGGAACATGGACGGCGGTGCAGTTATCTCGGAGAATGCCTCGTTCTGTGGCAGTCTCCCCAGTTGGTTCGTTTTCCCCATCACAGGCCGGTGTTGACAGTATCCAGCTTGTACCATACCGTCGGATAAACTCATGTTGTCAACGTATATTTCGCCATAGTAATCGTTCCCTTCAACAAGAGCTCTTGAACGCACCAGCTGTGCCATCTTATTGTCCGTCAAAGATTTCAGAAATTGTATACCCTGAAATATGTTGATATAATTTATACTGGCATATAAATGTAAAAGTCCATATAATAAATACTTGAACAATATACCTACCTGGATGGATCTGAACTCACTACTACTGAACATTACGGGGTAAAACTACTAAGTTGATGTATGTTTGTTTCATTTTTGGGTTTAACCCTTTCCTTCATAGAGATTTAGGTTAATATACTATTATATCTCCATACAAACGACAGCCATTTAACCCTTTCCTTCATAGAGATTTAGGTTAATATACTATTATATCTCCATACAAACGACAGCCATTTAACCCTTTCCTTCATAGAGATTTAGGTTAATATACTATTATATCTCCATACAAACGACAGCCATTTAACCCTTTCCTTCATAGGGATTTAGGTTAATATACTATTATATCTCCATACAAACCACAGCCATTTAACCCTTTCCTTCATAGAGATTTAGGTTAATATAGTATTATATCTCCATACAAACGACAGCCATTTAACCCTTTCCTTCATAGAGATTTAGGTTAATATACTATTATATCTCCATACAAACGACAGCCATTTAACCCTTTCCTTCATAGAGAGTTAGGTTAATATACTATTATATCTCCATACAAACGACAGCCATTTAACCCTTTCCTTCATAGAGATTTAGGTTAATATACTATTATATCTCCATACAAACGACAGCCATTTAACCCTTTCCTTCATAGAGAGTTAGGTTAATATACTATTATATCTCCATACAAACGACAGCCATTTAACCCTTTCCTTCATAGGGATTTAGGTTAATATACTATTATATCTCCATACAAACTACAGCCATTTAACCCTTTCCTTCATAGAGATTTAGGTTAATATACTATTATATCTCCATACAAACTACAGCCATTTAACCCTTTCCTTCATAGAGATTTAGGTTAATATACTATTATATCTCCATACAAACGACAGCCATTTAACCCTTTCCTTCATAGAGATTTAGGTTAATATACTATTATATCTCCATACAAACGACAGCCATTTAACCCTTTCCTTCATAGAGATTTAGGTTAATATACTATTATATCTCCATACAAACTACAGCCATTTAACCCTTTCCTTCATAGAGATTTAGGTTAATATACTATTATATCTCCATACAAACTACAGCCATTTAACCCTTTCCTTCATAGAGATTTAGGTTAATATACTATTATATCTCCATACAAACGACAGCCATTTAACCCATTCCTTCATAGAGATTTAGGTTAATATACTATTATATCTCCATACAAACGACAGCCATTTAACCCTTTCCATCATAGAGATTTAGGTTAATATACTATTATATCTCCATACAGACGACAGCCATTTAACCCTTTCCATCATAGAGATTTAGGTTAATATACTATTATATCTCCATACAGACGACAGCCATTTAACCCTTTCCTTCATAGAGATTTAGGTTAATATACTATTATATCTCCATACAGACGACAGCCATTTAACCCTTTCCTTCATAGAGATTTAGGTTAATATACTATTATATCTCCATACAGACGACAGCCATTTAACCCTTTCCTTCATAGGGATTTAGGTTAATATACTATTATATCTCCATACAGACGACAGCCATTTAACCCTTTCCTTCATAGGGATTTAGGTTAATATACTATTATATCTCCATACAAACGACAGCCATTTAACCCTTTCCTTCATAGAGATTTAGGTTAATATACTATTATATCTCCATACAGACGACAGCCATTTAACCCTTTCCTTCATAGAGATTTAGGTTAATATACTATTATATCTCCATACAAACGACAGCCATTTAACCCTTTCCTTCATAGAGACTTAGGTTAATATACTATTATATCTCCATACAGACGACAGCCATTTAACCCTTTCCTTCATAGAGACTTAGGTTAATATACTATTATGTCTCCATACAAACGACAGCCATTTAACCCTTTCCTTCATAGAGATTTAGGTTAATATACTATTATATCTCCATACAAACGACAGCCATTTAACCCTTTCCTTCATAGAGATTTAGGTTAATATACTATTATATCTCCATACAAACGGCAGCCATTTAACCCTTTCCTTCATAGAGATTTAGGTTAATATACTATTATATCTCCATACAAACGGCAGCCATTTAACCCTTTCCTTCATAGAGATTTAGGTTAATATACTATTATATCTCCATACAGACGACAGCCATTTAACCCTTTCCTTCATAGAGATTTAGGTTAATATACTATTATATCTCCATACAGACGACAGCCATTTAACCCTTTCCTTCATAGGGATTTAGGTTAATATACTATTATATCTCCATACAGACGACAGCCATTTAACCCTTTCCTTCATAGAGATTTAGGTTAATATACTATTATGTCTCCATACAGACGACAGCCATTTAACCCTTTCCTTCATAGAGACTTAGGTTAATATACTATTATGTCTCCATACAAACGACAGCCATTTAACCCTTTCCTTCATAGAGATTTAGGTTAATATACTATTATATCTCCATACAAACGACAGCCATTTAACCCTTTCCTTCATAGAGATTTAGGTTAATATACTATTATATCTCCATACAAACGACAGCCATTTAACCCTTTCCTTCATAGAGATTTAGGTTAATATACTATTATATCTCCATACAAACGACAGCCATTTAACCCTTTCCTTCATAGAGATTTAGGTTAATATACTATTATATCTCCATACAAACGACAGCCATTTAACCCTTTCCTTCATAGAGATTTAGGTTAATATACTATTATATCTCCATACAAACGACAGCCATTTAACCCTTTCCTTCATAGAGATTTAGGTTAATATACTATTATATCTCCATACAAACGACAGCCATTTAACCCTTTCCTTCATAGAGATTTAGGTTAATATACTATTATATCTCCATACAAACGACAGCCATTTAACCCTTTCCTTCATAGAGATTTAGGTTAATATACTATTATATCTCCATACAAACGACAGCCATTTAACCCTTTCCTTCATAGAGATTTAGGTTAATATACTATTATATCTCCATACAAACGACAGCCATTTAACCCTTTCCTTCATAGAGATTTAGGTTAATATACTATTATATCTCCATACAAACGACAGCCATTTAACCCTTTCCTTCATAGAGATTTAGGTTATATACTATTATATCTCCATACAAACCACTGCTAGTTCTAAACCCTTTCCTTCATAGAGATTTAGGTTAATATACTATTATATCTCCATACAAACGACAGCCATTTAACCCTTTCCTTCATAGAGATTTAGGTTAATATACTATTATATCTCCATACAAACGACAGCCATTTAACCCTTTCCTTCATAGAGATTTAGGTTAATATACTATTATATCTCCATACAAACGACAGCCATTTAACCCTTTCCTTCATAGAGATTTAGGTTAATATACTATTATATCTCCATACAAACGACAGCCATTTAGCCCTTTCCTTCATAGAGATTTAGGTTAATATACTATTATATCTCCATACAAACGACAGCCATTTAACCCTTTCCTTCATAGAGATTTAGGTTAATATACTATTATATCTCCATACAAACGACAGCCATTTAACCCTTTCCTTCATAGAGATTTAGGTTAATATACTATTATATCTCCATACAAACGACAGCCTTTAACCCTTTCCTTCATAGAGATTTAGGTTAATATACTATTATATCTCCATACAAACGACAGCCATTTAACCCTTTCCTTCATAGAGATTTAGGTTAATATACTATTATATCTCCATACAAACGACAGCCTTTAACCCTTTCCTTCATAGGGATTTAGGTTAATATACTATTATATCTCCATACAAACGACAGCCATTTAACCCTTTCCTTCATAGGGATTTAGGTTAATATACTATTATATCTCCATACAAACGACAGCCATTTAGCCCTTTCCTTCTTAGAGATTTAGGTTAATATACTATTATATCTCCATACAAACGACAGCCATTTAACCCTTTCCTTCATAGAGATTTAGGTTAATATACTATTATATCTCCATACAAACGACAGCCATTTAACCCTTTCCTTCATAGGGATTTAGGTTAATATACTATTATATCTCCATACAAACGACAGCCATTTAACCCTTTCCTTCTTAGAGATTTAGGTTAATATACTATTATATCTCCATACAAACGACAGCCATTTAGCTATCATGCAGTGGATAAGTAGTTGCCATATCTATCCCACCTCTATAGATATTACTGGGACTTCATAGAGATTTAGGTTAATATACTATTATATCTCCATACAAACGACAGCCATTTAGCTATCATGCAGTGGATAAGTAGTTGCCATATCTATCCCACCTCCATAGATATTACTGGGACTACATGAGATTCTGGCCTTTATTATGAACATTGGTTTGGCTACTACATTGTCAATGTATGCGTATTGGTAATGGCGTCAAGAGGTGCTTCTATGAGGGAAAGGGTTTATGAACATTGGTTTGGCTACTACATTGTCAATGTATGTCGTATTGGTAATGGCGTCAAGAGGTGCTTCTATGAGGGAAAGGGTTTATGAACATTGGTTTGGCTACTACATTGTCAATGTATGTCGTATTGGTAATGGCGTCAAGAGGTGCTTGTATGAGGGAAAGGGTTTATGAACATTGGTTTGGCTACTACATTGTCAATGTATGTCGTATTGGTAATGCCGTCAAGAGGTACTTCTATGAGGGAAAGGGTTAACGTCTCACCAACAGGTTGTCATACAGCAACTCTCCAGCTAATATTGGTGGAGGAAGACCCCTGTGCCACTCCGAGCAGTATTTCAGGCACCCAAGTAGAACTACAAACTCACCACAAGTCAACTGGATAGTTTCCTCACTTGATAGAATTTGACACCTCAAGTGGGATTCAAACCTACAGCGGTGAGGGGCCAGTGATTTGATGTCAACGACAATAACACTTATACAAAGTTGATGTAGCTTCTATACAGTTTATTTAGTGTGTGATCACAGTGCTGAATGAAATATCACCGATTTTTGTGTAGGTTTATACAAATTTATTTTAGCTCAATTGCGAAACAAGTTCTTACAACTTATATTAATCACCCCCGAGACCTCATTCCTGATGGAATCCATCGCCACAAGGGAGAGAGAAGAGGCAACGTGGAAATTAAATGCCTTGCCTAAGGGCACAATCGTAACGGCTCCAGCTCGAACTCCACACCTTTTGTGTAGGTATCAAATGTTACCCAAATAAACATTCATTTTCAATCAAATTTGCTAAAATAATGTACTTGCTATACTGTCCTCAGTGGATTTGTTTTACGTCATTTAGACAACAATACAGCTTTCCTTATAAAACTTAACCATACATTACAATTTTTATAAAGATTTTCATGGTATGCGTTATTGGCAGCAGATCCTAGAGTCCAACAAAACATATTTTTGTCTTGGCGGTTCAACCCCCCTTTCCCCCATAGGTGTAGTTTTATTTCATACATTTAGCTATAATTTACCAATCGTATGCTCCAACTAAGCTGTGAACTTGCCTACTCCACCTTCATGGAGGTTACTAGGAATAAGTATTGATTACACTACGTTGTTCCGATCTTTATTATAGCTTGTTTGACTACTAATGTGTCGATCTATGTACAATAGGCATTGGCGTCGAGAGGCGCTTCTAAGGGGGAAAGGGTTAAAGTTACACCAACAAAAACAAGCATAGGCCATTATAGCGTCTCACCAGCTACGATTGGTGGCAGAAAACCCCTGGGTGACCCTCTGAGAAGTATTTCAGGAACGGGCAGACATACAGGTAGAACCACCAACCTTCCGCTAGTCAGCTGGATAGCTTCCTTACATAATTTCACATCCCAAGTGGGATTCAAACATACAGCGGTGAGTGGCAAGTGATTTGCAGCCACGGCAACCGAGGCTCCATACAAGTTTATATACCGGAGCAAGCATATAATATACCTGTTTATCGCTGAGATCATTAGTACGTGTGTTATGCAGCTGAATCTTGCAGGCGAGGCCCTGCATGTTGGCTACACTAGGTACTAGTTCCACTAGGCTACCAAGTGCTACCTCCTCTGTGTTGCCATAATCTATGTACTGGATCTTGAACTGGAATGTTACATAAATATCGCATACATTAGAATTGAGAGGACATATACATGTGACAACTTACTAGTTTAGTGCTGGACAAACCAATCATTATAGACAGGTCAATGGTCCAGTGGTTGACACATTGGGTTGCGAATCCAGGGATCGTAGGTTCGATCCCCTGTTGATAATAATATCAATAGTATTTCAGATGGGAGCATTAACAGATGTCTCGTGTATCGGTGCATAGCATCGGTGCATAGTATCGGTGCCTAGTATCGGTGCCTAGCATCGGTGCATAGCATCGGTGCATAGTATCGGTTCATAGTATCGGTGCATAGTATCGGTGCATAGTATCGGTACATAGTATCGGTTCATAGTATCGGTTCATAGTATCGGTGCATAGTATCGGTTCATAGTATCGGTACATAGTATCGGTGCATAGTATCGGTGCATAGTATCGGTACATAGTATCGGTTCATAGTATTGGTGCATAGTATCGGTGCATAGTATCGGTACATAGTATCGGTTCATAGTATCGGTGCATAGTATCGGTTCATAGTATCGGTGCATAGTATCGGTGCATAGTATCAGCTCATAGTATCGGTACATAGTATCGGTGCATAGTATCGGTGCATAGTATCGGTACATAGTATCGGTGCATAGTATCGGTTCATAGTATCGGTACATAGTATCGGTGCATAGTATCGGTGCATAGTATCGGTACATAGTATCGGTACATAATATCGGTGCATAGTATCGGTGCATAGTATCAGTACATAGTATCGGTGCATAGTATCGGTGCATAGTATCGGTGCTATGCACCGGGCATGTAAAAGAACAAAGGATGCTTCTGGAATTGGAGCATCTTCTCTATCTTGCACTATCCTCCAGAAAATGTAATTACTAATATACAAACCTGTCATAAGCAGCCATCGAAGGGAATCACAGAAAGTGGCTGCTTAGCACAGGTGGCTGCTTAATAGAGGTCAAATGTATAATAAAACTACATATTGGGAATCTGGAAACTGGCTGCTTAATACAGGTTGGCTGCTTAATAGGTGACCACTAACACTAACTTTTTCATATAAATGAAACACGGTCTGAGCGGGGCTCGAACCCGTGACCATCAGTGATGATAGGTTACAGTGGTATATAAGTCAGCGACCATAACCACTCGACCACGGAGGCGGACTCCTGCCCAAGTGAAGGTCTTCATCTTCCTACCCAAGTGAAGGCCTTCGTCTTCCTGCCCAAGTGAAGGCCTTCTTCTTCCTGCCCAAGTGAAGGCCTTCATCTCCCTGCCCAAGTGAAGGCCTTCATCTCCCTGCCCAAGTGAAGGCCTTCGTCTGCCCAAGTGAAGGCCTTCGTCTTCCTGCCCAAGTCACAGACATGGTGACAATCAAAATTGAGTCAACGCAGTACCAGAGATCCTCGTTATTGTCCGGATAGTTTAATACATTTGCATTGGTACTCGTTCCACTTTCTAACTCCCCATCCCCTATAAAAACTAATGGTCCCTGAATATCTGAATGCAGTTTAGTGGAATTGTAGAATGCTGTGTATAACAAATAAGTATCACCTTATCTGTGCCGAGGTTCTGCCTCACTTGACATCTGTACCACATACTGTCTTCAGTGAATAAACACGCATACACCTACAAAATAATATATGCATAGTGAATACATACACTGATATCTATAACTTTCATTAATATATCAAATAAACAGCAAATAATTATGTTTCAACGAATGATCACGTTATATTTCAGATATAAAATGTGATATACCTCCTTTGACCTATAATTGTGGCATTGGCCGTGAATTAATGTGACCCTGAAATCAATGTGACTCTGACCTTGAATCAATGTGGCCCTGACCTTGAATCAATGTGGTACTGACCTTGAATCAATGTGGTACTGACCATGAATCAATGTGGTACTGACCTTGAATCAAAGTGGTACTGACCATGAATCAATGTGGTACTGACCTTGAATCAATGTGGTACTGACCTTGAATCAATGTGGTACTGACCATGAATCAATGTGGTACTGACCATGAATCAATGTGGTACTGACCATGAATCAATGTGGTACTGGCCTTGAATCAATGTGGTACTGACCTTGAATCAATGTGGTACTGACCTAGAATCAATGTGGTACTGACCATGAATCAATGTGGTACTGACCTTGAATCAATGTGGTACTGACCTTGAATCAATGTGGTACTGACCATGAATCAATGTGGTACTGACCTTGAATCAATGTGGTACTGACCTTGAATCAATGTGGTACAGACCTAGAATCAATATGGTACTGACCTTGAATCAATGTGGTACTGACCTTGAATCAATGTGGTACTGACCATGACTCAATGTGGCATTGACCTTGGATGAATGTGGCCCTAATCTTGAATCAATGTGCCCTGATAGTGAATCAATGTGGCACTGACATTGAACATTGTGCCAATTTATTTAACAAGGCCATAAGCGATAAGTGTCTTTCATGCTTTCCAAGGAATAGCCAAAATTCTATTTCATGGTCAGTGGTAGGGTGTGACTTACTGTTGTTGTAGATAATTAGTCCTCGGATACGTATGCAAAGTTTCAAAGCCATAATTGTTTTTGAGAAATGTTAAGAGCTTTTTTTAAGCATAAATAATTTCTGAAATCAGCCAGATTTGGCCAAACTACAGGTTCAAGGTTACTCTTGGGGTGGGACTTGATGGGGAGGCAGGGGACAACCTAGCCTGGGTTCCACTCTGTCGATTTTTCACTAATTTACTTCTGGCAAAATGCCAGTTTGGGGAAACTATTTCCGAGCGTTGCGCCACCTACATTACACTCGTGTTTTCTAGGGTGTTGATTGAAGAACGACAACTCTTATCTGAAAGATACGATCGCTAAAATGGAAACGGAATCTTTTCGGAAATTACCGAACAGGCACGATTATACACAATCATTTTCGAAAATACACGAATGCTCCTGTAGCCTCATTTACATTGCATACATATAATTCCCCATTTCTGTGTTATATCGACGAGGTGGCGTATTTTAAATATTACGTTTAGATGGTAATGGGTTGATTCGGCGTAATTGAACTAAGGACGACTTAACCCATACCCTGATATATACGTATTTTTACGTGTTATCGGGCACCTGATATATACGTGTTTTACATGTCCGTTTTAAATCCATCATTTTCGCTACTTAAATACGGCAGAAAAGCGGTCAAAATATGTTTCAATAAGCAACAAGAACATAACTATAAATGTCTGAAGTTAAAATGAAAAATAAATCTAAAAATAGCAATTACTCAGGGCAAACCCATTCATTAGCTTGCATAAAAATATCTAGGTATTTGGTAAATTTCCACAGTGAAGGCCAATTCATGCGTATGGTCTAAAATTAGAATTGGATTGAAATTAGAACATTATATCACGTGACATTATGATGCATTAAATGGGTTCCCTGGTGGGGGGCGGGGGGTGCAGGTGTTAGTGAAACAAATTTGTTTGAAGTTTCTGTTGTATGACCACGGCTATAGATCAAAGTGCATGTAAGTCATAATGTTATGCAAGCATGATGTTTTTTGCTATACAGCAGGGTAATAACATTTGGGTTCAAAGGTTTTAATGCTAATTACCGACTAATGTCGGCATAACAACAGTTTGACAGGAAGCATCCAGTTGGAAATACACAGGGCGGTGTCTTAGGAACTTGTTGATATCAAAGGATGTGTGTTGTAGCCTCATGGAATGGCTAATGTTGCCAGCTAAACAGAGGGTAATAAACCCATGTGGGTGGAGTCTTTAATCAGAAAGTCCAATTGATTTAGGAAATTGATTTAATCAACTTAGGTTGCCACGCCCTTTTCCATGTACTATTAACTATTAAATAAACAAATATAGTCGAATATAATAATTATTCTCCAAAACCTGCATGTCCAATATTTACATACTAAAAAGTTTCTTTTAAAAATTATATCGTTGAAAACATCATTTATTTTTCTAAATTTTTTATTCTTACCATAAATATATTAAAGTAAGTTTTTATCAGGGAAAACAGGGTTAAACATGATAGGGGTCATTTTATCAGTTTTTCCTGAAATACCTTATACAGTTATTGGTCTCTTATCTATTGGTAGCTGATAAGCTATTACATAGTTACTGTATTGGGCTGGAGAACCTGATATGACTTTTTATTATGAGGGAAAGGGTTAAATATTGAGTAAATATGTAAAATCAGACGCACATTGTACTTTTTAAAACTATTTATCGTTCCGTTGACCCGTAAACAATGGCGGCTAATTATAAAGTTTTATCAACATTGAAATGTCTCGCTTTCGATTCAAGTACATCATTAATTAAATCACGTGCTAATAGGAGTAATAATATTCAATAATTACACGGAATACCACCCCCCCCACCAAGTTTCCACAGGCGTTGATATTTTCAGAAACACAATACGGCTCAATTAATGATCTCGGTATTAAAATATATTTATATGACTGACCAGGCAAAATACATCAACACCTATTCCAGGCTAGGGACAGTGTGCTAGTTACAATGTATCAAAGCATTAAATCTGACAGTATTTTTTAGTTATACAGTCATGGCTACTTAATAGAGGACAAATGTTTAATAAAACAACATATTGGGAATCTGGAAACTGGCTGTATTAATACAGGTTGGCTGTTTAATGGAGGTGACCACTAACACAGGTATGACTGTATGCTGATTCCTGCGAGATAAAATTCACAGGAACACTATGACATTTCATCTCTATGTGTGACCTTGACATGTGCCGGAGGTTATAAAACCTTTCTCAGATCTCAAACTCGAGCTGAAGTGATTTGATTGGTTGATTCTGAGATTTGCACTCAACTTAATTATAACCTCGGGGCCATGAATCACCGTGTCTGATTGTTCTAACCAGTCTAGCCATCATCAGTCTGACTTACCTTTCCGGTATCAGGCTGACCACAAACAGATTGAGCTGCAGGGCATAGCGTAGCAAGCTGTTCTGTTATATGGAATATCTTCTTTGTGTTTTCGTCATTTACAACCTGTATCCACAGCGTAATGGGAGTCTCTACATGAGTGATCATCACTGTCTCCCGCTACAATGTATACATCACACATATGATATGCTACACTACACAATACTGTACAATCATCACCCACTACAATGTATACATCACACATATGATATGCTACACTACACAATACTGTACAATCATCACCCGCTACAATGTATACATCACACATATGATATGCTACACTACACAATACTGTACAATCATCACCCACTACAATGCATACATCACACAAATGATAAGCTACACTACACAATACTGTACAATCATCACCCACTACAATGTATACATCACACATATGATAAGCTACACTACACAATACAATCATCACCCACTACAATGTATACATCACACATATGATATGCTACACTACACAATACAATCATCACCCACTACAATGTATACATCACACATATGTTATGCTACACTACACAATACTGTATTATCATCACCCACTACAATGTATACATCACACATATGATATGCTACACTACACAATACAATCATTACCCACTACAATGTATACATCACACATATGATATGTTACACTACACAATACTGTACAATCATCACCCACTACAATGCATACATCACACATATGATATGCTACACTACACAATACTGTACAATCATCACCCGCTACAATGTATACATCACACATATGATATGCTACACTACACAATACAATCATCACCCACTACAATGTATACATCACACATATGATATGCTACACTACACAATACAATCATCACCCACTACAATGTATACATCACACATATGTTATGCTACACTACACAATACTGTACTATCATCACCCACTACAATGTATACATCACACATATGATATGCTACACTACACAATACTGTACAATCATCACCCACTACAATGTATACATCACACATATGATATGCTACACTACACAATACAATCATCACCCACTACAATGTATACATCACACATATGATATGCTACACTACACAATACTGTACAATCATCACCCACTATAATGTATAGATGTGATTTAGAACAAGAGGGCCATGATCGCTCACATGACTAATTTTTTAAATAAATGAAATAATTGAAACACAAAATTTAATAATCTAAATTTCGTTTATTATACTTCTGTTGGATGTGTACAATGTTAAAATATGGTATCAAATCACCACTCAGGTGTTGTTATTTTTTTTATCCCTTGGTTTACGGATCCGCCAACCCTAAAAATCAACAAAGTGGAAAATAAATATAATTTTCATATATTTCTCGCCGATGCCACTTATAAACACAGATATAAATAATAAAATAAATTCCAAAATCTGCGTCGTAGTTTTTCGATAATTGCCGTATTTAAATCGTGTATGTATAAGACGCACTTTTTTCCCTCCAAAATAGTATCCAAAAGTCTGGTGCGTCTTACACATGATCATACCCGGCGAATAAGAAGCTAGCCACCTACGTCGAAGCACATGGGTACGGGCAAAGCAAACAGGTTCACTATATTAAGATTCTAGTCAATGATACTTTGGTTTGAATACTTTTTTTTTTGCGTCTCAAAAAATCTAAAAAATAAATAAAACAAGCTTATTATTTTTCGATCACCAACCCTAGACTTAGATTTTAGTGAACAAATCTGTAAACCAAGAAATAAAAAAAAGTGGCCTAATGTAAGATTCTATATATATATATATATATATATATATATATATATATATATAGGCTAGTCATTTGAAACGACAGTGACTGTATACCTCCTGTTCCAAAGCGGCACCGAGTCCATCCATCGTAAATGCTACTTGTCCTCCACCACTATCTCCCTCTTCTAAAAAACAAATCAGTTTTCACACAAAATTAGGCGTCCTAATGGAAATAGTCCTTATTAGTTAATTACATTATTTTAAACATTTATTATTATATACACGTATAAAGTTAAAGACAAAGATATTAACAACATGACCAAAATACATAAAAAGCGCAAAAATAGTTGGTGTCGTAAATGATGCCACAAAACTAATAAAATTCTAGTAATATGACGTTGCGTTTGACCATGTTTAATTGCAGATTTAAACACGGTAAATTCCTTTATATGTTATATTTCGGGTTTTACGCCTGCATCAGCACCATTTTGGGCTATATCGCCGGTGGGCAGTTTACTTAACAACACCTTTCCTGGGTAGGCTCCAGCGGTTAACCAGTACTTGAGTGCACCAACCTCCGTAAGAAACTGCCAACTTTTTCATATAAATGAGACACGGTCTGAGTGGGGCTCAAACCCGTGACCATCAGTGATGATAGGTTACAGTGGTATACAAGTCAGCGACATTAACCACTCGACCACGGAGGCGGACTAAATTCCTTTAAACAATCGGAATCGGATTCTACGAATGTCGGTCTAAATAATAGGCCATCGGTTCATGGGGCCCGATTCGTAATCGGTTAATCACTAGATTTTTACATGAAGAAGTTGTGCTATCCGATTTGGAAATAGTTTAGATTTTACACGAAGGAATTGAGATGTCTGGTTTGGGAGTAGTCGATATTTTACCGGAAGATGTTGTGATCTATATTTGGAATTAGTTCAGATTTTACCCCAAGAATTGCATTGTCTGGTTTTGGAGTAGTTGAGATTTTACTGGGAGCTGTGATGCTTGGCTTTAGAGTAGCTATGATTTTACAACAAGAATATACATCGTCTATATTTCGAGTAGTTGAGATTTTACCGGAAGAAATTGCGACGTCTGGTTTTGGAGCATTGCAGCGGTTGCATACGGTCCTCTTGCTGAAGTTGTGATTGGCACAACCTGGGTTGGGACATATCCAACCTCCAGGACCACCTAAAATCAATGTGACATATTTCTTAGTTGCAAGTAAATCTTGTATGTACATGAACATATACCCACAAAGCAACACCATTACTAGTCACTTATATAAGAATTGTTATCCGATATAGGATGATGAAATATTATATACAGTTTAACCTCCTATAACGGTCAACCCTATTAAATCGGCCACCTCATGATGCGAAATGAACGAGCCAGTTAGTTTCCTCCTGAGAGATTGACCTATATATTTGACCTCTATTTGATGGTCACTTCTCTGATCCGGTCGGTCTAAAACGGCCAGAATATGGTCAATTTTTCACTAGAAATGGCCATTTTCGCCGATTAAATAATGACACCGGAAACAATGCCCTCACACATGATGCATAAAGCTCTCATTCCACATAAATACGATCTAATAAAGCCCTCACATTTTTATTATACTTCATTTATTTTACAACGATTGCGAAGCAAGTTTTAACAACTTATATTAATCACTCTCGTTGGCTCGGATGAAATCGTATATGTAGTCATTCATGTAGGAGGAAACCAGAGTACCCGGAGAAAACCCACCTGTCCGATCTGGCGACCATCGTACCATCTCACATAGGTTGTACAAACATATGATGCAATGGATTTTGTGCCTGCCTCGTAATTGAGAGGTTGTGAGTTAAAACCCCGACAGAATCAGGGTGGTGGTGAATGTCCTTAGGCCATAACCTGCCAATCACGAAGTTGTGTTTGCTAACAGCACAGAGCCAGATCAGACAGCACCGTACCGTCTGATCAGGCTCTATGCTGTTTGGTATTTGGATAGTGGAGCTAAAACGCTTGTCAAAATAGCAAACAACATAGATCCTGATCAGAAGCGGCGCTATGCACATTCCGTCGGCAGGTTAAGGAACTCTTAAATCGACATCGTCGCTTCGCTCTCCATCACGGCGATGGATTCCATCATAAATGAGCCCCCCCTCTCCTCTCTCGCTCTCTCTCTCAAGATTACTCTACTGTTGTAAGAACTTGTTTTGCAATCTAGCTCAAATAAATTTGTATAACCTAAGAAACCGCTCACCTGCATCTGTTTTAAAATTACGTCTTCCATCTTCTCCAAAATTCCTGAAGCAAAAATCAACTTTCACTTTATCTCATTCCTACCTTGTATCCTAGTCTGTTCGATTAGCGCAGTGGTTAGCACGCTCGCTTCTCACCAATGCAACACGGGTTCGATCCTCGGACCGGGAGGTATGCGAGATGGTACGTGGTCACCAGATCGGACAGGTGGGTTTCCTCCCACACATACGCTTTCATCTACGCCAACGAGAGTGATTAATATAAGTTGTTAAAACTTGCTTCGCAAAGTTTAAACTTAAATTCCTATCTTGTTTAATCATATTTTATTGCATTCAGCATGTAAACTATAACATACAAAACATAATGCACAAGAACATAGTAGGATAATGCAAAATGTTTGGGCATGATAGCGCAGCGTTCGCTTCAGGTGCGAAAGGTCCGGAGTTTGAGCCCCGCTGGAACAGTTACGATTGTGCCCTTAGACAAGGCATTTAATTTCCATGTTGCCTCTTCCCGCTCCCTTGTGGCGATGGATGGATTCCATCAGGAATGAGGTCTCGAGAGCGATTAATATAAGTTGTAAGAACTTGTTTCGCAATCGACCTAAAATAAATGTGTATAAATTGAAAGGTTTGGGCCACCCAGTTTAACAAAATTAGAAAACGGCCTGCACTATTCCAACATAGAGAAGGTAGCAACGGGTGAACAAGAACTGTATGATGGACAGGCGTGTGCTCGACTAGTCAAATCAGTGACACATGATTAACCCATTCAACACCAAGTAACTGACATGGACTGGTCCATGATATTTTTAGTCGCTGACTTGTATACCACTGTAACCTATCATCACCGATGGTCACGGGTTCGAGCCCCGCTCAGGCCGTGTCTCATTTATATGAAAAAGTTGGCAGTTTCTTACGGAGGTTGGTGCACCCAAGTACTGGTTAACCGCTGGAGCCTGCTCAGGAAAGGTGTTGTTAAGTAAACTGCCCGCCGGCGATATAGCCCAAAATGGTGCTGATGCAGGCGTAAAACCCGAAATATAACATAACATAATAACATAACATAATGATATTTTTAGACCAATAAATTAATAACAAAATTACATTTGGATCAGTTCATTTATCAAAATGGGTAATTTTATTTCTAAAAATAGTTATACTACTTGAAAAAAGTGCAGATCCTGATGAGACGGCTCGTCACGAGCCGGCTCATCTGGATCTACACTTTTTTGTAAGCCAATTTAGAGGTCTGTGGTGTTGAAAGGGTTAATAGTGGATATCATTATAATAGATTAGTCAAACCTGTGTTAGTGGTCACCTCCATTAAGAAGCCAACCTGTATTAAGCAGCCAGTTTCCAGATTCCCAATCGGTTGTCTTATTATAGATTTGACCTCTATTAAACAGCCCCTGTACTAAGCAGCCACTTTTTCTGACTCCCTTGGCTGGCTGCTTAAGACAGGTTTGACAGTATGTTTATATCAGGGGTTTTGTAAACATTCAGATCGATTGCACAGGACACATATATATGAGTATGTGAGTGTTGGAAAACAAGTAATGCAAGGGAGGTAATTTTTCTATCTTAAAAATGCAAATAATTGATAATATCTAAAAACAAAGCGCCGTACATGATATTAGTAGTCAAACCTGTCCAAGAGACAACCTCTATAAAGAGACCACCTGACATAAGAGGCGAATCTAGATCTGTACTGAGGCTAAAAACTCCATAAAACATAGAGCTTGGCTTCAGATTTGTTCTTTACTCAAATTTCTCAAAGTTTATAACTCCTTAGAAAGCTGTATTTGCCTCAGAATACAGGTACATATTCATTGAGATATTGTTTCTGAATACTAAACAAAACATATCCCAACAAAAGTGTTCAAGTTTAATAATTTATCAATGTAACAAAATATTACTATCCAAGATTAATAGTTGTGTCCGAACTACTGATTACCGGCTCAATATTGAACTCCTTGTCAATGCTCGTGTCATTCACTGTGCCAGGCTGTCTAATGACTTTACTGCCCACCTTTTGCTATTAGCTGATGAAAATCCTTATTTTTCTTTTTAACCCATTCAACACCAAGTAACTGACATGGACTGGTCCATGATATTTTTAGACCAATAAATTAATAACAAAATTACATTTGGATCAGTTCATTTATCAAAATGGGTAAAAAAAATTCTAAAAATAGTTATATTACTTGAAAAAAGTGCAGATCCTGATGAGACAGCTCGTCACGAGCCGGCTCATCTGGATCTACACTTTTTTGTAAGCCAATTTAGAGGTCTGTGGTGTTGAAAGGGTTAAATGGCATGTTAAATTGAAATGTTTAGTTTGTTTCGATTCTGCAAGCGGTGAGAACGTAAAATGAACGCGCCATTATAATTTTCGATTGCGAACGTATTTAATGAACTATCGTCTGCTACCGTAATTTGAAGTATTTATAGTCTTTATTTTAACCCAGCATGCAAAGAGTTAAGTATGTTTAAAAGTCCTTTTTTGTTCTTATATGTCGACACCTGTACAATAAAGTCTGCGTCTGTGGTCGAGTGGTTAAGGTAGCTGACTTGCATAACACTGTAACCTATCGTCACAAGTTCGAGCCCAGCTCAGACCGCGTCAATTTATATGAAAAAGTTGGCAGTTTCTTATGAAGGTTGGTGCACCAAGTACTGATTAATCGCTGGAGGCTGTCCATGACAGGTGTTGTTAGGTAAACTGTCCGTCGCTCAAATGGTCAACCGGTAGCGACATTAAATAAACTTAATAATACAGTATTACTTTTTCTTCTGAGTAGTGCGATCTTCGGCCCTCTTAACGACTATGTTTGTTCCCTGCACGGTGGTCTTGTCCAGTTCTTTAACAGCTTTCTCTGCATCTGGCTCACATAGGAATTTTACAAACCTATGAAATAAATGAATTACAATACATATAGGCAGTAGAGGTGTAACAATAAACAGCTACATGTATAGTGATATATTGCCAAACTGTACTGTACAGCTACATGTATAGTGATATATTGCTATATATTGCCAAACTGTACTGTACAGCTACATGTATAGTGATATATTGCTATACATTGCCAAACTGTACTGTACAGCTACATGTATAGTGATATATTGCTATATATTGCCAAACTGTACTGTACAGCTACATGTATAGTGATATATTGCTATATATTGCCAAACTGTACTGTACAGCTACATGTATAGTGATATATTGCTATATATTGCCAAACTGTACTGTACAGCTACATGTATAGTGATATATTGCTATATATTGCCAAACTGTACTGTACAGCTACATGTATAGTGATATATTGCTATACATTGCCAAACTGTACTGTACAGCTACATGTATAGTGATATATTGCTATATATTGCAAAACTGTACAGCTACATGTATAGTGATATATTGCTATATATTGCCAAACTGTACTGTACAGCTACATGTATAGTGATATATTGCTATACATTGCCAAACTGTACTGTACAGCTACATGTATAGTGATATATTGCCAAACTGTACTGTACAGCTACATGTATAGTGATATATTGCTATATATTGCCAAACTGTACTGTACAGCTACATGTATAGTGATATATTGCTATATATTGCCAAACTGTACTGTACAGCTACATGTATAGTGATATATTGCTATATATTGCCAAACTGTACTGTACAGCTACATGTATAGTGATATATTGCTATATATTGCCAAACTGTACTGTACAGCTCAGATTGTTAACCCATTTCATTCTGGATACATTTAAAGGCTTTTGCAAACAACATAGATCCAGATCAGGATCTATGTTGTTTGCTACATAGCCAAGTGTCTTAGCAAGATCATCTGAATAGCAAGCAGCATAGAGCCTGATCAGACGGCACGTTCCATGGTGGCTAATCTGGCTCTATGTTCTTTGCAAATACTGTTTGAACGGTATCCAGAATCAAATGGGTTAATATTGTTTCAAACTTTGCAAAGCAGCTGGATAATCCTAGAATGTTGTCTTAAACAACACAAAGCAGCTGGATAATCCTAGAATGTTGTTTAAGAGAATGTTGTCTTAAACAACACAATGCAGCTGGATAATCCTAGAATGTTGTCTTAAACAACACAAAGCAGCTGGATAATCCTAGAATGTTGTCTTAAACAACACAAAGCAGCTGGATAATCCTAGAATGTTGTCTTAAACAACACAAAGCAGCTGGATAATCCTAGAATGTTGTCTTAAACAACACAAAGCAGCTGGATGATCCTAGAATGTTGTCTTAAACAACACAAAGCAGCTGGATAATCCTAGAATGTTGTCTTAAACAACACAAAGCAGCTGAATGATCCTAGAATGTTGTCTTAAACAACACAAAGCAGCTGGATAATCCTAGAATGTTGTCTTAAACAACACAAAGCAGCTGGATAATCCTAGAATGTTGTCTTAAACAACACAAAGCAGCTGGATAATCCTAGAATGTTGTCTTAAACAACACAAAATAAATGTACAGCACTGCTAGAAGAGCCCAAGACTTCTATTTTGATAATGTTAAAATCAATTTCCGAACAGAGGCCTTCTGCCCCCTGGACAAAGGGGTGCTGCACCCATGGATGACCACATTTGGACAAGTTCATTTATCAAAATGGGCAATTGTCTAAAAATAGTAATATTAGTTATTACTGGCAAAAGGTGCAGATCCTGATGAGATGATTCATCATGAGCAGGCTCATCTTGATCTACACTTTTTTGTAAGCCTATTGAGAGGTCTGTAGTGTTGAAAGGGTTCAACTTTACATAGGATGCTGTTCCTAGTTCCTCGAGGATCTAAGATTTTAATCAGCATTAGGTCATTCCAAATATCCATTGTCTTCATTTAGCTTGATGCTTTAACACACCAATCGATTCCAGTAATTCCTTTAGACAACATTGATTATTTTCCATGTGACAAGCTTTGCAAGACGGCCATGTTTGTTTACCATATTCAGGGGAGGTTATCCTATTCTCGAGGTATTGCTATGACTATGCTATACAGGGTGATGTGACTATAACTGAACATACAACAACAAACAACAGTTTATTGTTAATCAACCACTTGTGGGCAAATAAGCTATTAATGAGATGTTTGCAATATTAACAGCTTACAAACCAAGATGGGAAGTCGTAATAACGCAGTGGTAACGCGTTCGCTTCAGATGCGAAAGTTCCGGAGTTTGAGCCCCACTGGAGCCGTTACGATTGTGCCCTTAGGCAAGGCATTTAAACTCCATGTTGTCTCTTCTCTCTCCCTCGTGGCAATGGATTCCATTAGGAATGAGGTCTCGAGAGTGATTAATATAAGTTGTAGGAACATGTTTCGCAATCAAGCAAATATAAATTTGTATAAACTACGGTCATTCTTGAAACTGGGTCATCAGACAGTATCAAAACATTGGAGAATTGAAAATTGTTAGATTATTGTACGTTCACTGTCTATAAATATAATAAGGATAATTTAGCAATAGTAGCAATTTTGACACAGTTCCGATTGAGTACTAGTGGACTGGTAAACAATCATTTGATTCTTGGATATACAGTCAAACCTGTGTTAGTGGTCAATTCCATTAAGCAGCCACTTTCCAGATTCCCAATATGGTGTTTTATTATACAGTTTACCTCTATTAAGCAGCCACCTGTGCTAAGCAGCCACTTTCTGTGATTCCCTTGGCTGGCTGCTTAACACAGGTTTGACTGTATACATGTACATTGCATTAATGGGATCGTATGCTTAATTTATTATGTGTTAAAAACATTGCACTGTAATAAACTTAAACCTGGGCAAAATGAAACATACGTTTATTCAGTTTATTGACATATTAACCCTTTGCATGCTAGCGGCAGATAAAATCACCTTTGCAAACAGCATAGGAACGTGCCGTCTGAGCAGGCTCTATGCTGTTTGCTATTCGGATAGTGGAGCTAAAACACTTGGCTGAATAGCAAACAACATAGTTACATAGATCCTGATCAGACGAGGCGTTACGCCGCGGCTGATCTGGATCTATGTTGTTTGCAAAAGTAATTTTATTTACTCAGCAGGCAAAGAGTTAAATTAAACAATGTTCAGATTTCCTCTTCAAAAGATTTCTGCAACAGACTACGAACACAGAACACCTGGTAATTACTTTCCTTGAAGTTTCTTCCCTTTATGCAGTTTATAATAATTATTAAACAAACATATTAACAGTTTACCAACAAACGTGTAGCTACGACCTTTGATTAATTACATGTCATAATTATTTTTTTTCTTTGGTCTCTGGATAGCTTTATAATAGACAATAGATAATCTGTAGTCCAGTGGTAACACGCTAGACTGGTAATCCAGGGATTGCAGGTTCAATGCCCGTCTGACCATAATAAAATTAACAGTCTTTCAGATGGGACTTTAAACCGAGGTCTTGTTATGGTGCTGTACACCGTGCATGTAAAAGAACCAGAGGAGACTCTGGAATGGGTCTCTGTCTGTATCATTGCACTATCCTCCAAAAATCTAAAATGACTAATCTCTTCAGGAGGCATCGCTCATATGGGCAACCGGTAGCGAAGATAAATAAATGTAAAACACACAAAATTGTTTTACACATTCTAGAAGGCGATGTGGGCGAAATAGTCGCCCTAGGGACTATGACTTCGCCCTCCGGGGGCCCCACTTCTCCCTGGTTTTTACGATTTTCAAACATAATTTCTAGTAAGATACACTATAAAGCCCATTATAAAGCACTCCTTCTATTGAAATGTTGTATTTAAAGTAGCATTACATCGTAATAAAGGATGTTTTGGGTAAAATATAAATACTAATGTGTGTGTGTTTACAAAAATCGAAATAGTCGCTCAGAAACGATAAAATTCCAATAAATATAAACCGTCGCATATGCGAATTTGTTTATCAACGAAATGTAAACACGCACAGCGCGCATGAAACAACGCGCATGAAACAACAGAGGATGTAGAAAACAACGTATATATTTTGAACATGAAAGACTATCTATCTATCTTCCTCTAATGCCGAATCCCTCGCGGGGATGTAGACATGTCCCTATTAGACTTAGATAACAGAGGTATGAATCAACATATCAAGTAATTTAATTAAAAAAGACAACTTGGGACAAATGGGAACGATGCATTCCGAATGTAAACAAGTGCGGACGATGCGTTCTGTTTGTAAACAAATGCGTGACCGATCGACTCGGAAAGTCCTACTTTCGGTTTCGAGTTTGTTTTATCGCAAAAATACATTGTTTACCAATTGAACATAAGCATACAAAGTATAATGTTAGAATGTGTAGCAGCATACCATACGTAAAATTTGAATTTTTCAAATATCTTTTTATTTCATACAATGTAATGCTACTTTAATGGTTGGTTGTACTGTGCATTTTAACCCAATTTTGCAATAGTATATTAAAGAACACCATTTAAGGAAGCGATCACGCGCTTTCTCACTTCTCCCAAAAATTCTGACCTAGATTGAGCCCTGGTTTTAATTCTAAGCGATTTGTTTTCAAGCATTTTATATATGGATGTCTATATGATGCATATATTATTGTCCTTTCAAATTAATGTTAATTATAGTCTAGTCACTAGTGAGAGAAAATCCAGGTGGTTAGAATCCATACATGTACTTAGCTTAAAATACATACGCATATTTATTGAATGGTGGTTGCACCTTCGCTGTCTCTTTCACAGTAATGCCGGCTATTTCACCATACGGTATGAAAATCTTTCCAACATTCCTCTGGAAAAAAAAGAGAAGTCTTTAGAGCAAATACGGTACAAATAAACGTAAAATAAAAACTTTCACTAAGGCCTATCAATGGTAGCTCATACATGTATATTTATGTCACTGACCCGTCTTCAATTGAAATCATAATGTAATCTCTCATGTTGAGCACGAAATTGAATCAGAATGGTTGATTTATCATTGTGCTGGACTGCTAGTATCTACGCTGTTATACTAACATACATGTACAATTATTGTACACATAAGTGAGATCAGCTGGCAAACGTGACAAATTTCATGTGATTTTCGACACTGAATGGAACTATTATTGATCAAAAATACGCATAACACATTTGCACCTGAGATTAATAAATGTCCACCGATGGGTAATGCCTACTAATTGTGTGTGGGTTGGTATAAACTATGGAATATATAGTGGTTAACATGTTACAAAGCGAATCCAGGGATCGCAGGTTCGATCCCCCCATCTGACCATAAAATATTTTACACATACTCATCGGGCATGTAAAAGAACCATTGATGCTTCTAAAATTAGAGCGTCTATCTGTATCAAGCACTATCCTCAAACGTAGAATAATCAATAAATTTCTGGAGGAGTCACCCCGATTAATCGATAATTTACGGACTGTATGATGGACCAATGGTGTAATGTTGAAAATTAAAATGTGTTAATTGACAGTACGGTTGCTTCTTACTTCTGCGGACAGACAGAATGTGCACTATTCTCTTGATGTGTATTGTTTGTATAATGTAGTTAAAACATAACAATTCCGGCTGTCCGATTAGCGCAGTGGTTAGCTCGCTTCTCACCAATGCATCCCGGTTTCACACGAATGACCACATTTACGCTTTCATCCGCACCAACAAGAGTGATTAATATAAGTTGTTAAAACTTGCTTCGCAATCGTAAAATAAATAAGTTTAAAATAACATTTCCTTTTCCCAAGATTTTAAGAGGTGTAGGTCACGTTGTAATGTTTCTGCCGAGGACTAGGATTTTGTGATGAGGTAAACTATGGTATTGTGAGCAAAGAGGCTGGCCCAACTGATGCTATCTATCTTCCTCTAATGTCGAACCCGTTGTGGGGATGTAGACATATAAACAGGCTGTTTGGTAGATTGTCTAAGGGTAAGAAACAAAGAGACAGGGCACAGACCAGACCATTGGTGGATTCCAAATACAACTGGTAAACTGTTGGAGCATGAATGTCTTGTGACATATTTTGGAGAAATAATGGATCCAGTATGTAGCATTGTCAATATGATAAACCACTGAACTATACCTGAAGGATGTAATGATCGGATAGACCACAGGCACAAGACACAATTTTTTGCGCCCTATGGTTTTTGACAATATCCGATGTGAATGAGTGCTGTTTTCTCATTGGTCAAAAATGAAACATGTAAATCCATATGAAAACAGCAGCGGATCTTATCCAAAATGGAACAATTATTGGATTTTACTTTTGTTTTGGACTTGTTTTCTGTATTGCTCTGTTGGATCTGCACACTGAGGCTGCAAACAGCATGATTCGCGAGAGAACAATTGCATTTAACGAAGTAGATGTGAATTTTAGATGTTATGCGCATTACACGGTGTAAAACGACGAGAAAACATACCGCCAAATCAAAAACCGAACGCCCAGCAAAAACGACAACATTGCATTTTCTGCTGTTCACGATGAAACAATGTGCCATTCTGGTGTTATTTGACCGATCTCCATGAAATAAAAAGTATTTGTTGTTCTTCTTCTTCGTGTATACAGCACTCCTTCACTTATGAAGATTAGGTGTTGGCGCCGTAACAAAAAGTGTTAGTTAAGTGCTTGATCAGAAAGTGCTCATTAGAAAGGATACAGTGAATAGACATATTTTTACTTTAGATATATTATATATATATAAGTGTTTTTTATAAAACTATGTACATAATTGTGGCAATTTATGCAAAGTATATTGGGGTAAGGTCAGGTCAGACACAGGGATCAGGGCCTTGAAGGCGTCCAATGTGTCTGCGGCATATATAGTGGGCGGTAGCATGTTCCACTGAGCAACGGCTCTAGGATAGAAAGAGTATTTGTACGAGTCTTTAGCTGCGTGTATGTGTTTGTAGGTATAGGTGTTACTGTGTCTGGTTCTGGGGTTGATAGAATAAGGTCTTCCAGTCGGGACCACAAGGGCATATCAGTGATCTGGTCGTTTTTACCTAGTTTCTCGTTGTTTTTCTGCATGTATGTATGTATGCTACTTTAATGTCAAACCCCTCGCAGGGACGTTAGACATGTTTTCCTGGGCAGACTTAGCCGACCTAAGTGATTAACCAGTACTAAGCAATGTGTGTGAGGTGCCTTGCTCAATGACGCCACAGTGGCCTGACCCAGTATCGAACCCGGGATTGTTCGATTCCAAATCCGACGCACTACCACTGGACCACGGACGCCACAATGAATGTTAATTTCCGTTTGTTGCCTTTAGTAAACATTAATTAATATATGACCATAGGCCAAAAAAAAAATTGTGTCTTATGACACAAACCGTGATAGACGAAACCCGTCCATCCGGTAATATTGCAACTTTAAATTTAATAATACATGGTTTGTACATTGTGAAAAATGGCTGTAGAAACATCGATGTTGAAACCTATATGTGGAAAAAGTACCTCATTTGCATCGGTTGGTAAGTTACCAACAAAAACGTCAAATGTTTGTAGTGGCTTTCGAGCCATTTTTATCGCACATGTAGAATTAGTCTGCTATACGTATTTTAAAACATGTCAACACATTTGATAAATTTTAAGAACAATCTGATATGCAGTCTATTACTCTTTTACCCAAATCCAACGAATCCATTAAATGTTACTGAGTAGTTAAGCAGATGTGTTTTAGTTTCAATATTTTGGATTTTCCAATATTATGCACAATGCATGAAAAATAGGCTAAGTTTATTTAACGTCGCTACCGGTTGCGGACAGCTTACCTAACTACACATTTCGTGGGCAGGCGCCGGCGGTTAACCAGTACTTGGTTCACCAACCTCGATAAGAAACCCCTATGGGATCATATGGGACCAATTGGTCCATATGGGGCCATGCATACTTGCTTTATTGGGATCATGCTTTACACATAACCCAAGGTCTTTTCAATATACTCTTTAATATTATACTTAAAATCTGACTGTAGTAAATACTTTGTTAAGTTTAAAATATCACGGACCTCTTAATGTTTCACATTAAAGTAACTACGGAGTGTTTTGATAGAAATCCCCGAATCATGTTACAATTTGTCACTGTACTGTATTCAATAAATTAGCTGATAAGAGTAAATGGTCTAATCGACAAAAGATTGCTAGTTTATGATTTGAATGTCGAGTAAATTGTTTTGTATTTGGATGTCGAAATATAATAGCCTATTATTATATATATGTCATATAATTCATTATTATTAATAATGTCGTTTATTTTGGATGAACATTTCGTGTTGGTATATATTCTCTCACTCAATATATTTATCTGGAAATCTAAAACATTATTGAAATCTCCTCTAAGAATACTAGTAAGGGTTTCACTGCTATTATTCATAACCGTATGTTCCACTACGTTTTTTGTATTATAAATAATGCTGTGTCATCTATGTTAGGTCTGTAAGTGTAACCATAGAGTTACATATTTTTATTTTTACTAGCTGTAATCTACATGAAATTATTTCAGCCTGATTTATTATTTCATAGTTAGTGCTTAAGTTGATTAGAATTCCTATGCATGCTCTGTTGGTACTACATGTATTTCCACTGAGGAAAAGATCGGGGTACTACTGTTGTTTTCTCTCCATTTCTCGGTGTTTTCTTGTGTGCAACCATTTTCTTGTAAAACATATATTGAATTTCTTTTGTTTTATGACATTTATATATGTTTCTGTCTTAGGAAGACACAAAATACTATCTACAGGTAAAACTCGAATCTGTATTTCAGCCAGCAGTTACACTGTTCCCCTTGTATTTCGTTTCGGCAAGCGTAGTGAATTTGACGAAAAATACATGAGATCCAATGAGTTGGATACATCCTTATGCATTCTTTTGAATACTAATTACTCATGTGGGTGTTATGATGTACATATATATGATTACATGTAGAGTGACGACTCGGTGGAAGCTGTCCTTCCTTTATATACGATATACACGTATTGATTAGTTACTGTCATATCTGGACGATGGAGACCTTATACCAACTCGTCACATTTTCAATAGTAATTTTCTCTCTATATAATATTACATTTTGTATATATTGCTTTCCATGCAACTACTATGTGTATATATATATGCTATATGCGTATTTGTTCTGCTCTCCAGTATTGTAGGAAATAAAGGTATGTATAAACAGCTGAGCAAATTTAATTGTCTCATGGGATGTTGCTTAACTGACGAGTCCTGAAATGCCACGATGTCCACTTGCATTGTCAACAAGGACGGAACTCAATTGACAATATACATAACTCAGCAACAACAGTGTGTTTTACGTTTATTTATCGTCGCTATCGGTTGCTCCTATGAGCGACGCCTCCTGAAGAGATTAGTCATTTGAGATGTTTGGAGGATAGTGTAATGATACAGACAGAGATCCACCCCATAGTCTCCTCTGTTTTTGTACGTGCACAGTGTAAAGTCCCATCTGAAAGACTGTTAATTTTATTAGGGTCAGACGGGGGATCGAACCTGCGATCCCTGAATTATCAGTCCAACGTGTTACCACTGGAGTACAGATCAGTCTATCAGCAATAAAATGTAAAACAAACTGACAAGAAGCCATTCACTGAAAAGCCTTAACTGGCTGAATACCGGTACGACAATGGTATATTCCGCCTATAATGTCAATTTCGCAATTGATTTTGACTTCATATTTATTGGCTTTCTCCCATTGATAGGTAACGCTTGTTTTCATATAAGATCCATGGCAGTAGGGGTCTTGCCATATTATAAAATAAACAGTATATTAACACCCTTTACGTGCCAAACCTTATAGTGTGACAGTCAGATTATTCTAGTGGATTTGGGTAAATCAAAATTCTATGATCGGTGCGTCATGAGAATTAAAATGTATAAAATTCCTTCAAATCGAATCTTGAATAATCTTAAATATCAGTATTTCGTACATGTTGTTCAAGTAAGTACCCGAACGTTGATACAGCACCAGTTATAACATGTGTAAAATAAATTACTGTAGCATGGTAGTCCCTGTTCTCCAGATGGTAAAGCTCTTTATTTAATTTTCATTATCATAATATTTATTTTATCAGTTTATCTATGTCAACCATCAGCTGTTCAGTTGTTGACAAAATGGGTGTGTGTGTGACCTAACTTTAAACAGTTCTGGCAAAATCATTAATCTATTTCTTTGACAGATCGCACAAAACCTTGGAACATTCGGCTTCCACACACGTTAAACGCACCCACAATGGAAGCTATTAACATTCGATTCATTCAATATCCCAGTGTTACTGGTTTCCGGTGATATAGTACTGAGTACATAACAGATGTTCTCGCCAAAAACTCTTCACGCCAGGATATTATCGGAAATCTAGTTGGTATTGTGGTATCTCTTGTTTTCGATGGGCCCAAATTCTCGAGGTATAATGTTATTCGTCCACTGCTTTGTTCATGCCCAGGGTGGTCTACTTTCCATCACAAATGACTGATTTCTCGGTCATAATCACAAAAACTATATGGAGAGATTAAGTTCTCTAACAGATATTATATATATTTAATAATGATATGGCGTCCGTGGTCCAGTGGTAGAGCGTCGGATTTGGAATCAAACGGTCCCGGGTTCGATACTCGGTCAGGCCACGTATGTAGTGTCATTGAGCAAGGCACCTCACACACACATTGCTTAGTACTGGTTAATCGCTTAGGTCGGCTAAGCCTGTCCAGGAAAACATGTCTAAGTCCCCGCGAGGGGTTTGACATTAAAGGAACATACATACCATACATACATAAAATGAAAGAATATTTGAATTACTTAATTTGTTTGTTTTTAAGGATGGTGGTTAAAATTTCACAAAGCAATATATGAGTATGAGATAACCTGTGAAGATGGAGCTTCTGTATATGTTAATCATTTACTGCATACTGTTTGTCGTGGGCACACTGTGTATGCTGTATCGGGATTCAGCTGTCTTATGTACAGGACCTATTGGGACGTTGAGACAGATTATTACGGAGGTACGTACAACTTTAGTTTATACAAATTTATTTTAGTTTGATTGCGTAACAAGTTCTTACAACTTATATTAATTACTACAAAAGTCCTTTCATTAACATGAATTCAGTTACCATTGCTTTCATTAACATGAATTCATTTACCAGTGCTTTCATTAACATGAATTCAGTTATCAGTCCTTTCATTAACAGGAATTCAGTTACCAGTGCTTTCATTCAAAAAAGCATTTGATATTGATTCAGTTACCAGTGCTTTCAATGACATTAATTCAGTTACCAATGTTTTCAATAAACAGGAATTCAGTTACCAGTCAGGCCCGTCGCTGGGCATACGCAAGTACGCACGTGCGTATCATTGGTCTCAGAAAATGAAAAAAAAAGAAAACTCCAAAAATGCATTAAAATTTAAAACCCCGGGGGGGCGGGGGAAGTAGGGATACATAGGCACCGTGATGTGTGGAGTGGCGGAATAATTGAGCCCATTGCAAATATCGTGCACCTCTAAATTTAGTGTGTGCTATTTTACATGCTTGTTTAATTGATAAGGGCGATAGATCATGTATATTATATATCTAGCCTTAATGTGTACATTTATACGGCTTGTTGTGAGAACTTTAGTCCTGCAATTGTATGTTACAAAATGCATTGAAATGCGTACTCGCTCGCTAAGCTCACTCGACAAACAAGCATATTTGGCTGTGCATATCATCAAAATAGCTCCAGCGACGGCCCTGCCAGTCCATTCATTGACATGAATTCAGTTACCAGTCCTTTCATTGACATGAATTTAGTTACCAGTCCTTTCATTGACATGAATTCAGTTACCAGTCCTTTCATTGACATGAATTCAGTTACCAGTGCTTTCATTTACATGAATTCAGTTACCAGTCCTTTCATTGACATGAATTCAGTTACCAGTCCATTCATTGACATGAATTCAGTTACCAGTCCTTTCATTAACAGGAATTCAGTTACCAGTGCTTTCATTTACATGAATTCAGTTACCAGTCCTTTCATTTACATGAATTCAGTTACCAGTGCTTTCATTAAAATGAATTCAGTTACCAGTGCTTTCATTTACATGAATTCAGTTACCAGTCCTTTCATTTACATGAATTCAGTTACCAGTGCTTTCATTTACATGAATTCAGTTACCAGTCCTTTCATTTACATGAATTCAGTTACCAGTGCTTTCATTAAAATGAATTCAGTTACCAGTGCTTTCATTTACATGAATTCAGTTACCAGTCCTTTCATTAACAGGAATTCAGTTACCAGTGCTTTCATTTACATGAATTCAGTTACCAGTCCTTTCATTTACATGAATTCAGTTACCAGTGCTTTCATTAAAATGAATTCAGTTACCAGTGCTTTCATTTACATGAATTCAGTTACCAGTGCTTTCATTTACATGAATTCAGTTACCAGTGCTTTCATTTACATGAATTCAGTTACCAGTGCTTTCATTTACATGAATTCAGTTACCAGTGCTTTCATTTACATGAATTCAGTTACCAGTGCTTTCATTTACATGAATTCAGTTACCAGTGCTTTCATTTACATGAATTCAGTTACCAGTCCTTTCATTTACATGAATTCAGTTACCAGTGCTTTCATTAAAATGAATTCAGTTACCAGTGCTTTCATTTACATGAATTCAGTTACCAGTGCTTTCATTTACATGAATTCAGTTACCAGTGCTTTCATTTACATGAATTCAGTTACCAGTGCTTTCATTTACATGAATTCAGTTACCAGTGCTTTCATTAAAATGAATTCAGTTACCAGTGCTTTCATTTACATGAATTCAGTTACCAGTCCTTTCATTAACAGGAATTCAGTTACCAGTGCTTTCATTGACATGCATTCAGTTACCAGTGCTTTCATTTACATGAATTCAGTTACCAGTGCTTTCATTAACAATAATTTAGTTACCAGTGCTTTCAATGACATTAATTCAGCTACCCGTGCTTTCATTGACAATAATTCAGTCACCAGTGCTTTCAATAAACAGGAATTCAGTTACCAGTGCTTTCATTAACAGGAGTTCAGTTACCAGTGCTTTCATTAACAGGAGTTCAGTTACCAGTGCTTTCATTAACAGGAGTTCAGTCACCAGTGCTTTCATTAACAGGAATTCAGTTACCAGTGCTTTCATTAACAGGAGTTCAGTTACCAGTGCTTTCATTAACAGGAGTTCAGTTACCAGTGCTTTCATTAACAGGAGTTCAGTTACCAGTGCTTTCATTAACAGGAGTTCAGTTACCAATGCTTTCATTAACAGGAGTTCAGTCACCAGTGCTTTCATTAACAGGAATTCAGTTACCAGTGCTTTCATTAACAGGAGTTCAGTTACCAGTGCTTTCATTGGCAGGAATTACTCTCTGAAAATGACAGAAAAACATTCCGGAAATTGATACATTATGATATATTTCTTTGTCTACTTGTACATAAATCATGAAATTTTAATAAAAATTCCTGTAAATCTGTATTAACAATACCACTGAGTTACGGTAACATTGCTTTCTAAGAATCAAATACAGACAGTCAAACCTGTCTTAAGCAGCCAGCCAAGGGAGTCAGAAAGTGGCTGCTTAGCACAGGTGGCAGCTTAATAGAGGTCAAATATATAATAAAACAACCAAATGGGAATCTGGAAACTGGCTGCTTAATACAGGTTGGTTGCTTAATGGAGGTGAATCACTAACACAGGTTTGATTGTAATTATATATTTTGGATGTTCTATTTTCAGTCAGTTGCGAGAGTCATACCCAGCATTTTACAAAACACTGTTATCAAGATATGCAACTATCTACTGTTTAAACGGTAATTTATTATAAATATTCATGTCGCACAGGTGATTTTACACATTTCAAAATAAAGTTTAGCGTTTTCATAGCCTGCAATCGATTAAGCATGTTTCAGCAATGCTTTCATAATCATAATACTTTTAAACCAAAAAAAACAAATCTTGTACAGCAATTTAAAATTACTAAATTAGTCAGACTGCAGCGATATATGCCGCCGTCATTTCTGTTACCTGACCTGTGTGACATCATAACAAGTGTTTCCATATTATGATTCCATTCTCTGACAGATTCAGTGAAATTGCTTTAACCCATTCAACACCAAGTAACTGACATGGACTGGTCCATGACATTCTTAGACCAATAAATTAATAATAAAATTAAATTTGGACCAATTCATTTTATTAAAATGGGTAATTTTGTCTAAAAACAGTAATATTACCTGCAAAAAGTGCAGATCCTGATGAGACGGCTCGTCATGAGCCGGCTCATCTGGATCTACACTTTTTGTAAGCCTATTTAGAGGTCTGTGGTGTGGAAAGGGTTAAAATGGCATTAATTATGCATATTATTTTAATTGTAGTTCATTTGCATGCCATGATTTGAGCTATTGCGGTTGCCGGCTGTTAATATTTATTCCGATAAAAACTGTCGGAAGTGCGGTTGTGACATCACATGCATCATGCAAAAGTGATAAAGGCAAAAGTAATCCGAGTGAATTATTCTTAAAGCAGCATTACATCGCAATAAATAAAATATAAATACTAATGTGTGTGTGTTTACAAAAATCGAAATAGTCACTCAGAAACGATAAAATTCCAATAAATTTAAACCGTCGTATACGCGAATTTGTTTATCAACACAGTTTATCAACGAAATGTAAACACGCACAGTGCGCATGCGTGAAACAACAGAGGATGTAGAAAACAACGTATATATTTTGAACATAAAAGACTATCTATCTTCCTCTAATGTTAAACCCCTCACTGGGATGTAGACATGTCCCTAAAAGACTTAGCTAACAGAGGTATGAATCAACATATCAAGTAATTTAATTAAAAAAGACAACGTGGGACAAATGGGGACGATGCATTCCGAATGTAAGCAAGTGCAGACGATGCGTTCCGGTTGTAAACAAGTTTGTTACTGATCGACTCGGAAAGTCCTACTTTTGGTTTCGAGTTTGTTTTATCGCAAAAAACACATAAGCATACACATTATAATGTTAGAATGTGTAGCAGCATTGCTACCCATACGTAAAAATTGAATTTTTCAAATATCTTTTATTTCATACGATGTAATGCTGCTTTAAAATGACTATGATCATGATCTAGTTATTGCGCAATATGTGGACGTTTAATCGCTATAAGTGGTTAAGGTCGCTGACTTGTATACCACTGTAACCTATCATCACTGATGTTCACGGGTTCGAGCCCCGCTCAGACCGTGTCTCATTTATATGAAAAAGTTGGCAGTTTCTTACGGAGGTTGGTGCACCCAAGTACTGGTTAACCGCTGGAGCCTGCCCAGGAAAGGTGTTGTTAAGTAAACTGCCCGCCGGCGATATAGCCCAAAATGGTGCTGATGCAGGCGTAAAACCCGAAATATAACATAACATATTAATCGCTATAAACTCCTCAAAAGGGTTTTTATAAACATGTTTTTTACAGCCAGACATGTTGAATATGATGATATTAATAGCAATGTTACCATTGTTGGCGTTTTTCCTTTAAGAAATCTACTGGCTATTTGTGGTCAGCTACCCCAGCTGTTGTGATCTTGCCATTCCTAGGACTTGAGCCATGGGAGACTATGGGGAGAAAGTCTCTCTCCCGGAGTTATTTTGATTCAAATGAAGCTGATGAAGAGTGTTACCGTAGTTCCTCTATGCTCTTGTTTTCTTGAAATTCAATGCCAAATTTGTCCTAGTGGACATTAGTGATGGACATTAGTGAAGGAACTGCCAGTTACATTGTTATTATAAATATCCTTAAAGTGAGGTCATTTACAAATAGTAATTTCACAATTAATCAATTCACTTGGGGGCAAATTTGGGGGTAAAAATGAAAATACAATGTATAAGACGGTAATCATAATATCACCCGCTCTTGCAACACCAACATGTAAATGAACTCATCAGTGCACTTTAAACTTTTCGAAAATCACAGGTTTTTTTTTCCCAGTTTCTTTGTGTCTCTCTTCCTTTTATATTAAAACGAAACATTCCAACTGAAAGCATACATTTCCGAACGTTTTTCTTGCATGTTTTAATTCCGTCTTTTGCTTAAGCTCGCTTTCTAACATTATAAAATAGTTCCTACTAAAGATACTACTTGTACTGTAACCTGTCATAACATACTATGTGTGTATGTAATTGTATATAAGGAAATGGTTTCGAATAAGTTATTATGTAACGTTTTCCCCTATCCTAACTATGCGGTTGCAACTATTCCTGTGCTATGTACTATTCATGAAAAAAATATTGTTTAAACTAAACTTTTCAAATAATAAGAAGGCCTATTGTGCTCGCTGTCATCGCTAGCTATATCTCTTTACCCATTCCTTCATAGAGATTTAGGTTAATATATTATTATATCTCCATACAAACGACAGCCATTTAGCTATTATGCAGTGGATAAGTAGTCGTCATATATATACCACCGTCTTAGATATTACGGGGACTACATGAGATTATGGCCTTAATTATGAACATTGGTTTAGCTACTACATATGTCGTATTGGTAATGGTGTCTAAGAGGTGCCTATATGAGGGAAAGAGTTAAACTACTCAATGTATAGATTTAGAACTTCAAACAGCTGTTTCCTACCAAAGTGAGATAGTTCAGTCAGGTTCCATAACTCCATAATTTAACAGAATTATGTCCCCAGTTTTACACTGAAAATGTAGTTAGTTATATAGTAAGATGGCTTATAAATCTCTTGAGTCACTCGATGCATTACACAGAAACTTGATATACATGTTCCTCATCAGTTGTCTGTGTGAGGCAAGTTCTATAAACAATGTCCAATAAATTAGCCCAGTTATCTCCCTTTGGTAATTAAAATTTCTGGTTAAAGATTTCCTGCAAATTTGCTAGGTCTTGAACAACTCTCAATCATACTAGGCAGGATGCCCAAATACTGTCGTCATGCATTTTTATAAAATTATACCGCCTTTTGCAGTTAGAACAGCTAGTATGTTGGTCCAATCAACACAACACAATGATACTAAACAACATACTTCTTCATTATCCAAGAGTAGGATGTTTGAGTCCAGCTCAGTATAAATAAATTATTATAAATATGAAGTTAAACATATATCTATAAAATACACGTACTGCAGTACATTTGTATTTGTTCTTCCTCTGTTCTTTGAATAGTTGAGTGCATTCCTTCTAACAGCTCTTGTTTCATGTGGTATACCAGGGTTCAACATCACTCTGTCTGAATGTTTATCTGCGCCACTACTGTCACCAATTGAAAAACACTGGAGCCAATTAAAAAAAACTTGGAGCCAACTAAGAGCCATATAGTTAACAAATAAATATTTGAAGCCATGTATTTGACAAAACATGAGCTTAAAAAAAAGAAAGAAAAAAAGTTGCGCCAAATATTTTCGCCAATTCACAAAATTTAGCGCCAATATTAGTTTTTTTTTGTCGCAATTGGCGACCGACAGCAGGAACCCTGGTATACATGTATAATATTATATTTGGTGGAGACACAAATCTTCACCATAACTCTTTGAATGCTGGATAAAAATAAAGGTTATAAATAGCCTAAATAATTGTAGCAGACTATCTTTTTCTGATTTGTAACTGAAAAGTCTGGAAATATGTCAGGGAATTTCATTAGAATTGTGTCGTTATGTAAATGTTATTTTCACTGCTAGTGTGCAAAGAGTCGATATACCAAGAACTTCTCTCTATTTTGAAGCCTATGCTTTACAGAGATGAGCATAACGGTAGGTTCTGACGTCTTTCGGAAATTGGCTGACAAATCGGGACTTCATTGACCCAAGTCAAAGACGTCAGTACCTCTGTCCATACTTGTCGTGATGGATCTTAACATTGTACTAGATCTTGACCACACCCAACTGTTGAACATGGTGCATATTATTTGCTTTAAAAAGCTTACGTCATATTAATTAATTTTGCTTATACAACAAAACCCACCAGTCACTGCACAAACTGATGCACAACAGGCTAATGCGGGCCTGTTAAACAAATATAATGAGCGATTAATCAAATAATTCCCTTATATAGCTTGTCTTTTTCAGTAAAATGTAGCGGATACGTGGTTAGTTAATTTCTATTATTGGCAGCAATAATATATACTCATTGTCTCGTCGTTTTTGCACATTACTTTATATAAAATTTCATGTACTAATCACGTACTTCAGCACAAGTAAACTAACCTTGTATTGTTGCACATTTTCTTGCCTGTACCATAACAGTAGTGCAACTCTTTGAAGACGCTTGAAAATGATAATAATTATACATGTACGTGTATATACGTTTACGACAAATCATTTCAGACTGCCTCCATTGTCGAGTGGTTAACCCATTTGATTCTGGATACCGTTCAAACAGTATATGCAAAGAACATAGAGCCAGATGAACATGCTGTCTGATCAGGCTCTATGCTGTTTGCTATTCCGATGATCTAGCTAAGAAACTTTGCTATGTTGTTTGCAAAAGCTGTTAAATGTATCCAGAATGAAATGTGTTAAGTTCGCTGACTTGTATACATACCACTGTAACCTATCATCACTGATGGTCACGGGTTCGAGCCCTGCTCAGGCCAAGTCCGTTTATATGAAAGTTGGCAGTTTGTTACAGAGGTAGGTGCATCAAATACTGGTGCTGGAGCCTGCCCAGGAAAGGTGTTGTTAGGTAAACTGCCCGCCGGCTATATAGCCCAAAATGGTGCTGATGACGGCGTAAAACACAAACAAAGAAACAACAAATCATTCATGTTTCCACACTGATATTAAAGTTTGCATGTCAACCTAGCCTAGAATACTATATGTTATATACAGGAATACTTACATAGTGCATGCCAACCTAGCCTAGAATACTATATGTTATATACAGGAATACTTACATAGTGCATGTCAACCTAGCCTAGAATACTATATGTTATATACAGGAATACTTACATAGTGCATGCCAACCTAGCCTAGAATACTATATGTTATATACAGGAATACTTACATAGTGCATGTCAACCTAGCCTAGAATACTATATGTTATATACAGGAATACTTACATAGTGCATGTCAACCTAGCCTAGAATACTATATGTTATATACAGGAATACTTACATAGTGCATGTCAACCTAGCCTAGAATACTATATGTTATATACAGGAATACTTACATAGTGCATGTCAACCTAGCCTAGAATACTATATGTTATATACAGGAATACTTACATAGTGCATGTCAACCTAGCCTAGAATACTATATGTTATATACAGGAATACTTACATAGTGCATGTCAACCTAGCCTAGAATACTATATGTTATATACAGGAATACTTACATAGTGCATGTCAACCTAGCCTAGAATACTATATGTTATATACAGGAATACTTACATAGTGCATGTCAACCTAGCCTAGAATACTATATGTTATATACAGGAATACTTACATAGTGCATGTCAACCTAGCCTAGAATACTATATGTTATATACAGGAATACTTACATAGTGCATGTCAACCTAGCCTAGAATACTATGATATGTTATATACAGGAATACTTACATAGTGCATGTCAACCTAGCCTAGAATACTATGATATGTTATATACAGGAATACTTACATAGTGCATGTCAACCTAGCCTAGAATACTTAGGATACTATATGTTATATACAGGAATACTTACATAGTGCATGTCAACCTAGCCTAGAATACTTAGGATACTATATGTTATATACAGGAATACTTACATAGTGCATGTCAACCTAGCCTAGAATACTTAGGATACTATATGTTATATACAGGAATACTTACATAGTGCATGTCAACCTAGCCTAGAATACTTAGGATACTATATGTTATATACAGGAATACTTACATAGTGCATGCCAACCTAGCCTAGAATACTTAGGATACTATATGTTATATACAGGAATACTTACATAGTGCATGCCAACCTAGCCTAGAATACTTAGGATACTATATGTTATATACAGGAATACTTACATAGTGCATGCCAACCTAGCCTAGAATACTTAGGATACTATATGTTATATACAGGAATACTTACATAGTGCATGCCAACCTAGCCTAGAATACTATATGTTATATACAGGAATACTTACATAGTGCATGCCAACCTAGCCTAGAATACTTAGGATACTATATGTTATATACAGGAATACTTACATAGTGCATGCCAACCTAGCCTAGAATACTTAGGATACTATATGTTATATACAGGAATACTTACATAGTGCATGCCAACCTAGCCTAGAATACTTAGGATACATGATATGTTATATACAGGAATACTTACATAGTGCATGCCAACCTAGCCTAGAATACTTAGGATACTATATGTTATATACAGGAATACTTACATAGTGCATGTCAACCTAGCCTAGAATACTTAGGATACTATAGTTATATACAGGAATACTTACATAGTGCATGTCAACCTAGCCTAGAATACTTAGGATACTATATGTTATATACAGGAATACTTACATAGTGCATGCCAACCTAGCCTAGAATACTTAGGATACTATATGTTATATACAGGAATACTTACATAGTGCATGCCAACCTAGCCTAGAATACTTAGGATACTATATGTTATATACAGGAATACTTACATAGTGCATGCCAACCTAGCCTAGAATACTTAGGATATATATGTTATATACAGGAATACTTACATAGTGCATGCCAACCTAGCCTAGAATACTAGGATATATATGTTATATACAGGAATACTTACATAGTGCATGCCAACCTAGCCTAGAATACTTATGATACTATATGTTATATACAGGAATACTTACATAGTGCATGCCAACCTAGCCTAGAATACTTAGGATACTATATGTTATATACAGGAATACTTACATAGTGCATGCCAACCTAGCCTAGAATACTTAGGATACTATATGTTATATACAGGAATACTTACATAGTGCATGCCAACCTAGCCTAGAATACTTAGGATACTATATGTTATATACAGGAATACTTACATAGTGCATGCCAACCTAGCCTAGAATACTTAGGATATATATGTTATATACAGGAATACTTACATAGTGCATGCCAACCTAGCCTAGAATACTTATGATATTTGTTATATACAGGAATACTTACATAGTGCATGCCAACCTAGCCTAGAATACTAGGATAATATGTTATATACAGGAATACTTACATAGTGCATGCCAACCTAGCCTAGAATACTATGATATGTTATATACAGGAATACTTACATAGTGCATGCCAACCTAGCCTAGAATACTTAGGATACTATATGTTATATACAGGAATACTTACATAGTGCATGCCAACCTAGCCTAGAATACTTAGGATACTATATGTTATATACAGGAATACTTACATAGTGCATGCCAACCTAGCCTAGAATACTATGATATGTTATATACAGGAATACTTACATAGTGCATGCCACTAGCCTAGAATACTAGGATATGTTATATACAGGAATACTTACATAGTGCATGCCTAGAATTAGAACATATTATATACAGACATAATTATCTAAACTCCAGAGAAAGATATAAACTATGGGAGATTGTTGCAAATGATTTGATAGCAAATAGTGGGAGAATAGTCTGAGTGATTGACAGCAAATAGTGGGAGAATAGTCTGAGTGATTGACAGCATATAGTGGGCAAATAGTCTGAGTGATTGACAGCAAATAGTGGGAGAATAGTCTGAGTGATTGACAGCATATACTGGGAGAATAGAGTGATTGACAGCAAATAGTGGGATAATAGTCTGAGTGATTGACAGCATATAGTGGGAGAATAGTCTGAGTGATTGACAGCATATACTGGGAGAATAGAGTGATTGACAGCAAATAGTGGGAGAATAGTCTGAGTGATTGACAGCAAATAGTGGGAAAATAGTCTGAGTGATTGACAGCATATAGTGGGAGAATAGTCTGAGTGATTGACAGCATATACTGGGAGAATAGAGTGATTGACAGCAAATAGTGGGAGAATAGTCTGAGTGATTGACAGCAAATAGTGGGAAAATAGTCTGAGTGATTGACAGCATATAGTGGGAGAATAGTCTGAGTGATTGACAGCATATACTGGGAGAATAGAGTGATTGACAGCAAATAGTGGGAGAATAGTCTGAGTGATTGACAGCAAATAGTGGGAAAATAGTCTGAGTGATTGACAGCATATAGTGGGAGAATAGTCTGAGTGATTGACAGCATATACTGGGAGAATAGAGTGATTGACAGCAAATAGTGGGAGAATAGTCTGAGTGATTGACAGCAAATAGTGGAGAATAGTCTGAGTGATTGACAGCAAATAGTGGGAGAATAGTCTGAGTGATTGACAGCAAATAGTGGGAGAATAGTCTGAGTGATTGACAGCAAATAGTGGGAGAATAGTCTGAGTGATTGACAGCATATAGTGGGCAAATAGTCTGAGTGATTGACAGCAAATAGTGGGAGAATAGTCTGAGTGATTGACAGCAGTAGTTGGAGAATAGTCTGAGTGATTGACAGCATATAGTGGGAGAATAGTCTGAGTGATTGACAGCATATAGTGGGAGAATAGTCTGAGTGATTGACAGCAAATAGTTGGAGAATAGTCTGAGTGATTGACAGCATATACTGGGAGAATAGTCTGAGTGATTGACAGCAAATAGTGGGAGAATAGTCTGAGTGATTGACAGCAAATAGTGGGAGAATAGTCTGAGTGATTGACAGCAAATAGTGGGAGAATAGTCTGAGTGATTGACAGCATATAGTGGGCAAATAGTCTGAGTGATTGACAGCAAATAGTGGGAGAATAGTCTGAGTGATTGACAGCAAATAGTGGGAGAATAGTCTGAGTGATTGACAGCATATAGTGGGAGAATAGTCTGAGTGATTGACAGCATATAGTGGGAGAATAGTCTGAGTGATTGACAGCAAATAGTGGGAGAATAGTCTGAGTGATTGACAGCATATAGTGGGAAATAGTCTGAGTGATTGACAGCAATAGTGGGAGAATAGTCTGAGTGATTGACAGCAATAGTGGAGAATAGTCTGTGTGATTGACAGCATATAGTGGGAGAATAGTCTGAGTGATTGACAGTATATAGTGGGCAAATAGTCTGAGTGATTGACAGCAAATAGTGGGAGAATCTGAGTGATTGACAGCAATAGTGGGAGAATAGTCTGAGTGATTGACAGCATATAGTGGGAGAATAGTCTGAGTGATTGACAGCAAATAGTGGGAGAATAGTCTGAGTGATTGACAGCATATAGTGGGAGAATAGTCTGAGTGATTGACAGCAAATAGTGGGAGAATAGTCTGAGTGATTGACAGCATATAGTGGGAGAATAGTCTGAGTGGTTGACAGCAAATAGTGTGAGCATAGTCTGAGTGATTGACAGCAAGTAGTGGGAGAATAGTCTGAGTGATTGACAGCAAATAGTGGGAGAATAGTCTGAGTGATTGACAGCATATAGTGGGAGAATAGTCTGAGTGATTGACAGCAAATAGTGGGAGAATAGTCTGAGTGATTGACAGCATATAGTGGGAGAATAGTCTGAGTGGTTGACAGCAAATAGTGTGAGCATAGTCTGAGTGATTGACAGCAAGTAGTGGGAGAATAGTCTGAGTGATTGACAGCAAATAGTGGGAGAATAGTCTGAGTGATTGACAGCATATAGTGGGAGAATAGTCTGAGTGATTGACAGCAAATAGTGGGAGAATAGTCTGAGTGATTGACAGCAAATAGTGGGAGAATAGTCTGAGTAATTGACAGCATATAGTGGGAGAATAGTCTGAGTGATTGACAGCAAATAGTGGGAAAATAGTCTGAGTGATTGACAGCATATAGTGGGAGAATAGTCTGAGTGATTGACAGCAAATAGTGGGAAAATAGTCTGAGTGATTGACAGCATATACTGGGAGAATAGAGTGATTGACAGCAAATAGTGGGAGAATAGTCTGAGTGATTGACAGCAAGTAGTTGGTGAATAGTCTGAGTGATTGACATTACTTATATTTACGGTACATTAATTATATTTTTCAATGACACAAAGAAAACGAATTACACTTTGTATTTAGGCCAGATTTGTCACTTACCGTGTACAGGACCGGGTAATTAGACAATTCATTGAACAGCGTAAACCTGTAAGACACGCCTTAATATCAAGCTACCCAATACTGTGAATATGCATGCCCGTAGCTTCGAGAGCATATTTCAGCTGTTTCAGTAGTGAGGAAATTCAATCGAAAATGGACACAAACAGCAATAGCAATGTAAATAGGTATGTTGGAATAGATAACGGCATGGAACAAGCAGCTATATGTGGGAAGCGGAAAAAGATGTTATTTTATTTCAATATACATACATTGTCATTTATAATATATAGTGTGTCAGCAGGATTGAGAAGTATAAAATACTTATGTAGATCTCTCTCCTGAAAAAGGTGTTATATGGCATTTATGAGCAGTAACGGGTTAATGTCAATTCTTAGTAATAGTACTATTGCTTTTCAATGTCTTGTTTTCCAGTATAGCATAAAATTTCCAGGTCTCGATCGATAATATTATGTAATCTAAATTGTCAATATATCATGCACATTCTCTGAAAAGTTGGTCAAAATCAAATTAGATTTCATAATATATAATGTCGTACTGCTTGTTATCGACTTTAATTAAAAAAAACTCATGCAAACTTTTGTCCGTCGGTATATTTCACCGAATGAACATTGAAAGCATTATTATCGCGAGTGACGCTAGAAGTAAAGAATTGGTATATTTACAGTTTTACCAGACAGATGGATCTGTAGTCCAGTGGTAACACGCTGGACTGGTAATCCAGGGATCCCAGGTTCGATTCCCCGTCTTAACCTAATAAAATTAACAAGTCTTTCATTGGGACTTTAAACCAAGGTATAGTGTCGGTGCTTTAAAACGGTGCACGTAAAACAACCAGAGGAGACTCTGGAATGGGTCTCCGTCTGTATCATTGCACTATCCTCTAAAATTACTAATCTCTTCAGGAGGTGTCGCTCATATGGGCAACATGTAGCGACGCTATATAAACATAAAACACACACAGTCTTACCAGTCATGTGATTTCTTGTGTTTTTTCAGAAACTGTGTATTCCAGCTGATATACTTTGTGTTGTGTATACTGGCACACCTGGTATGGTTGGTGGATATGATCCCGATATTGTATTCTCACTACCCAAACTACAATCACACATTCTGGCCCTTTGTTGCCGTGTTTACCAACTACTTCTTCTGGCACAAGGCTTGGACAGGTAAGAATGTTATCGATCTGTGTGCCACGCCCATCCATTGGCAGGAGGCAGGTAAATTTTGTATAATTTAAAATGAGGCAAATATTATTGTGGGATTATGCTTGGACATGTAAGGATGTTTGCTAGATAGGTGTGTGTACTTTGGTTTCTTATACTGGTACATTTAACGAAATATATTACTAGTTTATACAAATTTATTTTAGCTAGATTGTGATACAAGTTCTTACAACTTATATTAACCCATTTCATTCTGGATATATTTAAAGGCTTTTGCAAACAACATAGATCCAGATCAGCCGCAGCGTGACGCTGCGTGCTGATCAGGATCTATGTTGTTTGCTGCATAGCCAAGTGTCTTAGCAAGATCATCTGAATAGCAAACAGCATAGAGCCTGATCAGACGGAACGTTCCGTGGCGGTTAATCTGGCTCCTATGTTCTTTGCAAATACCGTTTGAACGGTATCCAGAATGAAATGGGTTAATCACTCACGAGACCTCATTCCTGATGGAATCCATCACCACGAGGAGAGAAGTGTGGAATTTAAATGCCTTGCCTAAGGGCACAATTGTAAAAAGGTCACTTCAGGCGACAACATAATCTGATAGCCTATGCAGACAGAATTATTAATTATACATTGAAGATCTAATTTCTTTATTGTAAACATTGCAATGTATGAACTGAAAGGCAATGTGCAACCATATACAGATAATGTAAACCTCACATTTCAATAAAGTAAAACAGATATTACAATTAGCGATCCAGAGTGATGAGGACTCAATAACCAGGTAAATAGTAGTGGTGGAACCTATGCTCGGCATATATCCAACCCGCGGGTCATTATTCAGCCATAGAATATTGACCCCCCTTGCGGAAAAATGACCCCCCTTGCATATAGCAATATATAGTGGGAAAATATTGAATTTATTATAATTAAATGTTAATTAGCACTGTTTAAGACCTAACAACATATATTTTGATTCAACGATGTACAGAATAACATAAATATATTGAATCTGAAAAAAAAAGTATGCAGATAATTTGTCTCTTATCAATTTCTAAAGATGATCATGAGGTGGTGGGTGCTGTATAACTAGGAGGTTCACATAATATTTACACAGACAAACATAAAACAAATAAGAACAATGACCCCCACCCCTATGTATACACTGAACATCAATGCCATAGAATAATGACCCCTCTATGTGTAGACTATAATTATGAGAGAGCTGCAACCAACAGTGACACTTCCTGTGTTCCCAATACACTGGTTACATGAATTATATCATTCATAATAAGTAATATTTTAATATTGTATGAGCAATGACAGACAACATTATACTTTATAACGTGGGCCTCCCATGTATGCAGTGCAAGAAACTTCCATGCATACATGTAGAATGTGACCCCCATGCATACATGTAGAATGTGACCCCCATGCACCCCATGCATACATGTAGAATGTGACCCCCATGCATACATGTAGAATGTGACCCCCATGCATACATGTAGAATGTGACCCCATGCATACATGTAGAATGTGACCCCCATGCATACATGTAGAATGTGACCCCCATGCATACATGTAGAATGTGACCCCCTGCATACATGTAGAATGTGACCCCATGCATACATGTAGAATGTGACCCCCATGCATACATGTAGAATGTGACCCCCATGCATACATGTAGAATGTGACCCCCATGCATATACATGTAGAATGTGACCCCCATGTATACATGTAGAATGTGACCCCCATGTATACATGTAGAATGTGACCCCCATGCATGATACATGTAGAATGTGACCCCCATGCATGTACATGTAGAATGTGACCCCCATGCACCCCATGCATACATGTAGAATGTGACCCCCATGCACCCCATGCATACATGTAGAATGTGATCCCCCATGTATCCATGTAGAAGTGTGACCCGCATGTCACCCCATGCATACATGTAGAATGTGATCCCCATGCATACATGTAGAATGTGACCCCCATGCATACATGTAGAATGTGACCCCCATGCATACATGTAGAATGTGACCCCCATGCACACATGTAGATGTGACCCCCATGCACACATGTAGAATGTGACCCCCATGCATACATGTAGAATGTGACCCCCATGTATACATGTAGAATGTGACCCCCATGCACCCCATGCATACATGTAGAATGTGACCCCCATGCACCCCATGCATACATGTAGAATGTGACCCCCATGCACCCATGTAGTAATGTGACCCCCAGTGCATACATGTAGAATGTGACCCCATGTAACATGTAGAATGTGACCCCCATGCATACCTGTAGAATGTGACCCCCATGTATACATGTAGAAACTTGACCCCCATGCACCCCATGCATACATGTAGAATGTGACCCCCATGCACACATGTAGAATGTGACCCCCCATGCACCCATGTAGAATGTGATCCCCATGCATACATGTAGAATGTGACCCCATGCACCCCATGCATACAGTAGAATGTGACCCCCATGCATACATGTAGAATGTGACCCCCATGCATACATTAGACTGTACCCCCATGCATACATGTAGAATGTGACCCCCATGCACCCCATGCATACATGTAGAATGTGACCCCCATGCAGCCATGTAGAATGTGACCCCCATACATGTAAATGTGACCCCCATGCATACATGTAGAATGTGACCCCCATGCATACATGTAGAATGTGATCCCCATGCATACATGTAGAATGTGACCCCCATGCATACATGTAGAATGTGACCCCCATGCACCCCATGTATACATGTAGAATGTGACCCCCATGCATACATGTAGAATGTGACCCCCATGCACCCCATGCATACATGTAGAATGTGACCCCCATGCACCCCATGCATACATGTAGAATGTGACCCCATGCATACATGTAGAATGTGACCCCATACATGCATACATGTAGAATGTGACCCCCATGCATACATGTAGAATGTGACCCCCATGCACCCCATGTAGAATGTGACCCCCATGCATACATGTAGAATGTGACCCCCATGTAGAATGTGACCCCCATGCACCCCATGCATACATGTAGAATGTGACCCCCATGTATACATGTAGAATGTGACCCCCATGCACCCCATGCATACATGTAGAATGTGACCCCCATGCATACATGTAAATGTGACCCCCATGCATACATGTAGAATGTGATCCCCATGTATACATGTAGAATGTGACCCCATGCATACATGTAGAATGTGACCCCCATGCATACATGTAGAATGTGACCCCCATGCATACATGTAGAATGTGACCCCCATGCATACATGTAGAATGTGACCCCCATGCATACATGTAGAATGTGACCCCCATGCATACATGTAGAATGTGACCCCCATGCATACATGTAGAATGTGAACCCCATGCATACATGTAGAATGTGAACCCCATGCATACATGTAGAATGTGACCCTATGCATACATGTAGAATGTGACCCCCCATGCATACATGTAGAATGTGACCCCCATGCATACATGTAGAATGTGACCCCGCATGCATACATGTAGAATGTGACCCCCATGCATACATGTAGAATGTCACCCCATGCATACATGTAGAATGTGACCCCCATGCATACATGTAGAATGTGACCCCCATGCATACATGTAGAATGTGACCCCCATGCATACATGTAGAATGTGAACCCATGCATACATGTAGAATGTGAACCCCATGCATACATGTAGAATGTGACCCCATGCATACATGTAGAATTGTGACCCCCATGCATACATGTAGAATGTGACCCCCATGTATACATGTAGAATGTGACCCCCATGCACCCCATGTATACATGTAGAATGTGACCCCCATGCATACATGTAGAATGTGACCCCATGCATACATGTAGAATGTGACCCCCATGCATACATGTAGAATGTGACCCCCATGCACCCCATGTAGAATGTGACCCCCATGCATACATGTAGAATGTGACCCCCATGCACCCCATGCATAATGTGACCCCCATGCATTACATGTAGAATGTGACCCCCATGCACCCCATGCATACATGTAAAAATGTGACCCCCATGCACCCCATGCAGAATGTGACCCCCATGCACCCCATGCATACATGTAGAATGTGACCCCCATAATGTACATTATCTGATTGAGGGTAGGTCACTGTTCCATGCATACATGTAGAATGTGACCCCCATAATTATCTGATTGAGGGTAGGTCACTTTTCCATGCCATAGAATAATGACCCCCCTATGTTTAAACTGTAAAACTGAGGGGGGGGGGCACTTTTCTATGCCATAAAATAATGACCCCCCCCTACATGAGTGAATGGGTCACTTTTCCATGCCATAAATAATGACCCCCCCCCCTATGTTTACACAGTACGAGTGACGGCAGGTCACTTTTCCATGCCATAGAATAATGACTCCCTGTATATTAACTATATGAGTGAAGGGGGTCAATTTTCCATGCCATAGAATTATGACCCCCCTGTATATTAACTATATGAGTGAGGGGGGTCACTTTTCCATGCCATAGAATAATGACACCCCTGTATATTAACTATATGAGTGAGGGGGTCACTTTTCCATGCCATAGATAATGACACCCCTGTATATTAACTATATGAGTGAAGGGGGTCACTTTTCCATGCCATAGAATAATGACACCCCTGTATATTAACTATATGAGTGAGGGGGTCACTTTTCCATGCCATATCGATAAGCCAGTAAAGCGGGATGGATGAAGTCGTCCCAATTATTTTGCTCATCATTGGTATATTTTACCAATGTATGAACACGTGTTTGATTAAACCAGCTTATTGCAAAATTATTCTATGATATAGATAGTGACCCCCTCCCACTCATATGGGGATGATTATCCTATGATATGGATAGTGACCCCTCCCACTCATATAATCTACACATAAGGGGGCGATTATTCTGTGATATGGATAGTGACACCCTCCCACTCATATAATCTACACATATGGGGTGATTATTGTGATATGGATAGTGACCCCCTCCCACTCATATAATCTACACATATGGGGATGATTATTCTGTGATATGGATAGTGACCCCCTCTCACTCATATAATCTACACATATGAGGGCAATTTTTCTGTGATATGGATAGTGACCCCCTCCCACTCATATAATCTACACATATGGGGATGATTATTCTGTGATATGGATAGTGACACCCTCCCACTTGTATAATCTACACATATGGGGTGAGTATTCTGTGATATGGATAGTGACCCCCTCCCACTCATATAATCTACACATATGGGGATGATTATTCTGTGATATGGATAGTGACACCCTCCCACTCATATAATCTACACATATGGGATGATTATTCTGTGATATGGATAGTGACACCCTCCCACTCATATAATCTACACATATGGGGATGATTATTCTGTGATATGGATAGTGACACCCTCCCACTCATATAATCTACACATATGGGGGTGATTATTCTGTTATATGGATAGTGACACCCTCCCACTCATATAATCTACACATATGGGGATGATTATTCTGTTATATGGATAGTGACACCCTCCCACTCATATAATCTACACATAGCGGGGTGATTATTCTGTGATATGGATAGTGACACTGTCCCACTCATATAATCTACACATATGGGGATGATTATTCTGTGATATGGATAGTGACACCCTCCCACTCATATAATCTACACATATGGGGATGATTATTCTGTGATATGGATAGTGACACCCTCCCACTCATATAATCTACACATATGGGATGATTATTCTGTGATATGGATAGTGACCCCCTCCCACTCATATAATCTACACATATGGGGGTGATTATTCTATGATATGGATAGTGACCCTCCTCACTCGTATAGTTTACACATAGGGGGTCATTATTCTATGGTATGGAAAAGTGACCCCCTCACTCATATAGTTTACATATAGGGGGATCATTATTCTATG
>CM026390.1:10387169-10461329 GCA_014843695.1 Archivesica marissinica | reverse complement strand
CCATGCATACATGTAGAATGTGACCCCCATAATGTAAATTATCTGATTGAGGGTAGGTCACTGTTCCATGCATACATGTAGAATGTGACCCCCATAATGTAAATTATCTGATTGAGGGTAGGTCACTTTTCCATGCCATAGAATAATGACCCCCCTATGTTTAAACTGTAAAACTGAGGGGGGGGGCACTTTTCTATGCCATAAAATAATGACCCCCCCCTACATGAGTGAATGGGTCACTTTTCCATGCCATAAATAATGACCCCCCCCCTATGTTTACACAGTACGAGTGAGGTGGGTCACTTTTCCATGCCATAGAATAATGACCCCCCTGTATATTAACTATATGAGTGAGGGGGGTCACTTTTCCATGCCATAGAATAATGACCCCCCTGTATATTAACTATATGAGTGAGGGGGGTCACTTTTCCATGCCATAGAATAATGACACCCCTGTATATTAACTATATGAGTGAGGGGGTCACTTTTCCATGCCATAGAATAATGACCCCCCTGTATATTAACTATATGAGTGAAGGGGGTCACTTTTCCATGCCATAGAATAATGACCCCCCTGTATATTAACTATATGAGTGAGGGGGTCACTTTTCCATGCCATATCGATAAGCCAGTAAAGCGGGATGGATGAAGTCGTCCCAATTATTTTGCTCATCATTGGTATATTTTACCAATGTATGGACAAGTGTTTGATTAAACCAGCTTATTGCAAAATTATTCTATGATATAGATAGTGACCCCCTCCCACTCATATGGGGATGATTATCCTATGATATGGATAGTGACCCCCTCCCACTCATATAATCTACACATATGGGGATGATTATTCTGTGATATGGATAGTGACACCCTCCCACTTGTATAATCTACACATATGGGGTGAGTATTCTGTGATATGGATAGTGACCCCCTCCCACTCATATAATCTACACATATGGGGATGATTATTCTGTGATATGGATAGTGACACCCTCCCACTTGTATAATCTACACATATGGGGTGAGTATTCTGTGATATGGATAGTGACCCCCTCCCACTCATATAATCTACACATATGGGGATGATTATTCTGTGATATGGATAGTGACACCCTCCCACTTGTATAATCTACACATATGGGGTGAGTATTCTGTGATATGGATAGTGACCCCCTCCCACTCATATAATCTACACATATGGGGATGATTATTCTGTGATATGGATAGTGACACCCTCCCACTTGTATAATCTACACATATGGGGTGAGTATTCTGTGATATGGATAGTGACCCCCTCCCACTCATATAATCTACACATATGGGGATGATTATTCTGTGATATGGATAGTGACACCCTCCCACTTGTATAATCTACACATATGGGGTGATTATTCTGTGATATGGATAGTGACCCCCTCCCACTCATATAATCTACACATATGGGGGTGATTATGATATGGATAGTGACCTCCTCCCACTCATAATCTACACATATGGGGATGATTATTCTGTGATATGGATAGTGACCCCCTCCTACTCATATAATCTACACATATGAGGGCGATTATTCTGTGATATGGATAGTGACACCCTCCCACTCATATAATCTACACATATGGGGGTGATTATTCTGTGATATGGATAGTGACACCCTCCCACTCATATAATCTACACATATGGGATGATTATTCTGTGGTATGGATAGTGACCCCCTCCCACTCATATAATCTACACATAGCGGGGTGATTATTCTATGGTATGGAAAAGTGACCCCCTCACTGGTATAGTTTACATACAGGGGGGTCATTATTCTATGGTATGGAAAAGTGACCCCCTCACTCATATAGTTAATATACAGGGGGATCATTATTCTATGGCATGGAAGTGACCCCCCCCCTCACTCGTATAGTTTACATACTGTGGGGTCATTATTCTATGGTATGGAAAAGTGACCCACCTCACTCATATAGTTAATATACCAGGGGGTCAATATTATATGGCATGTAAAAGCGACCCCCCTCACTCGTATAGTTTACATACTGAGGGGTCATTATTCTATGACATGGAAAAGTGACCCCCTTCACTCATATAGTTTACATACAGGGGGTTCATTATTCTATGGCATGGAAAAGTGACCCCCTCACTCATATAGTTAATATACAGGGGGGTCATTATTCTATGGCATGGAAAAGTGACCCACCTCACTCATATAGTTAATATACAGGGGGGCCATTATTCTATGGCATGGAAAAGTGACCCCCTGCACTCCTATAGTTAATATACAGGGGGGGTCATTATGCTATGGCATGGAAAAGTGACCCCTTCACTCATATAGTTACTATACAGGGGGTCATTATTCTATGGCATGGACAAGTGATCCTCCCCCTCACTCATATAGTTTACATACAGGGGGTTCATTATTCTACGGCATGGAAAAGTGACCACTCTCACTGTGTAAACATAGGGGGGGTCGTTATTCTATGGCATGGAAAGTGACCTACCCTCAATCAGATAATCTACACTAACAGTTTCTTGCACTGGGAGGCACACATTATAAAACATAATGTTATCTGTCCTTGCTCATACAATAATAAAATATTATGTATTATGAATGATATAAAACATGTAACACAGGAAGTGTCACAGTTTTTACAGACGGATATGTAGTCCAGTGGTAACACGCTGGACTGGTAATCCAGGGATCGCAGGTTCGATCCCCCGTCTGACCATACAATTAACAGTCTTTCAGATGGGATGTTAAACCGAGGTCTCGTGTCGGTGCTTTACATCGTGCACGTAAAAGAACCAGAGGAGATTCTGGAATGGGTCTCTGTCTGTATCATGCACTATCCTCCAAAATATAAAGTAACTAATCTCTTCAGGAGGCGTCGCTCATATGGGCAACCGGTAGCGACGATAAATAAATGTAAAAAACACAGTGTCACAGTTGATTGCAGTGCTCCAACAATAAGGTTTTATTGCTTTATTATGGGGATTTTCATTCACACCTGTGGCAAAATTAGCAACACCCGTCAGAATTATAATGGTTAACAGCATATTATATAGCTATACACATTTTCTGGAAAGTTTAAGAGAACATGCATGAATATGATGAGAATGGTTAGTACTGTGCTATTTTATGGTATTTATTGTGAGCTGCATGGTTTCAAATACCAATTAAGTTGAGTGTATGTCTTTTTTCATACATAAATTCAATATAATTTTATTGGTAATTGTTAATTTTATAGCTTATTAATAAAATATATTGATAACATTGTTTTTGTAGGCTTTGAGGATGGGGGGGGGGGTCATTATTTTGGTGGGTCAATATTCTATATGACACCTGTATATTATTATTTTCTTAAGTCGTAAAAAGAACTTTAAAAAAAACTCTATCGCTATCGCAACGGTGTCGGGTCAGCACCCGTTTATATGGGGAACTCTAGACTTCAGGGCACTTATACACGGCATACTTGTTATTTTTTATTTATCCACCATAACTTGTTGAATATTTTATTTTGATATAGTACATCATTGAATAAAAACACTTATTGGTCTTAATCAGAAATGGTATAGAAATTATTTTTTGGGTTAAGTGTAGATTTTTATAAATTCGGATAGCTACCCGAATTGCTCATACACCGTATCATTTTCGGTGGAAATATTCTCCCAATGATTTGTTTGTTTATATCCATCTGCTGAACCAAACCAGTCAAGTGACAGTTGCATCAGGCTACCGATACACGCAACGGAATGCTATTGAACCATGCTTCAGCTCTGTCAGCGAAATTAGCCTAGAACTATATAAATACGGATGTAAATGGACAAATACGCCAAGCATAGGTTCCACCACTCTAAGATCTTAAATTAATATGGCATTAGGTGTTTTATTGATCTTAACCCTTTGCACGCTAGCGGCAGATAAAATCACCTTTGCAAACAGCATAGAGCCAGATCAGACGGCACAGAACGTGCCGTCTGATCAGGCTCTATGCTGTTTGCTATTTGGATAGTGGAGCTAAAACACTTGGCTGAATAGCAAACAACATGGATCCTGATCAGACGCGGCGTTACGCCGCGGCTGATCTGGATCTATGTTGTTTGCAAATGTGATTTTATTTACTCAGCAGGCAAAGGGTTAAATAGCCAGGTGGCATGACTAATAAATCATGGTCTGGTTCAACGCATCACTCGAGTAACTGAATCACTGTCAGTTTTAATCATTCTATACGTCACTTCTACAGGTGATCCAGGAGAAATAACACAAGATAATCACAAAGAGTATATGCAGGTGTATCCACACGATGGGGTCATGTATCAGGGCAAGAAGGAATGCTCTACATGCAGGCTAGCCAAACCAGCCAGATCTAAGCATTGTGGTATGTACACTTGTCATTATATGTACACTAGTACGGTACATCAAACCAGTTAACCATTGAAATGATGAATAAATTGGAACAAACATAACGTAATGCTGGGTGTGATCAATATATGCCGTTTGCTATTCAGTAAAGTGTTTTAGCGCCACAATCTGAATAGCAAACAACAGAGCCTGATCAGACGGCATGTCTGATCTGGCTCTATGCTGTTTGCAAAAGCAACTTTAGTTGTGATTATAAATTATATTTTAAAATGCTAAATTATAAACTTGATTACATCGATTACGAAGCTTTAATAAACTTATATATTAATCTTCTCCTTTATGCGGATGAAAGCGTATATGTGGTCATTCGTGTGGGAAGAAACCAGAGAAAACACTCCTGTCTGATCTGGCAACCACCAATCCATCTTACATAAATCCCGATCCGAGGACCAAACAAGTTAGATGTAAACTTGTCAGTATATAGATATATCATTGTTTTAACCAGTTAGATTTATACACGTGTGGTATATGCACACATCAGTATTTCAAACCAGTTAGATGTAACCACTTGTGGTATGGACACATGTTAGTATACTTCGACAAACCAGTACTAATCACTTTCACTACATAGATGTTTCAAACTAAAACAGAAAGAATGTAATTTAATATTATTCACAAGTGTTTATAATATGTCGTTGCGTTTATAATATGTTGTTGCATTTATTACAGTGTTTATAATATGTTGTTGCGTTTATTACAGTGTTTATAATAGGTCGTTGCGTTTATTACAGTGTTTATAATATGTCGTTGCGTTTATAATATGTCGTTGCATTTATTACAGTGTTTATAATATGTCATTGCGTTTATTACAGTGTTTATAATATGTCATTGCGTTTATTACAGCTATATGCAACAGGTGTGTACATAAATTTGACCATCATTGTATCTGGACAAACAACTGTGTAGGAGCACTGAATCAGCGACATTTTATTTTGTTCATGGTCTCGTTGATTGCCATGTTCCTGCAGGGTATATACGTGGGCACCGGGTGTGTCCTGGACCATGCCGACGATATGAAACTGTTCAAGGCATCGTACTACGACAGCAATGATGGGAATATTAAACCGATAACAATATCGGTCGCCTTCCAGGTATAGTAGAATCAGTCGCCTTCCAGGTATAGTAAAATCAGTCGCCTTCCAGGTATAGTAGAATCGGTCGCCTTCCAGGTATAGTAGAATCGGTCGCCTTCCAGGTATAGTAGAGGTCGCCTTCCAGGTATAGTAGAAGTCGCCTTCCAGGTATAGTAGAATCGGTCGCCTTCCAGGTATAGTAGAGGTCGCCTTCCAGGTATAGTAGAATCAGTCGCCTTCCAGGTATAGTAGAATCGGTCGCCTTCAGGTATAGTAGAATCGGTCGCCTTCCAGGTATAGTAAATCGGTCGCCTTCCAGGTATAGTAGAATCGGTCACCTTTCAGGTATAGTAGATTCGGTCGCCTTCCAGGTATAGTAGAATCGGTCACCTTTCAGGTATAGTAGATTCGGTCGCCTTCCAGGTATAGTAGAATCGGTCACCTTTCAGGTATAGTAGATTCGGTCGCCTTCCAGGTATAGTAGAATCGGTCGCCTTCCAGGTATAGTAGAATCGGTCACCTTTCAGGTATAGTAGATTCGGTCGCCTTCCAGGTATAGTAGAATCGGTCGCCTTCCAGGTATAGTAGAATCGGTCACCTTTCAGGTATAGTAGATTCGGTCGCCTTCCAGGTATAGTCGCCTTCCAGGTATAGTAGAATCGGTCGCCTTCCAGGTATAGTCGCCTTCCAGGTATAGTAGAATCGGTCGCCTTCCAGGTATAGTAGAATCGGTCGCCTTCCAGGTATAGTAGAATCGGTCGCCTTCCAGGTATAGTAGAATCGGTCGCCTTCCAGGTATAGTAGAATCGGTCGCCTTCCAGGTATAGTCGCCTTCCAGGTATAGTAGAAGTCGCCTTCCAGGTATAGTCGCCTTCCAGGTATAGTAGAGGTCGCCTTCCAGGTATAGTAGAGGTCGCCTTCCAGGTATAGTAGAATCGGTCGCCTTCCAGGTATAGTAGAATCGGTCGCCTTCCAGGTATAGTAGAATCGGTCGCCTTCCAGGTATAGCAGAATCGGTCACCTTTCAGGTATAGTAGATTCGGTCGCCTTCCAGGTATAGTAGAATCGGTCGCCTTCCAGGTATAGTAGAATCGGTCGCCTTCCAGGTATAGTAGAATCGGTCGCCTTCCAGGTATAGTAGAATCAGTCGCCTTCCAGGTATAGTAGATTCGGTCGCCTTCCAGGTATAGTCGCCTTCCAGGTATAGTAGAAGTCGCCTTCCAGGTATAGTCGTCTTCCAGGTATAGTAGAAGTCGCCTTCCAGGTATAGTCGCCTTCCAGGTATAGTAGACGACGCCTTCCAGGTATAGTAGAAGTCGCCTTCCAGGTATAGTAGAATCGGTCGCCTTCCAGGTATAGTAGAGGTCGCCTTCCAGGTATAGTAGAGGTCGCCTTCCAGGTATAGTAGAAGTCGCCTTCCAGGTATAGTAGAATTGGTCGCCTTCCAGGTATAGTAGAAGTCGCCTTCCAGGTATAGTAGAGGTCGCCTTCCAGGTATAGTAGAATCGGTCGCCTTCCAGGTATAGTAGAATCGGTCGCCTTCCAGGATAGTAGAATCGGTCGCCTTCCAGTATAGTAGAAGTCGCATTCCAGGTATAGTAGAATCGGTCGCATTCCAGGTATAGTAGAATCGGTCGCATCCAGGTATAGTAGAATCGGTCGCCTTCCAGGTATAGTAGAAGTCGCCTTCCAGGTATAGTAGAGGTTGCCTTCCAGGTATAGTAGAGGTCGCCTTCCAGGTATAGTAGAGGTAGTCTTCCAGGTATAGTAGAAGTCGCATTCCAGGTTAGTCGCCTTCCAGGTATAGTAGAAAAGACATACAGAGAACGGTCGCTGTCATTTATCGTCCGCGTCCGTATCGAGTGGCTAAGATCGCTGACCTCCGTAGTCGAGTGGCTAAGATCGCTGACTTTTTGCCCCTGTCTATTTATTTGAAAAAGTTGGCAATTCTTATGCACCAAGTACTGGTTAACTGCTGGAGCTTGCCTAGGAAATGTGTGATTAGGTAAACTACCCACCATAGCCCAAAATGTGTGATTAGGTAAACTACCCACCATAGCCCAAAATGTGTGATTAGGTAAACTACCCACCATAGCCCAAAATGTGTGATTAGGTAAACTACCCACCATAGCCCAAAATGTGTGATTAGGTAAACTACCCACCATAGCCCAAAATGTGTGATTAGGTAAACTACCCACCATAGCCCAAAATGTGTGATTAGGTAAACTACCCACCATAGCCCAAAATGTGTGATTAGGTAAACTACCCACCATAGCCCAAAATGGTGCTGATGGAGGAGTAAACCCGAACAAACAAAACAACAACATTTATCAGCTTAAATACTGGTATATGGGAGAGGCAATTATGAGGAAATGGGCTGTGAAATACTACTATTCTAACAGAATAATACATCACTTATATATGCCAAGATAACATTATATTTGTGCCAGTTGAATGATCTACTACACATTCTTAGAGGGGCTGTTCGTTGTTATTGCTTTTTATTTTCCAATGAAAAGCATTTCTGAAAATGAGCACGGTAGCATTTTGAATTAAAGAATGTGTGTCATGATCTCTACCATGAAAGTTGCATACTGTTTCTACGGGCTGTTCCCTGCCCCAAGAGTGAACTTAATGTGTATTTTTCAGAAATATTTGATGCGTCAAAATATATTTCGTGAACCACCACTTATACAGTCATTCACGCTTGGGGCGGTGGCCTTGTATTATATAGTTCTAAAATTAATGAAACTTCAAATTCACGTGGCACTACATCTACATATATATAATTTCAGCATTTGTTTATGGAGCTTCCTCGTCTCGTGTTCCTGGTCATCGCCGTAGTGGTACTGACAATACTAGTAGGCGTGTTCCTTATCCAGCATTTATATCTCATCTGGTCAAACCAGACGACCAACGAGCGCTACAAACTGCAGGAACTACAGACGAAACACTCCGAGGAATGTGCTTATTGCCAGGGACGTTTAGCTAGCAATGACACTGACCAGTCTAAGATATACTGTTATAATGTCACATCTGTATACCGACCATTTTCGCGCGGATTACTGAATAATTGTTTGGAAGTTGTCTTTCCACATCACTTTATTAGATCTAAAATAAAAGTGAGTTGATAAGATAGTGTGTGTGTGTTGTATTTCATGCTACTGGAAGCTCTGTATAGTTGGAAGTGAATCACCACTCTAGAGTTGCTGAATGCTGCCTCCAATTTAGGCACCATTCCAGAAACATCATGAAAGCTTTGAGGACCTCCTCCAATTTAGGCACCATTCCAGAAACATCATGAAAGCTTGTTCAGTTTTCAGTAATAGAACCAAAATGAATCTCTCTCCCAAAGTGCTGTGCACCATGTTTTAATATCCCCACAACATGGCTGCCCACCTTGCTAACAAGGTGCAGCCAAATGCGACTACATTTTACAGAATTGGTTACCAATGAAAACCAGTTCTATATCCGCTTAGGCACACTCAATCTGGTATTTGGACAATGTTGATTACCAGCTCAGCTGCCAATTCCCACGGACATGTTTGTTTGTACAACTGGTTCGATAGCTAAACTGAGCCTACAATTTATAGCTTCTGTCAAAACCATGTTTATCGAACTCGGGTGCATCTTATCTATCCTGCAGTCCAGTCTCCTTTAGTGCATTCCCTCAGGTATACAATCAACCATGCAGTAATAGCGAATACACCAGGCGACCTAATACCCCATGTTTCTGCACTTTTTCACAATATATAAATGATGGGATTAAGCTTCCTCTAATCACCTTGACTAACTATTTTGTAAACAGTCATTATGTTACACCATTCCAGAAACATCATGAAAGCTTTGATGATCACCTTCAAATTAGACACCATTCCATGAGGTTTTATAACCTCAGGCCAGCGTCAGAGGCTATACAACTTTTCTCAGACAAACTAAAGTTCAGTTAATTTGATTGGTTGATTCAAAGATTTAGTCTCGGCTAAACCAATCTGAAGTTTGAGATTGAAGAAAAGGTAGCTTCCGACACAGAAATCCACATATAACAACTATCTATCAATGATGACATATAATGTTGGAACCAAAATAATAAATGTGGAATACTGGGAAATACATGTACTGGGAAATACATGTACCGTCATCTGCTATGTATAACGCGCACTTTTATTACTGAAATCCTTGAGGAATTTGTCTAGTGCGCATTATACACGGGTACAGCCTTCACAACATTTTTTTCCAGGCAAAATTTCGACCCACATCGTCCCCACCACTTTTCAATAAGTAGGTATGTTTGGCAAACATTATAAAATAACTGTTCTAACAATGTACCGATGATATATATAATGGCATTGCTTTAGACCAACTATGAACATAGATAGCATTTATTTGCTTTGAATTTGGGAAATTTCATCAAAAACTTACAATGGCGGATGTTGAAACGTGATTCTATTGATTGTCTATTTCCCGTACATTTTTGTACTATATTGTATAAAGCGATTCTTAGGTGGTATTGAGCTCTATGTAGGTAAGATAACAGAACATTGGAATTTATAGTTTATCGGAGATATTGAGATCATATATCATATGTTTTAAATATATTTATTTGTTTCTTTATTAGAAATATTAAAATGTAATTCTTAAAAACATAATACAAATAATGTGTTAGCTTTTAACAAATTGTTTGTAACACTGTTTATATACCCAATACAATGGGGTCCCTGTTAATTAGTTTGACGCATTTTGAAGTTTGCATGGACATATTTGAGGTGTTAAGAAATTTAAGTAGGTGTTGAGAAGTTTGAGAAAATAATTATCACTTTATGCATATTTAATTCAATGTCATAGAAGCTGTCATTAGACAAGCAGTACACTCCGTTGATTGATATCTATCGCTCAAGACACTTTCTCTTCATTCTTCTACTTCTCCGGCGGATAGACGAGACGGCCGACCTGAGGGAGCGGCAACAGTCGTGGCATCCACGCTCCCCTGAGTGACAATCGACGACCAGATGTTTAACTGTCAGATCCGTATTAATGCTGCTGCGGGGTGACCAACAGTGAGGAGGGTGGCCCTACAGAGGACCCATTAGAAAGAGAAACCAGGACTTGTCACCCTGAAGAACGAGGATGCCTTCACAGCTTCGTCAACATAAACAACTTAGAGAGAAATCAACATAAACAACTTAGAAAGTTCAGTCGCCCAAATGCATTTATGCGGTGGCGACTTTAAACAAAACTACATCGTTCGTTCTATCGCTCAAAATACAACTCAGAATTGTCAAATCTCAGTTATTGTCACAGTACTTAAAATTCAGAAACCCCTACACTGCTAGAGATAAGCTCTCCATTATTACAGACGGATCTGTAGTCCAGTGGTAACACGCTGGACTGGTAATCCAGGGATCGCAGGTTCGATCCCCCCGTCTGACCCTAATAAAATTAAGTCTTTCAGATGGGACGTTAAACCGAGGTCTTGTGTCGGTGCTTTACACCGTGCACGTAAAAGACCCAGAGGAGACTCTGGAATGGGTCTCTGTCTGTATCATTGCACTATCCTCCAAAATCTAAAATGACTAATATCTTCAGGAGGCGTCGCTCATATGGGTAACCGGTAGCGACGATAAATAAACGTAATAAAAAAATCTCCACTATCAAGTATGCAGAGGCTCGTGGCAGTCGCAAGGTCGGAACACAGTACGGCGTTGGGGATTTATCAAAACCATGCACTTCCGGACGTAGGCCCGCACGATTTTTTCTTTTTGTACGGGAATACAAAAATCATGGAGTATGTTAATATTTCAAAACCATGCACAACATAGGCCTCCACAATTTCTTCTTTTTCTATCGGAATATATAAACCATAGAGGGTGATTATATCGTATCTTGAGAAATTTGGGCTTGTGAAAATTTACGGTGCGCAGTATACACCAGAACCAAGTTTTTCACTGATTTTCGTGCCAAAAAGTGGGTGCGCGTTATACATGATAGCACGTTATACATCGATAAATACGGTACATTTTGTACTAGGAAATAATTAAATGCATAAAATCATCAAAAGGCAAGAACAAAACTGACTTGCAGCAAACATGCAGGCATTGAACAATAGTATGAATATACCGGTAGATTATCTTACGGACAAAACTGAAGTACTTATTACCGAAAGTAAATGATCAATCTGTTATAATTTACAGCCGAGTACCTGTAGAAATTACGGTACCAAACTGTCGGCTATAACAGTCGGTTAGTTGTAGTCAAATTGAAGGGTAGAATGCACTAGATGCATGTATGCATGTGGTTTATACTCTTTCTGCAGTTCAAATATGCATACATGTTCATATGGTTATTGTGTATATACCTAAATCTGTTACTTGAAATGTTTGTTGAGCATCATTTGTCGGCTTACTTGAAGCGTGACCTCATAAACTGTGACCTCATAAACTATGTTCCAACTGAATCGGAATGATAATAGCTTTGTTGAGCACCTTCCATTTATAGTGACCTGTACCACTAACACTGAAAATTAATATCAATGGACCATATGCCGGAATTCCATCTTCAGCATATATATTTCCTGCCCAAGTTTGTAATACCTGTACGACTGTATCACGTGACATTTCATACTTCATGGCCGAGTATAACATACTGGCTGGTTCACTTTATCTTCAACATAATGGTCGGCTTACATTACAAGTTGAGTTCAGATATTTCGTCAAGTTTATTGGAGTACAACTTGATGGCTGGTTTTACCTCGTCCTCGAGAAACTGTATAACCTGTGGAAGACAAGATTCAACATGCTATTGATGATATTGATAGGTCGGCACTAATAAAGCTTATAGGGTGTCTGTCTTGCATACCAACTGTTGATTGAATCACGTTATAAGTCGGAAAATATTATTTTGTTTTTACAAAAAAGGTAGCATTTCCAAATGATGATAGTGTTGGTATAATATTAAGAAACAACCGCCAGACACATCAATTTCAGTATAAACAAATCTGATGAGAAATATGAAGCTATATACAGCATCAGTTAACTCGAAATCGCTTATGTCAAATTCAACGGTTATCCGAAAGTAGGTCAATGTCGTGTTTCAATACTATCATTTTGCACATAGTCGACTACGTTTTATGTAAATTTACTGGTTCCTTCAGTATAAATGTGCAGTATTTCACATTCGTCAAAGTGCAAGTTTGTCGCCTAAGTGTGACTTTAATTCGGCAAATATACCGCCATGTCTGTGCAAACAATCAATAAATATAGTTGACGGTGTTTACTGTGACAGTAATTAGCAGGACAGGGAAGGTAGTAACTAATGTTGCTAGAACTTGTGGCCCGATACGTTTGCCTTTCTTTAATTTGTCATGTTTTATATTCACATGTATATGTAAAACGAATCGAGCAATGAAATATGATTAAACTAAAGTTATTAGAATTTGTTCACTACAGGTACTAATGATTAAACGACTCATAATAATGATTAAATTAATTAATTAGTTTGTTTTGGTTCAAATTAACATCTTTCCGCAGAAGCAAACCGTAGCGTGTCAATAATGAGTGAAACGTGCCAAGCGATATATAACTCCCCGTTTTACCATGTCCACTCATTCACAATGTCTGTTGCGAACCAAAGTGCTGAAACTAGTGAAGGAGCCGGTAACCAATCTGGGAGATAGCTAGCTTGACACTACGCTCTGGAACTGCACCGTTATTGCATCATTATCATAGTTTCGGATATAAAGTTATTTACATGTAAGCCATATGCGCCATATTTATTAAATACGATATTATGGCGGTTTTCTTACCCAGTATGCCCATATCACGGTTATAACTGACAATAACAAACTTGGAAAAGGATTCATTATGGGACACGTGTAGACAGGTAGGCTTGCGATCTCCGAGAAACATAATCTTGGGAAATATGGTAAACATCGCTTACCGGTATATCAAACTTAGGTTTTGGCAAAATATTTTTTCGGTATGAAGGAATTCAAAATAACGGATATGTATGTGTTCATAATATACATGTACAGAAGAATTGGCAGTTTTGTAACGAAGATCACACTGGTAGTATCCTCAAATGTGAACCATGCTTAGTAAATTCCTGTACAAATTTTCTTATTTAGAAAATGGTCGATAAAACTGAGTCCGGCCTATTTTAATGGGTCGGTCGGGAAACAAACACCTTTTTTTTAAATTATGGGCTATAATGTATGTGTAGTGTCACCCTATAATATTGAAGCTATTTCTGACTATGATGAACCTCCTATTGGTGAAGGCCAGCCGTCAGGCTGATGGGCAATCGGTAACCATTATTTAACTAGCTGGTGGCTCACCAACCGGCCATATCAGAAAGTACTCCTGGCGAGGTTCGATCCTTCGACCTCCTGCTCCGTAGGTGGACACCTTAACCACTACGCCACACAGGCTGCTATAATAAAAGTCAGGATTTACTGATGAAAGCACCATGTGTGTGTTTTACGTTTATTTATCGGCGAGATTAGTCATTTTAGATTTTGGAGGATAGTGCAATGATACAGACAGAGACTTATTCCAGAGTCTCCTCTGGTTCTTTTACGTGCACGGTGTAAAGCACCGACACGAGACCTCGGTTTAAAGTCCCAACTGAAAGACTGTTAATTTTATTAGGGTCAGACGGGGGATCGAACCTGCGATCCCTGGATTGCGTGTTAACCACTGGACTACAGATCCGTCTGTAGAAAGCACCATGTCGAAAGCACAATATCATATACCGGTAGAAGTCTGGCCTGGTCTCATTATTACGGCTCAAATGAATATTCAACTTGGAATAGATTTGACCAGTATTTTACACATGTTCACCATTTCAAGGGCTAGGATTAATTGTTAGGGGAATCATTTATATAAAACAAATAAGGATGTGTAGAATTGTTGTCATTTGGTGAAATGTTACCAGTATTTTACACATGTTCACCATTTCAAGGGCTAGGAGTAATTGTTTGGAGAAATTTGAATTAAAAGTATAAGACAAATAAGGATGTGTAGGGAATTGTTGTCATTTGGTGAAAACATAGCTGGACCTTGAAAGGGGACATTCCCTCCTGTAAGGGGGTACTTCTCATGTATGATGTTTGATAGATTAAGTATTATGAATACATCTCTTTCTCTTAGTACAGATAGGCTATTGTAAATATCATTTAACCCTTTCCCTCATAGAAGCACCTCTTGACGACATTACCAATACGACATACATTGACAATGTAGTAGCCAAACCAATGTTTATAATAAAGGTCAGAATCTCATGTATTCCCAGTAATATCTATGGAGGTGGGATAGATATGGTGACTACTTATACACTGCATGATAGCTAAATGGGTGTCCTTTGTATGAGATATAATAGTATATTAACCTAAATCTCTATGAAGGAAAGGGTTAAAGCATAAAATCTAAATAATCATTTGATATGGTGATGTTGTCAATCTAAGTTGGCAGGTTGAAGTTTTATTCCACCAACAACATATAAAATGGACATATCTTTTTGTATATTATCCGATTTGTACTGGTTTTCTTTTTAACTTTTTCCTTTTTTTAAAAGGTGCTTTGCCGTAGTAGTTTGTTTTGAATCTATTTTTAAACTGCCTATCATCCCCCCAAACAGACCTGTTCTGGTGCACGACCAGTAAATGTTGAAGGATCCAGTATCGTATTCAGTTTGCTATGTATGGGTGCGAAGTATGGAGATTGTCTGATCCTCTCCACTAGGTCATTATCCCCACCTTCCTGTTTCACATTGTTGCCAGCTTCCTGAGATAACACGCGTATCTGTTCATGGCATACCTGAAAAAGGTTTCTGTTCATTATCATGTGACAAAGAACACCATTTATTTGCCTAATAAGTAATACGATATGTGACACTATTTATTTGCTTCCTACGGTAATACGATATGAGGGGCCGCCCATCCCTCATCACATCTTAACAATTTATACAAAGTCACTAAACACCCATGAACATGTCTGGCGTGAGAAGCAAGATGAAAAGTATTATATTAAACAAGTAATTATATAATTCAACCAATTAACCCTTTCCACACCACAGACCTCTAAATAGGCTTACAAAAAGTGTAGATCCAGATGAGCCGGCTCGTCACGAGCCGTCTCATCAGGATCTGCACTTTTTGCCAGTGATATGACTATTTTTAGACATAATTACCCATTTTGATAAATGAACTTGTCCAAATGTGATTTTGTTGAAAGGGTTAAAGTGTGACATAAAGTTGGACACAAGTACAAGCAAAGAATGTGCCAAAAAGGAGGACGACGGGGAGGAATGCGGTAAAATTAAAATAATAAAACTTCTCTGAACAAATTCTTCCAAGTTGTGGTGATCTCAGAACGAGGCTGCATAAATTAAAACTACCACAAAGAGACGAAAATAGAAGTAATGAACAGAAACTCCAATGCCGTTGCTCCATCCCGCTACCCTCTATAGACCAACTATCGTTGGAAATTGCTTCATAATGCTACGCTATATAAAGCATGTCTTTTAACATATACCCGGTAGATGGTGCAGATTCAACCATCTTTGTTGCATACAAGTATAGATTAGTGCATTTATTGATATAGGTATAACAGGATTATAGACAATTTTTAATGCACAAGGAAATGAGTGTTACTCATTTGCAGCTGTAGACTATGCCTTATCGATATTCCTATCACCCTAAAATTGATATTTACCGTTATCACTTAGATATGAATTTTAGCCTATTTTTTTGCCGTTATTTGCAGAAAAAAAGGAACATAACTAGCTCCTGAGAAAATAACACATGCGCACTCGGTTTGTTTACTTCCTGTAGCGTCTCAGTGACAGCTAACAGATGTTTGTAGTTTCTTGGTAATATTTCAATCGTTTATCTAATTCAGTAATTGTGCATAGCTTATAAATGGATAATGGAGAGCATGATTTCAACTGTTAAATGTTCAAATTCGGTCTCAGGCTGATACCAAGTTACCACAGGTCGATACCTATGCTGATATGAAACTAGCTAAGTAATAACCTCTACCACTATATTGGTTCTAACTTTATTTACCTGTCTATCAGCTTGTACTGTACTTACCTGTCTATCAGCTTGTACTGTACTTACCTGTCTATCAGCTTGTACTGTACTTACCTGTCTATCAGCTTGTACTGTACTTACCTGTCTATCAGCTTGTACTGTACTTACCTGTCTATCAGCTTGTACTGTACTTACCTGTCTATCAGCTTGTACTGTACTTACCTGTCTATCAGCTTGTACTATACTTACCTGTCTATCAGCTTGTACTATACTTACCTGTCTATCAGCTTGTACTATACTTACCAGCATACCTCCTATGGTATTTACCACTATATTGGTTCTAACTATATTTACCTGTCTATCAGCTCATACTATACTTACCTGTCTATCAGCTTGTACTATATTTACCTGTCTATCAGCTCATACTATACTTACCTGTCTATCAGCTTGTACTGTACTTACTTGTCGATCAGCTCCAGCTTTAACCATGGCCATGATTATATTCTCGGAGGCCATGAACGGCAATTCTAACTTCAATCTTCTCTCAATGACCTATATATTGATAAATATTGTGTGCAACATCATACCAATGAGCTATGGCTTTAAAATTCACCAAGACGTAGCGGACAAATGAGGTTATAAACTAGAACAGGTTTAGAGCATAGTACAGTAGGCTTTTTCAATTTGCAATGTTCTAGTTTCAAAGTCCTTACCAGGTTTGTTGTTTATTATTCCCTGATCTGTTTATCGTTGGACATAAATAATTTGTTCAGGCAATTATTCAAGTATAAATCCTACCTAATAATGCACATACCGGTATTGAATACATATCAACGCGATAGACGTGGTTAACACATACTGTGAATCCAGGGATTGCAGGTTCGATCCCCTCTGACCCTAATAATATGAAGTCTTTCATTGGGACTTTAAACAGGGGTTTTGTGTATCGGTGCTTTACACTGGGCATGTAAAAGGACCAGAGATGCTTCTGGAATTGGAAGCGTCTTCTGTATCTTCCATTATCCAATACGACTAATATACAAATTTATCTTAGCTTGATTGCGAAACAAGGTCCAATAACGTATATTAATCACTCTCGAGGCCTCATTCCTGATGGAATTCATCGCCACGAGGGAGAGAGAAGAGCCAATGTGGAATTTATATGCCTTGCCTAAGGGCACAAATGTAACAGCTACAGCTGGGCGCAAACTCCTGACCTTTCGCGCACGCGCTAACACTGCTCTATCACGGCTTCCACAATAACATACTTCTGGAGGCGTTGTCCTGATTAACCATTGGGCGACAGTGAATAAACCTGTTCAAGGTTGTGCTTCTCAATTATACCTTAGGATAAACGACGAGGCCTTCGGAGATATTCTGCAGTGTGATCAGCACTATATCAGCTGTCAGAAATGCCTCAGCAAGGCTTACTCTCCTGAAATGCCATAAATTAAAATTACATGTACTATGCAATTAGTTAAACACTTTCCCTCATAGAAGCACCTCTTGCCGCCATTACCAATACGACATACTTTGACAATGTAGTAGCCAAACCAATGTTCATAATTAAGGCCAGAATCTCATGTAGTTGTAGTAATATCTATGGAGGTGGAATAGATATGGTGACTATTTATCCACTGCTTGATAGCTAAATGGCTGCCGTTTGTATGGAGATATAATAGTATATTAACCTAAATCTCTATGAAGGAAAGGGTTAAACAATAGTTATTTCTTTGAATAAACATATATTATTATATTGTTTATTAGACTTCAGCATTACATAGCTCATCATCATAATAATACATATACAATTTGCATGCAATGAAAAACAAAATATCATAAATATATGAAGAGTGTTAAACTGATGGTAGATATACTTGTTGATTAAAATGTGTCTATGTTATGAGAGATACTAGATAGGAATTAGTCAACTATAAAAAATATGATACATGTAAGATTTAATTTTTATTTTATTTAGCCCTCTCGATACCTCATTCCTGATGGAATCCATCGCCACGAGGGAGAGTGAAGAGGCAACGTGGATATTAAATGTCTTGCCTAAGGGCATAATCGTAACGGCTTCAGTGGGGCTCAAACTCCGGACCTTTCGCACCTGAAGCTAACGCGCATCCACTACGCTATCACGACTTCATGTAGGATTGAAGAGAAAGCAACCTGCTTGTATGGTTACCTCTTTCCTACTATGCGATTGTTACAAATGTCTCAGTAAAATGCTTAAAACAGTAACCCCAGAGAAATCTGTGAAAGGTCGAAGCAAGAATGCTTATGGTCAAGCTTGGTCAGTCTGTAACCCCAGAGAAATCTGTGAACGGTCAAAGCAAGAATGCTTATGGTCAAGCTTGGCCAGTCAGTGTAATCCTGTCGACAGACTTTAGCTCAATAGTAATAGATCTGCATTAGATTCCCATTAATAAAACAAAATTATGTGACGTCGCTTTAGTTTATACAAATTTATTTTAGCTTGATTGTGAAACAAGTTCTTTCAACTTATATTAATCACTCTCGAGACCTCATTCCTGATGGATCCATCGCCATGAGGGAGAGAGAAGAGGCAATGTGGAATTTAAATGCCTTGCCTAAGGGCACAATCGTAACGGCTACAGTGGGACTCGAACTCGGGGCCTTTCGCACATGAAGTGAACGTGCTTCCACTGCGCTATCACGACTTCCACATACAAGCTTTGAGGATCACCTTCAATTTAGACACAACTCCAGAAACACCATGAAAGCCTTCAATTTAGACACAACTCCAGAAACACCATGAAAGCCTTCAATTTAGACACAACTCCAGAAACACCATGAAAGCCTTCAATTTAGACACAACTCCAGAAACATCATGAAAGCCTTCAATTTAGACACAACTCCAGAAACATCATGAAAGCCTTCAATTTAGACACAACTCCAGAAACACCATGAAAGCCTTCAATTTAGACACAACTCCAGAAACACCATGAAAGCCTTCAATTTAGACACAACTCCAGAAACACCACGAAAGCCTTCAATTTAGACACAACTCAAGAAACATCATGAAAGCCTTCAATTTAGACACAACTCCAGAAACACCATGAAAGCCTTCAATTTAGACACAACTCCAGAAACACCATGAAATCCTTCAATTTAGACACAACTCCAGAAACACCATGAAAGCCTTCAATTTAGACACAACTCCAGAAACATCACGAAAGCCTTCAATTTAGACACAACTCCAGAAACATCATGAAAGCCTTCAATTTAGACACAACTCCAGAAACACCATGAAAGCCTTCAATTTAGACACAACTCCAGAAACACCATGAAAGCCTTCAATTTAGACACAACTCCAGAAACACCATGAAAGCCTTCAATTTAGACACAACTCCAGAAACACCATGAAAGCCTTCAATTTAGACACAACTCAAGAAACACCATGAAAGCCTTCAATTTAGACACAACTCCAGAAACATCATGAAAGCCTTCAATTTAGACACAACTCAAGAAACATCATGAAAACCTTCAATTTAGACACAACTCCAGAAACATCATGAAAGCTTTGAAGAATTAGGAAACATTTCTAAAGTCTCGAACTTGGTCCCAATCTTCTGAATGGTTGTGCTGAGAGTAAATCAAGCGAATGCGCTACCATGACTTCCTTGACGTCGCTTTGCATGATGGGAAACCAATTGAAATTAAGGATTTTAGCATGACTGCTTGTTGGATTACAACATTTTAATTCTCTTTCTTTAAAATAAGTCTTTGAATGTGCTCACATGTCACGGATGCCCTTGTTTGTTGTGCCAAGTTATTTCAAGATCTTTCCATGTCTGACAACGTTATGGAGCGAAAGCCATTTTTCAAAACAGTGACATTGATCTTGAACATGGATGTTGCATGGGATATGAGATATTATGTAGTTCAAAATTGAGGATCCAGAATCGGAAGGACGGACTCTAGCTAAGCAAAACCTGAATCCCTCACCTGACTGCACTAGTCACATTTGGATACAAAATGGCAGAGTTCATGCCCAGATGTAGCCTATTGGGCCCTAAGGCAAGGAATTTCAATTTCCACATTGCTTCTTCTCTCTCCTTCATGGCGATGGATTACAACAGCAATGTGGTCCCGAGAGCTATTAATCTTGATTCGCAATCGAGCTAAAATAAATTTGCATAAACTAAAAAATTAAAGACAAATAAATGTGTTGCATTTTATCAACTTTTCATGTGTACAGGCAATGTCTTGTATCACATTACACAGGATGAAGTCAGTGATGTGTCACCTGTTAGCGCTGTCGTCTAACGTTCTCTCCATCCACTGTGTAGACGCCGTCATCAATGGGTTCTGTATGAGGCACATGAGATGCCGGGATAGAGAACAGCAACGCTCACTTCTCATTGGATTTCTCTTGTATGGCATAGCACTGGAACCTGCATATAATACATCCTTATCGGAACACCGATATACAGAACAATTGAAAATAAGAACTGATGTTTGTTTGTTTTGTGGGTTAAATGTCGAACATACAGCTTAGGTCATGTGGTAACTCTCAAGCAATTTCCTGCACGGATGGGCACACAACCAACCAGCCAGCTGGATAGATTCCTCAATTGAAAGAATTTGACACACCAGTGAGATTCGAACCTGCAGCGGTGACGGGCAAGTGATATGAAGTCGATGACCGTAACCACTTGCCAACAATGAACATAGTAAAACCAGTACTAATGGACGCATGATTTGTGTAAGCCAACGTGTATTCCCAAACTGTTATTTTATTATAGTCGTGACCATTACTAATTATTAAGCATCCACTGTCGTCAATCTCTCGACTTGCTTGTGTGTTTTACGTTTATTTATAATCGCTACCGGTTACCCATATCAGCAACGCCTCCTGAAGAGATTAGTCATTTTAGAGTTTTGGTCGATTGTGCAATGATACAGATAGAGCATTCCAGAGTCTCCTCTGGTTCTTTTACATGTACGGTGTAGAGCACCGACATGAGACCTCAGTTTAACGTCCCATCTGAAAGACTTAATTTTATTAGGGTCAGACGGGGGATCGAACCTGTGATCACTGGATTACCAGTCTAGCGTGTTATCACTGGAATACAGATCCGTCTGTCGACTTGCTGCAACACACTAGTCATATTTCAATGATAATATGTACAGTCCCACCTCCCCAAACATCACCTCCCATGAGCGACACCATCTTTATAACATCATGTTGCATTTTAATACAATTTCACCTCTCATGAACGACACCTCCCAACAACAGCAATCATAACTGTCGAAACTGACTATTCCCGCATTTCCAAACTTCAAAAAGTTGAACCTCCCTAGAACAACAACTTCTCTACAACAACCAATCGTGGGTGTATCCAGGTGGTGTTTGCTCTGGAGAGGTTTGACTGTATTGATATAGGGAAACACGATGATGACATGCACAGCTAGGCTTGCTACTGACCACTCCTGTAAAATTTCATCAACATTCGGCCAGTTTTTTTATAGAGATAAAGCCCCTGACTAGCCAAAGGTGCATGGATGGACAGAAGACAATACCAAAAACAATATGCCATAATTTGACTGTGGTGAATTGTGGCATATCATTACAAATGCTCCACGTAATGTTTGATAACAAACATGTAGTCCGTTTTTATGACCAAAATTTGCTTGTTTGTTTTTGGAGTTTAATGTCGCACCAACAGCGTAGGCCATTTGGCAATTCTCCAGCTATTATTGGCCTACATTCCACAAGCCAGCTGGATAGTTTCCTCACATGAAATAATTTGACGCCCCCAGTGGGATTCGAACAAGCAGCGAGGAGAGGCAAGTGATTTGAAGTCAACAATTTTAACCACTCTGCCACTTTATGCCCAAGAAACATTCTAATGATGCTATACTATTTCTGTGCAGTCACAGAGGGGTGTCAGTTAATGTGCCATGTGTAAGACTCATCTGGTCTTTTATTCTGTGACCTTGACTTTAGAAATTTGTACTAGACTGTGCACAATACACTATAATGTGAAGCTTATTCCATAAAGTGATGAATGAAATGGCCAGATTTGACGTTTACATTTGATCTTGGACGCTTGACCGATGCAAAACGAATATTTGTACAATAGGGTTTCATTTGACTGTGATATTTTAGGCTGTCCGATTAGCGCTGTGGTTAGCACGCTCGCGTCTCACCATTGCAACTCGGGTTCGATCCTCGGACCGGGTAGTATGCGAGATGGTATGGTAGTCACCAGATAATAAGTCTAAATAATAAATCCAAATATGTTACCAATCTGATCCTTTTCAAACGGTTCTTCTAATTCTTTAAAGCTGGCCAGTAACCGTATATCTGTACAAATCTGAGGAGTAAAACATACATGTGCATAACTGATCAGTATTAATAATATCAAGGTTATCTACCAAGGAATATGATACTAAAAAATGTGCCGTCTGATTTATCTAGATTTTAAATGCTGAATTTCAAAATATATCCATGTGTAATAAGGGTTTTGAGAGGAAACCATCTTTGCACTTTAGTAACAGTAACCTTGAATGTGGATATGATGTCGTCATGCCAGACCTGCCAACTTGTGGCTGCCCCCTAAGAGGGAGATTTGACTTTCCAAAGAGGTAGATTGGGGTCTTCAAGAGGGAGATGTTTTCGAAGGATGTTTCTTCATGCAAATATTAAACTAGTATTTCATGAGCCTACTAATGGCTGGGAACAATACGCTAAGCACCCTGGCACTACCTTTAGATGTTGAGATCAAAGACTGTTTGCAGGTAGCTTTACAAATTCACGGATTTACGTAGGATTATAATATCATTGGTTGAAGGAATACTTGATTTAAATGTTACAGGTACCGTATATACTCGCTCATAAGTCGAGGTCGTATTTTGGAGCTAAAAACGTGTATTTTGCATGCACCCGCCCATAAGTCGAGGCAACTTTTTCAGAAAATTTGTCGGGTAGATCAAAGGACAGAAATTCGCTGCTTTGAAACTGTCGGCTCTCTTGGAGATCAAAGAATATTTACATCCAGAATATCCAATGCAATGAAACCACACTAATAGCATATTATAAACTCTCAATATATAAAACAACGATAACTTGAACCGTTTTTGAACTTTTTATTTAACATGGTAGCGAGTATGCATAACTGCAGCAAATATTAGCATAGTTGCCAATGATAATTGATGTAAATCGGCAGCAAAATTTCGGAAATATTTGTAAAACATTGTGTGACTCGGCCATAAGTCGATGCAGCTTTTTGGGGCAAATTTTAGAAGCAAATAAGGTCGACTTATGGCCGAGTATATACGGTATGTGAATTTATTAACCCATTAGATTCTGGATACCATTCAAACAGTATTTGCAAAGAACATAGAGCCAGATCAGCTGCCACGGAACGTGCCGTCTGATCAGGCTCTATGCTGTTTGCTATTCAGTTATTATGTTATGTTATATTTCGGGTTTTACGCCTGCATCAGCACCATTTTGGGCTATATCGTCGGCGGGCGTTTACTAACAACACCTTTCTGGGCAGGCTCCAGCGGTTAACCATACTTGGTGCACCAACCTCCGTAAGAAACTGCCAACTTTTTCATATAAATGAGACACGGTCTGAGCGGGGCTCGAACCCGTGACCATCAGTGATGATAGGTTACAGTGGTATACAAGTCAGCGACCTTAACCACTCGACCACGGAGGCGGACTGTTTGCTATTCAGATGATCTTGCTAAGACACTTGGCTATGTAGCAAACAACATAGATCCTGTTGTTTGCAAAATCCTTTAAATGTATCCAGAATGAAATGGGTTAATTGGTGTTTGCAAACTGACAATCAACTAATCAGTCTGTTTGAGTAGACGATTATCGAATTATCCATAATACTCCGTTATTGCCCAAACATAACATGAATTTTTTTCAAAATCTGAAGAATGAGCCTCCTGAGGAAGATCGAATTAATGGGTGCAAATCGGGAGACTCGTGATTCCCAGTGAGGGTTGTTGGCAGGGTGAACATTTGAGTAAAGATATTTCAAAATATGTCCATGTATGACAATGTAATGGTGCAGAATCTATTTTTCTAAATCAATATTACTAAATTGTCCAGGCAGCACATTGTCAAGTGATGGTGATCTGACATGTGTGTTAAGTTATTTCAATCACTCTTGTGTACAGAATGGGAAGCTGTTTTCTATATTTAGTAACAGTGACCTTGACTGCAAAATATCATAATGTCATGGTGATCACTGTGCAACATGCTGTCATGTCATGGTAATGACCAGGGAAAAGTGATTTTAACCCATTCAACACCAAGTAACTCACATGGACTGGTCCATGATATTCATAAACCAATAAATGAATCAGAAAATCACATTTGGACAAGTTCATTTATCAAAATGGGTAATTATGTCTAAAAATAGTCATATCACTGGCAAAAAGTGCAGATCCTGATGAGACGGCTCGTCACGAGCCGGCTCATCTGGATCTACACTTTTTGTAAGCCTATTTAGAGGTCTGTGGTGTTGAAAGGGTTAAGATTGGATAACAATGAGAGAGCTAGCTGACTTTTCGATAACTGTTTTCCCCTAACAAGATGATGTGGTATGATAAATGATTTGATCAAAATTCATGCTAATTAATTGATAACAATTGTTTACAGATAAGTACCCATTGGATATACAGTAGGATATCTGTCGAGATATAGTAACATAATAATTAAAGGATGAGGAAGTGGACACAATTAATAGTATGTTGTGCAAAGGAAACAACGATAAAAACAGAGGAAACAACTAAAGAGGACCTACATACTTTAATGGAGTATTCAGGGGCAGTAACTGACGAATGTCTCTCATTAAAGGAATTACATGCATAGGTCTAATTAAAGGGCTACGCCCAGCTTAAAACATAATGGACAATCTCGCTTTGGCTGTATATTTCTTGTACACAATGTCTTCCAACGTGTCTTCCATGTATACTTGCCAATCAATCAACCATGTGAATTAACAAGAAAAATATGTAATAGAAGGACAATTGAAAACTCACTCATAATATACACTCGTATATGGTATTGAGTGAATGTATATAAATTATAAAGTGCATAGTTTAGAAAAAATGCCAAAATGTTGACAATAACATGAAACCCTGTCCAACATAATAGTATATTCCACATCTCTGCTGGAACATCCACGAATCATATGGGAACCAATTATTGTTGCAGAATTTCAACTACGTAAATAGATTGACCTGGCCATTTCTGGATTCCAGCTTAAGCCAGTATTTCTATGCGCACACCAGTGAAAGCTTGGAAACTAGTTCCCTGAAAACAATTGGACAATTTTAATATGAATACATAGCAGTAATTCTTATCACATAAATTCCCATTCGTCCAGAAAACAAACACTACATCTTCTGTGCATTTGCAACCATTGAATAATGCGATCGGTGCATTTTTAATCTACAAGAAAGCTGCCACTTGTGAAAGGTGAGCAGTACGTATTGATATCGTATAGGCAGCCATGCATTAGTGATACATAGATAACGTAGTGATACATAGATAACGTATAGGCAGCCATGCATTAGTGATACATAGATAACGTATAGGCAGCCATGCATTAGTGATACATAGATAACGTATAGGCAGCCATGCATTAGTGATACATAGATAACGTATAGGCAGCCATGCATTAGTGATACATAGATATCGTTTCCGTCCGTAACATCTCTAGTTATATTAATAATTACTGGCTACAAAATGTTACCTTATGTATGGATGCTCCAAGACTTGCTAATGTGCTTAGACAGTCAATGTCCACTTTCCGTGAATATGTCTGTCCACAGATCAGGAAGTACCTAAAACATAATTATTTATTTGGCAGTCTTAAAACTGGTCATGCGTATGAAGGGTTCAATTGTGAAACGATCTTCACCAATGAAAATGGTTCTGACGGATCTGTAGTCCAGTGGTAATATGCTGGACTGGTAATCCAGGGATCGCAGGTTCGATCCCCCGTCTGACCCTAATAAAATTAACAGTCTTTCAGATGGGAACGGTAAACCGAGGTCTTTACACCGTGCACGTAAAAGAACCAGAGGAGACTCTGGAATGGGTCTCCGTCTGTATCATTGCACTATCCTCTAAAATTACTAATCTCTTCAGGAGGTGTCGCTCATATGGGCAACATGTAAATTAAGTCTTTCAGATGGGACTTTAAACCGAGGTCTCGTGTCGGTGCTTTACATTGTGCTCGTAAGATACCCAGATGAGATATTGGAATGGGTCTTTGTCTGTATCATTGCATTATCCTCCAAAAATCTAAAGTGACTAATCGCTTCAGGAGGTGTCGTTCATATGGGCAACCGGTAGCGACGATAAATAAACGTAAAACACACAAAGAAAATGATTCACTCGTGGCGACAGAACATAATGGCTACTAAGCAGAACTATGACGTCGATATTTATTTACAAAATCATCAATAAGATTGAAAATACATATAGTGGCATGTTAAAGATAACATTGCGATACATTTGAATATGAATTTTAGTCTACCGTATTTACCGATGTATAACGCGCTATCGTGTAAAACGCGCATCTACTTTTTGGCACTAAAACGGGGAGAAAAACTGAATACCCGTGTATACCGCACACCATAAAATTTTCAAAAGCCATTAATATTTTCACTTGAAAAATAAAGAAGCCGCAAATAGGGACTTTAATTAAACTATTAATATTCCACATACTGCTTGAATCCTGCCATTTCTGTAACAAGCTTGTCCAATATTTCCACCTGAAAAAAATGACAGCAGGATCAGTTGAAAATATTACTTCATCTTAACCTTTTCCCTCATAGAAGCACCTCTTGACACCGTTACCAATACGACATACATTGACAATGTGGTAGCCAAACCAATGTTCATATAAAGTCCAGAATCTCATATAGTCCCAGTAATATCTATGGAGGTGGGATAGATATGGCCACTACTTATCCACTGCATGATAGCTAAATGGCTGTTGTTTGTATGGAGATATAATAGTATATTAACCTAAATCTCTACGAGGGAAAGGGTTAAAATTATGACAGAACATAAAGACATATCCAGAGTTGTTAGTGCGCATGTTTCCCCACATACTCTTTCCGCTTATTTATGTTTCGGTACTTTGAGTTCATTACAACTTGAACGGATTTCGGTCAAACAAATCATTTTCGCGTTTCCAAATACAATATAAAAATCTAAACGAATTTGCGATGCCGTCAGTGAAGAGACGCAAATCAGGATGTTTCATTTCGAAAAGAAGGTAAAGTATTGTAAGAATTACTTTTCTTTCAACGATAGGAACAAATATCAGCCCAAAACTGTGACGATGCAGTTGCCATCGATTCAGACACGCTATTTCCTTGTAAGGCAGATCACGATATATCTCCAACTATGTGTCAACAATGAGTTGCTTAGTAAGTGACAAGGCGTTATCAAATGAAATGGTGAAAAAAATAGCAAGTAGCGGACTTTGACTCCAGCATTTAAAACTGGCCATTATTCGGAATGGTTTAGATGGTTTGTCTCAACTATATAAGGAGAAATTATCAGCCGGAAAGCCTAGAGTAACAAATCTGAAGCGTATTATTGAAAGTGTTTTCAATTATCTGTCTTTATAAAGAGTAAAAAAACAAACTTTTAGTGACAAAATATGTTTATTGGAACAACTTCCAATAATACGCCTCAGATTGAAATCTTCATCGTTTTTTGATAAAGGGAGATAATTAAATGTTATATATCTCAGAAACAAGCATGGTAACCTATAGTTATATATCTCAGAAACAAGCGTGACGACGTGTAGTTTTTAATTGTATTTTCTGATATTATATATATTGATCAATATCTATCACAAAAATTGTACAAATCTCTCCGCTAGAATTGTTGTTATTCATGAAAATGTTAATATTTTACAATTTGACAACCCTTGACCCTGAAATAAAAGTTTTTAGCAAATTAAACATTATAAAGGATCTTGGAAGATTATTACTTATATTATAAGGTATAATACATAATTTTGACCAAACAGTGCATTCCTTATATGTTGTTTGACCAAACAGTGCATTCCTTATATGTTGTTTGACCAAACAGTGCATTCCTTATATGTTGTTTGACCAAACAGTGCATTCCTTATATGTTGTTTGACCAAACAGTGCATTCCTTATATGTTGTTTGACCAAACAGTGCACTCCTTATATGTTGTTTGACCAAACAGTGCATTCCTTATATGTTGTTTTTGTGACATTTTGGTACCTTGTATTTTTTTATTTTATTTATTTGCCCCAGGTTTCGTGAACATGCCGAATAGTGGTGTTCTAAAAAATAGACACCGTACAAATGTAACCATGGCGACCTATTATTAATATGAAGTATGTTTTCAGGCTATTATATCTCGTAGTATGTGCATGCACAATTTTAGAAAATTCTCTCCGCTACAACTTATTCCAGGATATGTCTTTAATTGCATCCAGAAAACAAGCTGTAAACACGTAAGATTGTTTACTGTTGTGTGACTTCAACTAAACTCCAACAGTCACTAAGCATGTGAGATGCTACGGTGGTCACCAGATCGAACAGGTGGGTTTTCTCAGGGTATATCCCACACGAATGATCATATATACGTTTCAACCGCACCAACTAAAATGATTAATACAAGATGTTAAAGCTCATTTTGCAATATGTTAAATAGTAGATAATTATATAAAAATGTTACCTTTCCACCGTCTCCATCAAATAGAGCAAGAAAGCTAGCCTGTGTTCCCGTTGTACCTTTAACCCCTCTGAACCGCAGATCACTGCGTGCACGTTCAATGTTGCGCAAGTCCATCAGCAGATCTTGGATCCAGAGACAGCCCCTCTTCCCCACTGTCGTTAACTGAGCTGGTCTGAAAGATATTTAACCTTGTTCGCTGTCATCAATATCAATGAGAGACTAGTTATTGCCCCTGAATACTCTTGAAGGAGGACAGGTCTTTTTAATTGGTTTCCTCTGTTTTCATCGTGATATCCTTTCCATCACATACTATAATTGTTATCGGTTTTCAATTAGGGAGTATTCAGGGGCAGTAACTGACCGATGTCTCTCATTGGTTTCCTCTGTTTTCATCGTGGTTTCCTTTGCATCACATACTTTCAATGTTTACCTGTTTTCTTATATTATAATGAATAAATTATTACATCTCGACATATGTTCTATGTTATCAAGTAAATTCACATTTATCATACCGCAACATCTGGTTAGGGATCAACAGTTAAAACAAAGTATTCAATTAAAAGGAGCAATATACAGTTCAGGATAAATCAGACTTTATCTGTCAAGGAGGTAATGCAAACCCATGCACTATTGCTCATTGATGTAGTTTTACAGAGAAAGAACAGGCAATGTCCAAATTTGAAATGATAGGAAAAAATAGTTTTGCTGTGATGCCAACAAAACAAAGATTTTTTAAACATTATTTATCGTCGCTGTCTGTTGAGCTACCCATATGAGTGATGGGCAGTTTACCTAACTGCACAATTCTTGGGCAGGCTCCAGCAGTTAACAAGTACTTGGTGCATCAACCTCTGTAAGAAACTGCCAACTTTTTCATATAAAGAGACACATCTAAGAGGGGCTTGAACCAGTGACCATCAGTGATGATAGGTTAGAGTGGTATACAAGTCAGCGACCTGAACCACTCGACCACGGAGGCGGCCTTTTGTGTGTCCTATTGTGATGTTTTTGTAGCATTGTCAACGGCGGCCCAAGTTTAGATTACATTTCTAGTATTATATTATAAGTTTAAAATTTGTTTATTTTACGATTGCGAAGTAAGTTTTAACAACTTATATTAATCACTCTCATTGGATGAAAGTGTAAATGTGGTCATTTTTGTGGGAGGAAAGCGGAGTACCCTGAGAAAACGCACCTGTCCGATCTGGTGACAACCATACTATCTCACATACTTCCCAGTCCAAGTATCGCACTCAGGTTGCATTGGTGCTAAGCGATTGCGCTAACCACTGTGCTAATTGGACAGCCAGTATTATATTATGGCGCCTCCGTGACATAATGGATATGGTGTTCACCTCGCAATCGAGAGGATGTGAGCTTGAGCCCTTTGCTTAATGCGTATATCTTAGATTCATCTCAATAGGTAGATCTAGTAAAGAAAAATGTAATTTTGTCATTTGTCTCATGGCGCGAGGTTTGTCTAAATAGCTTACAGTAACTGTTTATCTAAATAGATTACAGTAAATGGAGTAAACTGGAGACGTTACGATTGTGACCGTAGGCAAGGCATTTAAATTCCACGTTGCCTCCTCTCTCTCCATCAGGAATGAGGTCTCGAGAGTGATTATGGTAATAGAAGTTGTAAGAACTTGTTTCGCAATCGAGCTAAAATAAATTTGTATAAACTAGTAAATGTTGTCCTCTCCAATATGAGACAAGGTTTGCGGGTAGGCAAGACAGACTTCAACAATAACAGTAACAATGAAGCTTAATTTATGCAAATTAACTTAATTGGGCAACAGTTCTGTCATCTGATGCTTAACCCTTTCAACACCACAGACCTCTAAATAGGCTTACAAAAAGTGTAGATCCAGATGAGCCGGCTCGTGACGAGCCGTCTCATCAGGATCTGCACTTTTTGCCAGTGATATGACTATTTTTAGACATAATTACCCATTTTGATAAATGAACTTGTCCAAATGTGATTTTCTGATTCATTTATTGGTTTATGAATATCATGGACCAGTCCATGTGAGTTACTTGGTGTTGAATGGGTTAATGTTATATTGCATAATAGAAGCTGCAGCTAGGTACAAAGTTGGTCTTTCAAAGCAAGTATTCTTGAATTTTGGTCAAAACTATGGTTTTGGTGTTTAACATCGCACATTAGTTCACATAGCGATTTAATTTTAGCTATTTATAGATTGAGGAAGATCCTGGGTGCCTCCCTCAGAGCACAATGTCAGGCATGAACAGACACCAAGGTAGAACCACCGACCTTCTGCAAGCCAACTGGATAGCTTACTCACATGAAATAATTCGAGAACACCAGTGCAAGTCAAACCAGCAGCAGTGATGGGCAAGTAATATGAAGGCAACGATGTTATCCACTCGGCCATGAAGGCACATAGAGGTATTATAGCTGTACATACATACATACTGTAAATGAGTATAGGCCAGACACGGCAAACTTCTGTAGTCCTCAGCAAACACCGACAATCTTTGGATACATCTTGCCAACTAGAAATACAACTTATCAATATACAGTCAAACCTGTGTTAGTGTTCACCTCTATTAAGCAGCCAGTTTCCAGATTCCCAATATGCTGTTTTATTATACATTTGTCCTCTATTAAGCAGCCACCTGTCCTAAGCAGCCACTTTCTGAGATTCCCTTGCCTGGATGCTTAAGACAGGTTTGACTGTACACCATCATTCCGGTCGGATGACCCATATTTAACAGGGCACAGTGCTACACGATTTCTACAGGAACTATGTGCAATACCTGTTGATATGCGGATCAGAAACAACATCAAACAAACAAGTAAATGTTGAACTGAAAGTCGTGATAGCGAAATTGTAGCGCGTTCGCTTCAGGTGCGCAAGGTCCGGAGTTCGAGCCCAGCTGGAGCCGTTGCGCCTGTGCCCTTCTATCTCATCGTTGCAATGGATTCCATCAGGAATGAGGTCTCGCAAGTGATAAGTTGTAAGAACTTGTTTCGCAATTGAGCTAAAATAAATGTGTATAAACTGGAGCTGGACAGACATATTTGCTAATTAAAGTCAAATAAAGTGTAATATTACTTAGATATGAATTTGAGCCTATTTTTTGCCTATCACAATACTGTCTACAACTCAGGATGATACGCTGTGTTTTCTGGTCTGATATTACGATTGTTGGATTGATAAGGTCACGTGCCCGTATCAAACCACAAACAGCCGTATCAGAACTAGTTCTTTTTAAATAACACATGCTAGTTTGTTTACTCCCCATATTGTACCAGTGTGTGACAGATAACAGATGTTGGTAGTTTCGTGGTAATAGTTTTAGTGTATCTTATAATAATCTAATTCAGTAATTGTGATTTATAACTGATAAATGGATAATGAAGAGCATGATTTCAATTATTGAATGTTCAAATTCATATCAAAGTAATATCAGCCTAGGTATCGCCCCAAGGTAACTTTCTATCAGAGCTAGAGCACATCTCGATCGTACAAGAGCTCACATCGATCATACAAGAGTTCACATCGATCGTACAAGAGCTCATCTCGATCGTACAAGAGCTCATCTCAATCGTACAAGAGTTCATCGCGATTGTACAAGAGCTCACATTGATCGTACAAGAGCTCACATTGATCATACAAGAGTTTACATCGATCGTACAAGAGCTCACATCGATCGTACAAGAGCTCACATCGATCGTACAAGAGCTCACATCGATCGTACAAGAGTTCACATCGCTCGTACAAGAGTTTACATCGATCGTACAAGAGCTCATCTTGATCGTAAAAGAGCTCACATCTATCGTACAAGAGCTCATCTCGATCATACAAGAGCTCACATCGATCGTACAAGAGTTCACATCGATTGACCAGGAGCTCATCTTGATCGTACAAGAGCTCACATCGATCGTACAAGAGCTCATCTCGATCGTACAAGAGCTCACATCGATCGTACAAGAGTTCACATTGATCATACAAGAGCTCATCTCGATCGTACAAGAGTTTACATCGATCGTACAAGAGCTCATCTCGATCGTAAAAGAGCTCACATCAATCGTACAAGAGTTCATCGCGATTGTACAAGAGCTCACATTGATCGTACAAGAGCTCACATTGATCATACAAGAGTTTACATCGATCGTACAAGAGCTCACATCGATCGTACAAGAGCTCACATCGATCGTACAAGAGCTCACATCGATCGTACAAGAGTTCACATCGCTCGTACAAGAGTTTACATCGATCGTACAAGAGCTCATCTTGATCGTAAAAGAGCTCACATCTATCGTACAAGAGCTCATCTCGATCATACAAGAGCTCACATCGATCGTACAAGAGTTCACATCGATTGACCAGGAGCTCATCTTGATCGTACAAGAGCTCACATCGATCGTACAAGAGCTCATCTCGATCGTACAAGAGCTCACATCGATCGTACAAGAGTTCACATTGATCATACAAGAGCTCATCTCGATCGTACAAGAGTTTACATCGATCGTACAAGAGCTCATCTCGATCGTAAAAGAGCTCACATCAATCGTACAAGAGCTCATCTCGATCATACAAGAGCTCACATCGATCGTATAAGAGCTCATCTCGATCGTACAAGAGTTTATATCGATCGTACAAGAGCTCATCTCGATCGTACAAGAGTTTACATCGATCGTATAAGAGCTCATCTCGATCGTACAAGAGCTCTCATCGATCGTACAAGAGCTCACATCGATCGTACAAGAGTTTATATCGATCGTACAAGAGCTCATCTCGATCGTACAAGAGTTTACATCGATCGCATAAGAGCTCATCTCGATCGTACAAGAGCTCTCATCGATCGTACAAGAGCTCACATCGATCGTACAAGAGCTCACATCGATCGTACAAGAGCTCACATCGATCGTACAAGAGCTCACATCGATCGTACAAGAGCTCACATACAAGAGTTCACATCGATCGTACAAGAGTTCACATCGATCGTACAAGAGTTTACATCGATCGTACAAGAGCTCACATCGATCGTACAAGAGTTCACATCGATCGTACAAGAGTTCACATCGATCGTACAAGAGTTTACATCGATCGTACAAGAGTTCACATCAATCGTACAAGAGTTTACATCGATCGTACAAGAGCTCACATCGATCGTACCAGAGTTCACATCGATCGTACAAGAGCTCACATCAATCGTACAAGAGTTCAGGTGAGCTAACGTACAAGAGTTCAGGTGAGCTAACGTACAAACCTTTGGCAGAATTATATCAAAAGCATCCCGCATCACAATCAGATCCTGAAGTACAGACATGTTAAACATTAGACTACTCAGCTAGTTTCTATCTACAGGCAATGTTCAAAATGTTTTCTCACATTTTTATTTCAGAATTTGCTTAAATTGAAATTAATAAGGTAAATAAATAATGGCTGTAACATTGGAACCAACTGTCCGATTAAGCAATTTATATTTATATTTCGGGCTTTATGCCTGCATCAGCACCATTTTGGGCTATATCGCCAGCGGGCAGTTTAACTAACAACACCTTTCCTGGGCAGGCTCCAGCGGTTAACCAGTACTTGGGTGCACCAACCTCCATAAGAAACTGCCAACTTTTTCATATAAATGAGACACAGCCTGAGCGGGGCTCCAACCTGTGACCATCAGTGATGATAGGTTACAGTGGTAGGTCAGTGACCGTAACCACTCGACCACGGAGGCGGACTCTGATTAAGCAAAGCAAAACATTTAGTAAAACTCAAACAATACTGATTCCTTGTAATATTAAAGTGAAATGAGATTAACCCTTTCAACACCACATACCTCTAAATAGGCTTACAAAAAGAGTAGATCCAGATGAGCCTGCTCGTGATGAGCCATCTCATCAGGATCTGCACATTTTGCCAGTAATATTACTATTTTTAGACAAAATTACACATCTTGATAAATGTACTGGTCCCAATGTAATTTTCTTATTAATTTATTGGTAAAAAATATCATGCATCAGTCAATGTCAGTTGTTTGGTGTTGAATGGGTTAACATTTAGCATGCTGTACGCAAAATGAGGAGATAACAAATGCAGAATATTTTTCCTAGAAAGTAGGGGTCGACATTTCATTCAAATCTTCATGACATCTCCTCATTTTGCCAACAGCGTGATAAAAGTTAATGACAAGTATGAATAGTTGCACATGCCATTTAGGAAAATTAACTGGTGTATATTACAGTATTCAATATGTTCTAGGAAGATATTATATAGTTAATATAAAAACAGTTGCATATGTCACATTGTACACTCTTTCTCAGTTAGCATGCGCATTGCATGTCGCCGGTGGTTTTGCTGAGATCAGATAGCATCAGCATACCTTTTATAGCATATATATGTAGATATACATGTATCACACATTAAATAACCCATAGATAGTATGCCTTCCAAAAACCAATCATCTGAGTTGTCAACAGCTATTTTGACATGTTCGTTACTGTCTCCGGTTTGCATCATTAACATTCACACATCTCTCCGAGTTAACCTTGCATCGTGAATATCTTCACGATTGTCATTTTAGGATGCATGGCGGCGCTGTAACATTACAGCCTTTATAGCGTTATTAAGTCAGTTTTCTGAGAAATGTTGCTTTTGAGGGACAAATTATTGTGTCACAAAAGTCGTTCGACATGTTCGTTACCATAGCAAAATATATACATGGAACACTATTCCTCAGATACCAGGTAGTCGGCCACAGTCCATTTCATAGCAAAATATATACATGGAACACTATTCCTCAGATACCAGGTAGTCGGTCACAGTCCATTTCATAGCAACATATATACATGGAACACTATTCCTCAGATACCAGGTAGTTGGCCACAGTCCATTTCATAGCAACATATATACATGGAACACTATTCCTCAGATACCAGGTAGTCGGCCACAGTCCATTTCATAGCAAAATATATACATGGAACACTATTCCTCAGATACCAGGTAGTCGGCCACAATCCATTTCATAGCAACATATATACATGGAACACTATTCCTCAGATACCAGGTAGTCGGTCACAATCCATTTCATAGCAAAATATATACATGGAACACTAACCTCAGATACCAGGTAGTCGGCCACAGTCCATTTCATAGCAAAATATATACACGGAACACTATTCCTCAGATACCAGGTAGTCGGTCACAATCCATTTCATAGCAAAATATATACATGGAACACTATTCCTCAGATACCAGGTAGTCAGCCACAGTCCATTTCAGTAGTTTGTTAACCCATATTTGACATGAACTGAAGACCACCCCATTGGTGAAGAAGTACCCACCTGGATGTTTTTAGTAATGGACGTCAGAGATAGTCGTATCAAATTGACATGTCCGTTACCACAAATATTTCGTAATCATGAGGCCTACCTGTCATCTTGTACTTATCTGTATAAACTGAAAATCCACTTAATGTTTGTATTTATGCATCAGGACACTATTGGTCGATTTTCTCTCCTCCATATATCCCAAATATTCACGTTTTGACATGTTCGTTACTTACATGTTCCTTACTAAGATTTGGTAAGAGACACAAAGATAGGGTACATCCTTTTAAAATATGCGCCATGTGGTTTCTAAACTTCATCTAATCGTCAGCCATATTGCTAAATGGATGCCAAAAGTTCAAAAGCGAGATTATTTGACAGTACCAGATAACTAGTGAGTGTCTTATACATTATTATCAAAATTGAGATAAAATACTTTAGATATCTCAAGTTTACTTGTGTTATTGTCATAATAATGCATGTATTAATTATAAGATATTTTGAAAAGCTTACCTTCCGGTAAAATAAATGAATTATTGTTAAGGAACAACTGGACTACCAAGACAAGTTGTTTATTTGTGTCTTTCTATAAATAGTAAATAAGAATACCAATTGAACTTAATCAACATGCAATTCACATACATAAAATCATTAGGGTCCTGCGTTTGCCTATGCGCTACAGAAAAACAATTTGCTTCTATGACTTTTTGTCACACGTGGCTTTTGAGTGAGATATCACGTATGATGTCTACCATAATTTCCAGTATATACGAAATACATTTAGGGAGCTATGTATCTTTACCTAGACGTAACGAACATGTCAAATCAAAGAAACGAACATATCACTTTTTCATATCGGTAATTTTGCGCATTTTTCTTGCAGCAATGGTCAAGTCAAGAGCTGAAATCCAGAAGGCGTATAGGGAACGGCCCAAAGAACGAGATAATGATGGCTACCAAGGAGAGAATTAGACGGCGGAATAGATATGTTGGGAATGAGCACCTCAGCAGATCTGATAGAGGACAGAAATAGTAAGAATAAAGAGTTTTTGAGAATATATAGGAGACAAAAGAAGTTGTTAGCAGAAATTGAGCAACGTCGGCTTTGAGAAGATGACACTGATTCAATACGCACCAGCGGGTATGACAGTGCGAACAGTTCAATTGTCTAGCAACATGATGCTGTTGAAGGACCTAGCCGACTGTTAGTGAAGCTCAACTTTCCAGGATATGCTAAAAGAAATGGACCACGAGTATGAATGCGAAATTCATTGCGGAAATGTAAGCAGGAACTTAAGACAATTAAGGGAAAATATGACCAACTCCAGCGAAAGTTTCGTTCTACCAAACGAGCAGTACAAAGATCTGGCAAGAAGGCCAAGCCAGCATTAACACCAAGAAGCAAAGCCGAGGGGCAAATTAGAGGTATGCGCTTATCAACGAGACAGGCTATCTGCGTGCGAAAGCAACTGATGTTTAACCATGCTGTTTGTGATGAGATAAGAATGACTAAAAAGGGGCTACGAGTACATCAGAAGTCAGTCTTACATCACGTAGTAGCTGGCAGAATCATGAAGAAGTATAAGTGCATACAGATGCTAAGTCAGAAAACCGGTCTAAGCAGAAATAACCTTGCTAGTTCATCTTCGAAAACAGTAACACCAGCGATTATTAAACGCCAACGAGAAGTATTTCAACACCGTGAAAATGTACTAGTGTTCATGAAAAGAGACGATAATAGTATCAATATGCCGGGCAAGGCAGACTGCATGAAGGATAAAAGTGGAGTGAAAAGACAGCAAAGAATATTAACAGACTATCTCTCCAATCTGTACAGGAAATTTATTAGCGAAAATCCTCATGTGAAATTGTCATCTACGTTCTGTAGAATCTGCCCTAGACATATTCTACTGGCATCATTCATAGCACGATCCACTTGTTTATGCACAAAGCATAAAAACATTTCACTTATGCTGAAAGCAGCCAGACACGAAAATATCAATGTTTCAGTTAACGGTGATAAAATGTTAGAGAGAAAAGACGAATTCATTAAAGATGTTGAAGAAACAATGGACAGTGACGATATCATGATAGGACAATGGAAACAAATTCCAATTGAAGATCCAATTGAAGAAAAGGGCAAGAAGAAAATGGTTATGAAAGTAGTAGAAACACATATGACAACGGGTGAGTTTGTGACACAGCAAGTAGAGGACTTCTCCCAGCATGTGCACAGAGTAAAAACACAGTAGGGCCAGATGAAATGCCTCAAACAGAATCTACCAGAAAACCATGTCGCTGTGCAAATGGATTTTGCAGAGAATTACGCTTGTAAGTCGGTGCAAGAGATTCAATCCGCGTATTGGAATCAGACAAGTGTGACCCTGCATCCATGTATTGTATATTTCAAACCAACTGGATCTGCTGAGCTACAACACAAAAGATTTGTAATAGTGTCTGATGAACTTGCTCATTGCGCTTTTATTGACAGAATTGTTTCCGAAGTCAAGTCTATTTGTCCAGAAGTCGCATGTATACATTACTGGACCGACAGTCCAACATCGCAATAAGGCAACATTTCACCATGTTGCAAATCATCAAGACATATATGGCATGCGCGCAAAGTGGATGGCTGATGAGGCTGTTAAAGCTGGCAAAGTTGCTATTCAGGATCCCAGTGATTTTATCGCATGGACACAGTCCACCAGTTGCAGCATGACAAATGTACAATTCATATTTGTACCGAAGGACGAATGTCAAGTTAAAGCTGTATTGATCAGCAGTACATCATTAAAACCCATAACTGGCACAATGAAGATCCATGCCGTAGCTGGACAAGGCAATTCAAAAGTATGTGTACGCAATACCAGTTGCTATTGAGGCATGTGCTTACCTCTCGATTCTGTATGTGAGACATGGAGACTCGAATGTCTTACAAACGACAAGGCACCTGCAAGACGTACACTATCGGATGAAAACCATCAGCTTGACAGTTCCTCTAACACTCAACAGATTCCAGAGTTGTCAATAGAGATCTCATATATCATAGACGAATATGTTGCGATCAATGGTACATTGGAAAAATACAGGACCTAGATGACAAGGAGATTGAAGTATCATTCATGCAGAGTAAGAAAGCACTGTTTCAATGGCCCACTCCTCCAGACATTATCTGGGTTAAATACAATGATGTGATCAGTAAAATCGCGGCACCATCGGCCTCTGGTAAAAGTAGACGTATGTTTAGTATGAAGGCAGAGGACCGTGAAAGGGTTGAACAGTTATTTGCAGTTTGAAAATCTATAATGGATCCAAAGCATTAACTAAACTTAGGAATGTTCCTGAATATATTGCCAAGTAGCGTGTTATTTAAATAGACATATACTTTATAATCTCCACATACTGATTGGTTGATTTAAACTGACCATATATCATGTAATAGTTACCTGAGAAATGTAACGTACATTTCAAATTAGTGCTACAGCTTTTAAATACTGTGATTGTGCAGTTTGTTTGCTGCTGTTGTATCTAAACGGATTTTTTTAAACTTGATATTTCAATTTCTTGTTTTCTTTTTTAATATGTTTCATATGGCTTTCTCATTCATAACTCATAAGAGAGTAAGAAAGCAGTGTACTCGTTTTGTCAGCTAACAGTTACACTGAGACCATGACGAAAGTCATTTTTGCAGTGTTCGTCGTTTATAATTTGTCATATTACCGGTATATGCAATTGTTTGTAAAGACGTATGTACTGTTTTATTATAGTTTATTAATGTAAAATGCATTAGTGAAATAGTTAATTTCCTATTGAATTTGCTGAAATGTTTGTTACATTTTACCCTATTTCGTTGTGGTGCTATTCCATAAAATTTACATCAAAGCCAAAGTCAAATGGTAGTTTTTCTCTGAGTGTACATATTATATATTTCCAGTATAATTGTTTCAGTACTCTCAGTGATAGTTTAACACGTGTTCTAGCTAATCCTATCAAACACCCAATTGCAAAACAAGATTGTATGCACAATGTCAACAATTTCAACATACTAGTTAATTTATGGAGACCTATTTGTTAGACAATACTTGAAGTATGTGATTTATATAATCATGACAGCATTTACAAACCTTTCCTCTCACAAATAAATAGCATAACAGTCCTAATATTTGTGCCTATGATGAGGATATTGCTTCATTATATGGTGCATCATAAGGTAACGGACATTTTAGCAACACAATTTTGTAACTTGATAGTCATCTTGTACCTAATATTTTACCCAAGGTACAAATGGTATGATGTAAAGAGAATGTTTTTGTTGTTGTAAAATACTTGTTCTTCGAGTTAGAGTTATTAATAAAGAAATTAAAGTTATTTTTTGTACCACCTCAGTGCACATGCTAACTGAGAAAGAGTGTGAAACAATGATCTGAAAACAGAGAAGTCGATTTGGAGGGAGATATGGGAGAACTATTCTAATTGAGCTGCCTCACTTCGCCCTGCAGGGAAGCTAGAAGGATATTCTAACTGAGCTGCCTCACTTCGCCCTGCAGGGAAGCTAGAGGGACATTCTAACTGAACTGCCTCACATTGCCCTGCAGGGAGGCTAGAGTGACATTCTAACTGAGCTTCCTCATGTTGCCCTGTAGGGAAGCTAGAGGGACATTCTAACTGAGCTGCCTCACGTTGCCCTGCAGGGAAGCTAGCGGGACATTATGAGCTCAGACATCGCATTTCTTTGAACCAACTTTTTACAGTTAAATGTTAATATGTTGTATCGGGTTGCAAAGGCTGTGCTATCCGGGTCAGTTAATGCAGTTACTTCTAGATTCCATTCTATATGCAAGGTTCATACGTATAAATATATGGAACCTTATTTTTCCGAAACGGTACTTACCGTATTATCTCCAACAAATGCCGACGTTGCTCCAAGATGAATGATGGGAGCAGCATTCGGACAACATACACCAAATGTATGAACATGCGCCATCACGTCATGACGTCGTCTCTTCTCCTCAGTTGCTGCTCTCTCAAAGTCTATATTTGTCAAATTGTGCTCCATTTCACGTATTTGCTCATCTGTTATGTTTAAGCCAAGCGTCTACAAACAAGAATCTGTAAATTATACATGGCTTACTTTTGTAAGTGTCAAACTATCAAAGTGTCGGTACTCACCATATTGTCCCAAAAGCAATTATTGTTTGTTTAAACTTTATTTATTTTACAACGATAACAACTTATATTAATCACTCTCGATGTCGCGGATGAACGCGTAAATGTGGTCATTCGTGTGGGAGGAAACCGGAGTACTCGGAGAAAGTCCACCTGTCCGATCTGGGGACCACCGTACCATCTTGCATACTTCCCGGTCTGATCGTGTGACCCCACTGGGGAATTGGTTCCGGGTCGTTGTAGCCTAGAAAGTAGTTTTTACAATCAAGCAGACCATAATTTGATGATGTTTTACTGTAGAACCAGAGACTGTTTGCATTTCTTACTGTGATTGTGGTGCATCTGTGGCATTTGTGCTCATTTAAAGAAGACTTTTTGTGCATTTATTTCAGAATTACTTCTCCAGCGCATTGATGAGTAAACAGCCCTACATGACAGCTAGGATTCCTACGCGCTCCATTTTTAACCGGTGTTTGTTTACATTTGAAAATTGTGAAAAACTTTGATGGTGATGCCATGACTTACTTGTGTCTAACAGCAAGCAGCAGCCCTGGAGTTTACAGAACTGCATGCGGTAAATGTCGATTCTTGTTTGGAACTGAGAATTTGACTGTGACAGTTGATCGATTTACTATAGCGCGAAGAAGGAGAAAATACAGTGGTGTGCATCCTGATGATCGAACACGGGTTGCATTGGTGAGAAGCAAGCCTGCTAACTATTGACTAATTTGAATTAGTTAAATGCTGACTTGCCATTTGAAAGTGACAAAAGTCTTTCATCACTAACATTGTCGCAAAAAGTAAAGATCAACATTTAATGAAAATAATAATGGCACTATTAAATATCTTATGAAAATAAACAAAAACATCAACATCAAGAGAAAGAAAACAAACATATTTATAAATGTCGCACACAAAATTTCAGTACGCCGCAGATTTCCGAGAATTATTGTGTACTAAACTGTATGAAATTCTGGTAGGACGTCATTGGTTGTTGGCCATTTCGTACCCTGGACATTCCGTACCCAGTGTAATGGTATATAAGGAGACTTGTACTATCTCGCTATAGATCTAACTTTTATAGTGATGCGGTAATGTTCGCCTCTAGGTAATGGAGGACCAGGCAACCGTGGGTTCAAATCTGGACTTGGGAAGTTGGGTTCGATTACTTTACAAGTTTGGATGTTTCGTACCCAATGTTGTAGACGTTTCATAGGTACCATTTTCGTACCGGTAATCGGCCGTCTACTGCTTTTTGGTAAATGTCTTCTAGTCAGTCTCTTTTATGACAAGTGGACTAATATTACTAAGTAAAATGATCATTTAATGCAATTGTCTAAACTGAGAATGCATAATAAATGTTCAAAATAAAATACACTTTCACTCGCTTATGATTTCAACATGACGTTGAAAATAGTACCTATTATCTGCCGACCTTGAAAATTCATGTAACAGAAATGTTGATTACAGTTAAATTAACATTGGGCATAGTAATAATTGTTACTCGAAATGGAGCGATTTAACACCAAACAAATTATGATTACTCTTCAATATGAGGTAAGTTGTGACATGGAGAGAAATGTCACTTAATGTGGAGAGTGGCACACCATACTGTATCAGTGTATTGCTGCCGATTTTATTGGCAACCCCACGTCTCTAACAGCCTGATATGCATTTGTCAGTGCACTTGGTGAATATAAACGCCTAGTCCTATAAATAAGACCTCTACATCATTTTTGTCTTTCTGTTATTTCGAGGTCTTATCGTTAAAGCTCATTTTCGCATATATAGCACTTTCCGCCCTGATCCGATGACGGGATTTCTGACCAATATTTTGAAGCTTTTCGGACATGAATGATTATAAATGTGTGCATTGGTGTTAAGAATAATCCTAAATATAGATATTAAGAGCGTTAAAAATATATTGTATTACCGTTGTGCATGTCATTTAGCTGTTTGAAGTCGACAGGTGAAATTCTCCCATTTTTTCTGCGCAGTCTTCACAAAAGAAGTCCGAATTATTTATTATTTAGTACATTTCATGCGTATGAACAATTGGATATTTAAACGAAATCTTATTTGGTTCACCGTAATGGCACGGAGATAAATTATTTTCATCTATTTTGAGTTCTATTTTTGTTTTTCGCAATAATCAAATATTCAAAATGGCCGATTATGGAATGGCGAAACTCTATGAAATTTAAACATTGATTTCATGTATCCCGGTGTTACTGGTTTTCGACGACGTAGTACATAACAGACTCCTATAGGTTTAGAATTGTCATACACTGCAAACAATTTTATGTCACCAAATAAACAATATTTTACCTTTCATTCCTCAAAATCTCGAAGAAAACCGATTGTTTACTTATTGAGAAAAGTTGACAAAATAGCGGTACCTCATTCTCAGTAATCCGGAATGACGTCACATGTTTTCGCCTAACTGTGGAAATTGCCTACAGCGCGAGCATTATGTAAGCAACAGTTTTTTTTAACAAAACAATATAAATAAGGAACACTTACTTTAATAATAGGCTTAATTTATCATTTTCACTCAAAATTCATTTGTTGGAGAGCATTTTGTCTATATACTGTATCTAAAACACTAATTTAGTTTAACTTAGACAAACACACGGGGCATAAGAAGTCGTCGCCCCTCCTAATTACTCTGACTGGGTGCAGAACCGTAACTGGACCCATCCATCGAACACATCACACGGTGCCTAACAGAGAATAACTAGGTTTACACAACCATGTATATCAGTTGGAGAACCTCTGTGAAAACACATGGACCTGAAGGCGAAAAACGGTGAAAATCGATATTGTGCATAAGGACCCCTTGTGTGTAATAACGGACATAACTCATAAACACGGAGCAGTGAGACTATAATGACATTTTTATTCGTAAATATATTGGCGTGACAGACGATGCATATGTCATTTTGGAGAAAAAATTGCCAATTTCTTTAAAAAATTATATTTATATGGTGACATAAAACGGATATAGTGAAATTAGTGAAAACTGTGGTAGGTTTAAAGTTTTCACCGCTAATTTACCTTGTTTGATATATTATGATCAGTTAGAAATAGATTGGAAGTGCACAAGGTATGTTTATTTATAATTCCGGTAACTGGAGCGTGAAATATTGCATGATCTCTCGCGACTTGCTATTCCCACAGTTGGGCGAAAACCTGTTCTGGGCGAAAACTCTTCACGCCGGGATATAATATTGTGTAAAGAGACGTTATAGACTGTGCAGAATTCAAACAACGGTATGTGTGTTCATCTTGTTAACAATTTTAATTTATAAAAATGACTTTTTAGAATATAAAATATGCTACGCGTAATTGAGGTTTAGCGTTAGACTTTGAAAAATGCCTGGATAGTAAAATGTCACATTTTTCAAGTCTAAATATTTGGACCACAGGGATTCGGCACGTTTGGGGGTACTAGTATATATATTTAAGTACAGGGATTCTACTCTGTGGGATGTCAGATTTCGCATCAATCAGTAAAATGGCCCTATCTGAAACAATTTTGAACAAATCTCTCCAAATATAACGCCTATCCTGAGTCTTTATATTGTTATTCAAATAAAACACAACTTTAAGCTGCATGCATGTATACTTTGCAAACAATTGCCACAGACATTGGCCATAGCAGGTCACATTTCCATACTAGGGACACGGGTTCTGTCAGCAACAAAAAAAATCTTCGACGGGATAGTTTTAACTGTGAATAACATTATCAATAAAATGTGTTTCCACTAACGTGTAGGTTTATTCGGCAAAAATGTACGTCAAAAAGAGATTTCGTAGCATTTTCAATTTGTTTTGAAAATTTCGAAAAAGCGGCGCAATTCGCTTTGAAACGAGCGTTCTGATTGGATTATTAGAATGTAACAAGATGTTTTTTTATATATGAAGAATAATCATAATCCAATCAGAACGCTCGTTTCAACGCTCGTTTCAATGCGAATTGCGCCGCTTTCGAAATGTTCAAAACAAATTGAAAATGCTACGAAATCTCCTTTTGACGTACATTTTTGCCGAATAAACCTACACGTTAGTGGAAACACATTTTATTGATAATGTTATTCATAGTTAAAACTCTCCCGTCGGAAGATTTTTTTTGTTGCTGACAGAACCCGTGTCCTAGTGACCTGCTATGGCCAATGTCTGTGGCAATTGTTTGCAAAGTATACATGCATGCAGCTTAAAGTTGTGTTTTATTTGAAGAACAATATAAAGACTCGGGATAGGCGTTATATTTGGACAGCTTTGTACAAACTTGTTTCAGATAGGGCCATTTACTGATCGATGCGAAATCTGACATCCCACAGAGTAGAATCCCTGTACTTAAATATATATACTAGTACCCCCAAACGTGCCGAATCCCTGTGCATTTGGACTACAACATTTGCATACTTTCAAATAAAATGTGACAATTTATCTGCTTTACGCGCAGTTTGCTCTTTGATAACTAATATGTGAACACCATAAGTACCAACGCATCTGTTTTGCTAACAATGATGTAATTTGCATTCCAGATGTAAACAAAATAAACGTGAATAAACTGTTGACGATACCTTTTCAGCTTTTGCTAACCAAGTCCACAGCTTCCTCCATGTGCCGAATTTTTTTACATCGCTGAAGTTGAATGCCATTTCTGGACTGGCATATCTTGATACAAGAGGTGTGCGGTATTTTGCTAGTTCTGGTGGCATTTCGCCTAATTTCTCATCGTTGCCCTCCATTTTTCAGAGGCTTAGAGGCAGTAAACTACGGCCGCATCAAAAACAGGTGGAGGTAAAGTACAGTAGAATACTCTTCAATTGGAGATAGTTTTCTAGTGAGTTGTTTACGGCGCCGTCTAAAATACGGACGCGTTATGCGGGCGCTATATATATAGAGAGAAAATGCGGACGCTATGTAACATATAGGGAAAAAGCTGGTGCTATAGGTATTACTTGATAAAGGTGTTAGATAAGGTGTGAGATTAAACGTACTTTATAATCGCCGTATTTTTAGTGTGTCTGATGTCTTTTCTTTCATTCATTGTGTTATTTTCTTTAAATTGTTGATGGAATTATAAAACCATTTTGCCTTTTTAAAAAATATGGGTCTTCTTTCTATCTCTCTTTGTCCGTTTAAAGACGTTAATAAATAATAACATAGATAATATAAAAATTCCAGCACTGAGATGATATTGCTTCTATCTATCTTTATTGACCACGAACTGCGTCCGCATGATCTCTATACATCCATAGCGTCCGCATTATCTCTATACATCCATAGCGTCCGCATTATCTCTATACATCCATAGCGTCCGCATTATCTCTATACATCCATAGCGTCCGCATTATCTCTATACATCCATAGCGTCCGCATTATCTCTATACATCCATAGCGTCCGCATGATCTCTATACATCCATAGCGTCCGCATTATCTCTATACATCCATAGCGTCCGCATTATCTCTATACATCCATAGCGTCCGCATTATCTCTATACATCCATAGCGTCCGCATGATCTCTATACATCCTAGCGTCCGCATTATCTCTATACATCCATAGCGCCCGCATTATCTCTATACATCCATAGCGCCCGCATTATCTCTATACATCCATAGCGTCCGCATTATCTCAATACATCCATAGCGTCCGCATTATGTCTATACATCCATAGCGTCCGCATTATCTCAATACATCCATAGCGTCCGCATTATGTCTATACATCCATAGCGTCCGCATTATGTCTATACATCCATAGCGTCCGCATTATGTCTATACATCCATAGCGTCCGCATTATGTCTATACATCCATAGCGCCCGCATTATCTCTATACATCCATAGCGTCCGCATCACTCTATACATCCATAGCGTCCGCATTATCTCAATACATCCATAGCGTCCGCATGTTCTCTATACATCCATAGCGTCCGCATTATCTCTATACATCCGTAGCGCCCGCATGTTCTCTATACATCCATAGCATCCGCATTATCTCTATACATCCATAGCGTCCGCATGTTCTCTATACATCCATAGCGTCCGCATTATCTCTATACATCCATAGCGTCCGCATGTTCTCTATACATCCATAGCGTCCGCATTATCACTATACATCCATAGCGTCCGCATGTTCTCTATACATCCATAGCGTCCGCATGTTCTCTATACATCCATAGCGCCCGCATGTTCTCTATGCATCCATAGCGTCCGCATGTTCTCTATATCCATAGCGTCCGCATTATCTCTATACATCCATAGCGCCCGCATTATCTCTATACATCCATAGCGTCCGCATTATCTCTATACATCCATAGCGCCCGCATTATCTCTATACATCCATAGCGTCCGCATTATCTCTATACATCCATAGCGCCCGCATTATCTCTATACATCCATAGCGTCCGCATTATCTCTATACATCCATAGCGCCCGCATTATCTCTATACATCCATAGCGTCCGCATTATCTCTATACATCCATAGCGCCCGCATTATCTCTATACATCCATAGCGTCCGCATTATCTCTATACATCCATAGCGCCCGCATTATCTCTATACATCCATAGCGTCCGCATTATCTCTATACATCCATAGCGCCCGCATTATCTCTATACATCCATAGCGTCCGCATTATCTCTATACATCCATAGCGCCCGCATTATCTCTATACATCCATAGCGTCCGCATGATCTCTATACATCTATTGCGTCCGCAGTTTGTTATATGTTCAATATGTCTGCTTTTCATACGACGCATCTGCAAACTGACCAGACGTACTCTTTAATGAATTAAAACTACGAACTGTTTAGAAATTAAATCGTATTTCCTGAACTCATATCATGGTAGAATTTGAGGTTTTTATCGTGGGAGATTAATGTATATATATATCCAATAGCCAGTGTTGTTTTATCACCACTTTTTTATTTCGTTAATTTGATGAACTCTTACAATACTGTCCGTCTGATAACACAGATTAATATACTACACGGAAGTAAAACATTTTTACTGAATCGCGTTAGTTGTGTTTACATTCATATTTATTTGATATGATATAATCTATATATAAGGGATAAAAAGTATCGGCTCTGATTCATTTCGTAGGTAAGAACACATATTTTTTTTTCAGTCTTTGTAAGACAACTCCAGAACGGACCATGTCTCAGAGCATTCCTAGTTGTATTATGAACGCCTTACCAATCGATTAATCCAAATTATAATTGCAAGATCTTTGTAGAAAAATAAAAAAGGCAAACTTAGACCTTTTCTCTTTAAATTAAAATACACACTGTCAGAGATTATGTACTATCATGTTTTTCACATCCAATTAATGTGCATGATTGCCAATATTAAAGAGTGTCATTGACCGTATTTACTCAATCACACGTGTGACGAATTTCACTAGCTCCTTAAAATCTTACAATATATTTGTAAAATGAATGTGGTACGTAATGGCTTGTTTTATTTCTAGTTACAAGAGGGAAAGAACGGACCATGTATTAAATTTCAAATGACATAAGAAATGATGCCGTTTTACATATTTCCGAATATCTTCATTATTAGTTTTGTTAATTATGACATGCATCTATTAATGTAATGTATCGTTAATAAATGAAATCACATGCTATTATTACAAGCATATGGCGTAGGTTTTAGCCCTCAAATGATCTTTAAACAGGTTTCAATTATTTACGTTATAATTGCTACATTGTACATAGTTAACAAAAGTAATGATGATAATATTTATAAATAATATGTAAAACAACATGCTTTCTTCGGTAAATAGACATTTAAATACATGGTCCGTTCTGTCCCATGAAATGGTCCGCTCTGTCTGGTCCGTTATGTCCATGGTCCGTTATGTCCGTACTCCAAATAAATGCTTACAATACGGTCCATCTGATAACATAGATTAACGTGTACTACGCGGAAGTAAAAACATTACCATCGGTTTAAACAACAAAACATGCGATAAAAAAGTAAACTACGGTTTTCCTAGTATGAATGCGTACCCCAGCACACGATAAGAGAATAACATTTAACTTTGTACGTAATATATTTACCCCTAATATTTCGCGCTACAGAAAACCGTGTGTGGAGACCACAGTGACAGGGTGCCGGATAAAACGTCCGCTCGGATATCGGACAGGGGTGGGCCCTCTCGCAGGTCCCATGCGGTACCTCGGGCTGTATCTGCACCGGGTTTATATAGATATGTCTCCGAGTCCCGAGGAGGGTGTGCCGGAGCCCCTGGAAGGCCCCGGATGTGTACTGCGCCAGGTATAAGGAACTGCGTCAGAACCCCCATTGTATATACTACTCATGCACATGTTAACCATATCTCGATAGCGACTGCTGCTAGCCTAGACAGTACAATGTTTAAATCAATGCTGCTGTATGCTCGTCTACCTATAGAGAATTCTCTACTGTATATATCTGTATTGTTGATGTTGCCCGTCGAAGTGACCATAACGTTGTGGGGAGAATTGTTGCCCATATGAGCGACGCCTCCTGAAGAGATTAGTTATTTTAGATTTTGGAGGATAGTGCATGATACAGACAGAGACCCATTCCAGAATCTCCTCTGGTTCTTTTACGTGCACGGTGTAAAGCACCGACACGAGACCTCGGGTTAACATCCCATCTGAAATACTGTTTTATTAGGGTCAGACGGGGGATCGAACCTGCGATCCCTGGATTACCAGTCCAGCGTGTTACCACTGGACTACAGATCCGTCTGTAAGGGGAGAATACACGGAAACACGATTTGGACACCGTCTTGACCCAGATTCTTATAAACAGGTCAACAAACATTAAAACCGTTCGTTATAAAACCACCGGTTTAGTGTATTTGGGCAATATACTACCTTCGACATACTCTGTTTACTTTGGTAGGTTGTTTTGTAACTGTATTATATCCGTATTTATATAATTACGGATAACAGAAGTGAATATTAGAGAGTAAACACGAATTCACGTACTAGTTTCGTCTAAAAAACCCTTTCGTCTAACGATGATGTCGAGTAGTAACGTATTCATCCACATATACTGGGTACTCCCAGCACACACTACTGAGTATGACAGGGTGGCGCGTGTCGGGGACCGTTATCTCATCTCATATTATCTTATCTTATCTTTCTATATATCTATCTATCTTTAATGTCGAACCCCTTGCAGGGATGTAGACATGTTGCGCGTCAAAAACCGCAAAGAAGTTAAAAGTATCAATAGTTAAAAGCATAATTTAAGTTTAAGAAAGTAATGAAAATAAGTTGTAGTAAAAGTTTAAAAGCAGCTGCGCAGAACAACTAGGGACTGGCATGGTCAATATGGAAAACTGTCATATTCAATTGCTCTGTGGTAGGGAGATGGACAATGTCAGGAGGGAGATGGTTCCAATGGTAGCTTTTTCTTGGAAAAAGGAAAACTTGTAGTAGTCTGTAGTTGCTGTAATTAACCTATGGCTTATGGAATGGCAATGGCGAGCAGGACGGGAGAGGGGAACTAGGTAATTTCAATGGGAATAGCAACAAGATCATTACGCCATTGATCTAGTTTGCGTAGATTTAGGGAATGTAGCATATCTGTAACACTAGAGTATAATAGAAGTCAGCCATTATCCAACGGGCAGCTCTTCGCTGGACACCTTCATATGGTCTATCAATGTTTGGGTATGGGGCAACCATATCTCGGTGCCATATTCAAGCTGGGGTCTCACTAGTGTCTGGTAAGCCATGTACTTAAGGGGTTCGGATTTGAGCTGGAGGTTTCTACGTAGGAATCCTAATGTTTGGTTTGCTTTCTTAGTTGACCTTTTTATGTGAGTATCCCACGACAGATTATTTGAGATATCCACGCCAAGGTATTTGACTGAGGTGACCGACTCAAGTAGGACTACATGGAGTTCATATTGACTGGGAATAGGATGTTTCCTTCTGGTAACGTGGATAACATGACATTTGGACCTTGCATAGAACATATGTCAGTGCGATAGGCATATAGTTGGCGGGGTGTGACTTGTCCCTTTTTTTGTAAATGGGAGCAACATTTGCTGACTTCCATTGGGCCGGCAGTGATCCTTCGTTGAGGGGAGGGAGGCCATTCCAATGTCATGGGTTAATATAGTTAATATGGTGCGTGTGACCTAACTGTTACTAATGCATTCAATTACTTATGTACATTGTATGTTTTATTGATGCCAAGCACCTTGTGGGGACCTTGCCATGTTTTTTTGGACATGCTTAGCAGACTTAAGTCACTAACCAGTACGGAGATGCCTCACTCAATGACACTATATGTGCCCCAAACTAGTATCAAACCCGGGACCCTTTGAATCCAAATAGGACACTGTACCACTGGACAATGGACGACACACTAAGTAATTCTCTGAACCATATAACCCATATACATTCGTAGGAACAGATATTGCGTCTAACTACTGGTACATTTCAAGATTATGTGACACTTGGGTGTGTCATTCCTATACGAGTAATGCATATTTACGTTTGTTTACCTGTTAGTCTCGTTTTGGCGAAAGTAGGTCAAAACGGTGCGCACTAAATAATAAGCCAAACCGTGTTTCCGTGTATTATAAGCTACCCGGCGATATATAATCAAGCAGTGATTATGTATAGGAAATATTCTGATTGGTTAAAGAATTTGGTTTTCGTTCTATGCTCGTTAATGCCACCAACACCTGGAACCATTCCCACTGGTGTTATTATTTCCTGTCTCAAGATACCCGGATATTGTGTTGGGCGTTTTACATTAAAATACGGGTGGTGGGGTATTTCCATAATTTTGACAAATTGGATTTTGATGAAATTAACATGTTATGCATAGATTTGTACTTGCAAAACAAGACAACACTGTTTTATACCGAACTGGATAGTTATTTAGTGTCCTGAGTTGATAGTTTGCTGAAAATCTATCGTGAAACACACTGACCTACTTCTCAAGAATTCTGAAAGTCGTCAATGGATTTTGGACCTATAAGTGCGATTTACTAACACATATCACTTAATGAGGCGAAACAATGACGGTCCTCAATGATTGGGATAATGGTTTGCTGCCGGTGAATAGTATTTTGATCAGAACAAAAATGCATACAATGCCCCATAGTGCCATAGACATGCCCCATAGTGCCACCCTATACTACTTATATAATAAGCCAAACCGTGTTTCCATGTATTGCTAAAACAATCCAGACTGGTTTAAAATGTTGCTTACTAATTTGCTTCACATGGAGAAAAAAAATCAATAATCTGTAACAGTCCAGTAAACTGGCAGCTTGGTCATTGACCTTAGGGCAATTTCTGTCTTTGTTGTGTTAGTGGTGTTGATAATTTACGACTGATTGATTTATTATCAAAACAGGCAGACAATGCATGGTTAATCCTAATGTTTATGACACATGCTTTCATTAATGGATTCTGCTACTTCTTTGGCGAAATTGAAACAGATCAAAGGACAGTTTTAGCACATCACTGCTAAGTGTTTTAGATAATTTGTTTATGAACATGGTAATTAAGCTGATTAAAAAGGATATAAATGAGTAACTCTTTCGTAGATATGTATACAGAAATGCAATTGGTATTAATTTCTGCTTTATTAATCATGGCTGAGAAACGTAAAGTAGAATCTGAATCTGGCAGTTCGCCAGTATCCAAAAAATACTGAAAATAGATCTCTTAAACCACAAGAAAAATTGGCAACCCTTGGTTGATTATTGACTGTGAATCTAAATCACTCTTGTGCAGTTTGTGTATTAAACATAAAAAAGGGAATTCGTTCACTGGCAGGCCCGTCGCTGGGCGTACGCATGTGCGTATCATTGGTTTCAGAAAATGAAAAAACGAAAACTCAAAAAATGCAATAAAATCACAGCGGGGTAGTAGGGATACATAGGCACCGTGGTGTGTGGAGTGGTGGAATAATAGAGCCCATTGCAAATATGGTGCATCTCGAAAATTAGTTTGTGCTATTTTACGTGCTTGTTTAATTGATAAGGGCGATAGATCATGTATATTATACATCTAGCCTTAATTTATACCTTTATACGGATTGTCGTAAGAAGTTTAGTCCTGCAATTGTATGTTACAAAATGCATTCAAATGCAGGAAATTGCTTCCTCATTTCAAAAAATATCTCAGGGAGGGCATGCCCTCGACCTCCTAGCGTACTCGCTCGCTATGCGCACTCGACAATCAAGTATACTAGTATTTGGCCGTGCGTATCATCAACATAGCTCCAACGACGGCCCTGACTGGAACTGGATGTACTGTGCTTAAAAAGGATTCGATCTCAAAACACAAACGAAGCAAAGTTAATTATTTCATGAATTATTTTATGCATCAAAAATGGATTCTCTTTCGAGTCTAGGAAAATCGAAAACTGGAATGAGTACTAAAGTGTAATGAGCTAAAAGAATATAAATGTTATTGAAAAGCATAGTCCCGTTGAATCCTTAATTAATTTCTGGCTACACTGCATGTACAACAGTTTTTTTCATAGTACATGTATTTATTTTTAGATTTTATTAGCACCTTTGTGTTATTGGTATTCCTGAATAAAAAATATTCTAAATATTCTAGTAAAATAAATAATAGTATGACTGGATTACATTGTTTTTATTTTATTTACTGGTAGATTGTGGCTGAAAATTTGTTTTTAGGAAAAGCTAGATCTGTACCTTATATAATAGACCATTTCTGAATAATAAAACTAAGAGTAGAGTTCGAGCCCCACTGGAGCCGTTACGATTGTGCCCTTAGTCAAGGCATTTAAATTCCACGTTGCCTCTTCTCTCTCCCTCGTGGCGATGGATTCCATCAGGAATGAGGTCTCGAGAGTGATTTATATAAGTTGAAATAACATGTTTCGCAATTGAGCTAAAATAAATTTGTAAAAACTAAGAGTAGAGTGGTTACGCGCGCGCACAATAATGTGAGCACGCAAGTCAGAATTATGCCATAAAAAATTTGGCTCAAGAAAATTCTAAGCCAGCGCTAGCCCTGAGCGGGGATCAGTAATGTTGTAGAAGTCATTGGCCATGGATCGGGGATCAGTAAGGTTGTAGAAGTTATTGGCCATGGAGCGGGGATCAGTAATGTTGTAGAAGTTATTGACCATGTAGCAGGGATCAGTAAGGTTGTAGAAGTTATATTCCCACTTCATGCAAAATGTGTGAACATTCAATTAATCGTGTCAGCTGTTGTGTATCGACATTGACATTTTGTAAAATTCCATTGTGACGGAGATATATGAAAACTTTATGATTATGAAAATCAGCCTGGTTAGTAAATAGATTGTTTATTTGTGTTTCATTCAAAGAATCGGAGTCATTATTGTGTCCCAATTATCGATCCTTGGCGTAATCATACGGTCTTGTATTGAATGAGGTGTTGAGAAGTTTGTTGTCACTTAAAAAAGACGGATAAAACTTAAAAGTAACATTTTCACATCTCATTCATGCTTTTGTATGCAAATGAGGGTAATTACTTTCTACTCGAATATCCAAATACTTACAATCACGGGCACCTGAAATTGTATTTCGAAAATTATAATTTGAAAAACCTGACATTTACTTGTCTTCATTCTTAAAAAATGTATTTCATCATGCTAACATTATATTTGCGCATCAGTATTGGAAATTACAGTTATAGGCACCCGGTTGCATAGATACGCCGCCCCATGCAGCTCTGACATAGGCACCCGGTTGCATAGATACGCCGCCCCATGCAGCTCTGACACATATACATGTACATTGTACACAGTCAACCAGTACCCTAGTCAACTCGGCCTAGTCTTATACCGAAGTACCCCTTGCTGTTGTACTCGGCTATTTTCGATTTTAATGAATAACCCGCACTGTGTTCAAATATTTACAATAGACGCCTTTTTAAAAATGTTTTAAAAACACCAATAATCCACCCCAAATCCATCCATAATTAGCAGTTGCATTCATAATGTTTGTTTTGGTTTGTAAGCAGAACAACAATAATGTAATTGTGTGTTTTACGTTTATTTATCGTCGCTACCGGTTGCCCATATGAGCGACGCCTCCTGAAGAGATTAGTCATTTTAGATTTTGGAGGATAGTGCAATGATACAGAGAGAGAGACCCATTCCAGAGTCTCCTCTGGTTCTTTTACGTGCACGGTGTAAAGCATCGACACGAGACCTCGGTTTAACGTCCCATCTGAAAGACTGTTAATTTTATTAGGGTCAAACGGGGGATCGCACCTGCGATCCCTGGATTACCAGTCCAGCGTGTTACCACTGGGCTACAGATCCGTCTGTACAATAATGTAAGTGATAATAGGTTTGTTGTCACATATTAAATGGAAGCATTATATGACTGTAAGGATGGTAACGAATATTCAAATATTTGCTCTGACGTCCGAATATCTGAATACTATTCCAGTATTCGGGAAAATAAAATACTGATCAGATACGTTGTTTTCTTTTGAAACCATCATAAAACCTTCCAATACAAAAGAAATTGTCCCAGGATGTGTGAATAAACCATGTTGTGGTCGCATCTATGACATGTGTTAATTGACACATATATAATTACAGTAGGTGCTAAGGTAGGTAGTGTTTAATTATGATGTCAAAACCGTTTGTTATACGAGAAAATAACTTTGAAATATTACAGACACATTGCAACAACATTCACCCCCATGTTTCTAAAATATTTAATTAACTTCTCAATATTACCTAAAAGTACTAGTTAACCCTTTCCCCCTTAGAAGCGCCTCTCGACGCCAATGCCTATTGATATAGATCGACACATTAGTAGTCAAACAAGCTATAATAAAGATCTGAACAACGTAATGTATACAACACTTAATAATTCCCAGTAACCTCTATGAAGGTGGAGTAGGCAAGTTCACAGCTTATCCATTGTGTACGATTGGTAAATTACAGCCAAATGTATGAAATAAAACTACATCTCTAAGGAGGAAAGGGTTAAAGTACGATTTTTAAGATGTTCTCCTAAAAAATGTCGCCCGCTCAGTCACACGTTTGGAAAGAATTCAATCACTCTGAGAATAAGAACAGTGCTAGGTGTAATATATGCAATTTGGATTTAACTAGTGATGTGCATCGGTTTCAAAATCCATAATCGGAATAATCGGACGAGTAAACCGATTAGATAATTGATTATTAATCGGGCAATTGATATAGTTATAAATCAAAATCATTCCATCTAATTTGTGAGTTTAACAATCTATTTAGTACTAATAAATTACTTACAAGTTACTTAGTTTCGACAAATTAGTTACTCAGTTACATCTGAGTACTAGACTTTAAGTTACTGGACTGCCACCTGATATAAAATTAGTTTTTAAGTTAATAGAGGACAGAACACTTAGTGACATACTAGTGAAAAGTCTAGTACTAGATACAGTTAGAATTGTTGTTGCAAACGTGCAATGCTAATAAAATACAGCCAATAGTAAATCGTAGTTTTATTTGAGGTATAAACAAACATAAAAGTAAGAGACAAAAATAAAGACATAAAACCATCCGTTCAACATCTGATGTGTCGATTAAAACTATTATATGATACTGAACTTGAGACAGCTTCAATACAGAACAAATTATTTGAATTTGACGAAATATGGAAGCAATATGCTAAAAAGTTTTAATTTAAAATTATATTGAAAATAATTGTCATCAATCACTTGGTAGAATGTAGGCTGCAGACCACTTTTCTCTTCTTTTTTTTTCTAAGTGTAACTGAACATTTTTTCAGCACTTTAAGGCCAACATGATAATGACTTGATATATTTATATACACTATTATTCATGCCGTTTGTTTATTCTACTCGTTAAAAAATGTACATTATTGTAAGGTGCTTGTGGGATGCCCTCGACCCACAGGTCACCTATGACGAGGAAAATAAACGGGCCTTAAACGTGGTTCAAAAAAAAAAAAAAGACTCGTTGATTATAATCGATTACACATTTTCACAATCGATTATCGCCGATGTCCATGCCGGCGAACGATTGTCGGCGACTTAGCGATAATCGGTTTATCACTAGATTTAACCTATTCGAGTACAACATCAATCTGAATAATCATTTGAAAAACAAACACCCTTCAACGGAAACCAGTTCAAGTGACATCAGCTTAATTTGACAATTTTTATAAGAGTGAGTGATTTTGAGATAGAATTATATAGAATTAGATGGGTAATGTTATTTGATAACTCAGCTCGACCATAACTTAGGCTACAAGCATCAAAATACATTAATATTTTAACAGTTTTCTTCCATAATTTGAGATAGTGCAGTGGTTGATAGCGCAGTGGTAGCACTTTCGCTTCAGGTGCGAAAAGCCTGAAGTTCGAGCCCCCACTGGAGCCGTTGTGCCCTTGGGCAAATTATTTAAATTCCACTTTGCCTAATTCCACTCTCTCCCTCGGGCCATATGGAATGAGGTCTCGAGAGTGATTAATATAAGTTGTAAGAACTTATATCGCAATCAAACTAAACTAAATTTGTATAAGCTAAAGTTTGCGTATCAGAGCAAAACCATGCATAACAGCTATGGAAAACGTTGCAAAATACATGCGTATTCTGCGAAATCATATCCGTAGATACATGGCCTATCTGGAGCACTGCTATCACATGGACTGACATTGCTAGTCCCATAATCCCTTTACTTCCCAGTTGGATACATCTGAGTGAATCCATCGCCACGGGGGAGAGAGAAGATGCAATGTGGAATATAAACTCTGGGCACAAACTCTGGGCCATTCACACCGAAGCAAATGCGCTACCACTACACTATCACAACTTTCACGTCCACAGTTAATCGCATGCCAGTAAGAAATAATAGAAATGTTTACCTTAATTTTTGTTTTGCGAAAAGTGTTTACTGACTTAAGTTGTAGAATTTAACAGATTATTTTTATAAAATTGATGGAACATGAGAAACATTAATTAACCCTTTCAACCCCACAGGCCTCTAAATAGGCTTATGAAAAGTGTAGATCCAGATGAGCCGGCTCGTGACAAGCCGTCTCATCAGGATCTGCACTTTTTTGCCAGTAATAATTATTACTATTTTTAGATAAAATTACCCATTTTGATAAATGAACTGGTCCAACGGTAATTTTCTTATTAATTTATTGGTCTGAAAATATCATGGACCAGTCCATGTCAGTTACTTGGGGTTGAATGGGTTCATTAAAGTCATGTGCTTACAAACACAGTCATGGTCTACATTTATCACCTTCAGGCTTCTCACTCACCAATGCTTTATCTACCTGACACGAGTCATGGTGTACATTTATCACCTTCAGGCTTCTCACTCACCAATGCTTTATCTACCTGACTTAGTAACTAAGGATAAATGATCATGCTGTTAGTTAATTACCTGAGGACATTGTATAAATAGTTGACATCATGTCATTATCACAATGCCATTGATTTATATGAATGATCACTATCATTTATGTATAGCATATAAGCCGAAAACTATCCTGTAATATTTAACATATTGGATCCATTTGAGGCTTATATCTTACTTAAAACAAACAATTTTTCCTATTAGTTGGCAATTACCGATATTGACAGAAATTTTTCACACGTATACTACAGAAATTAATTACTCTAATTAGTGTGCCATGCCCATTTTGTGTTTGCATCACGCCCGGGCGCTATAAATAGGAACAATACGGTATGTCATGGAATTTCATTGGAATTGTGATTCAATTCTTATGAAATTTCATGATGATGATGATTGAGCTTATTTACCCTCGCCTCCGGCGAACCATATGGGCGAGCGCAAAAAATTTCATGATGATGATGATTGAGCTTATTTACCCTCGCCTCCGGCGAATCATATGGGCGAGTGCAAAAAAATTCATGATGATGATGATTGAGCTTATTTACCCTCGCATCCGGTGAACCATATGGGCGAGCGCAAGAAATTTCATGATGATGATGATTGAGCTTATTTACCCTCGCCTCCGGCGAACCATATGGGCGAGCGCAAGAAATTTCATAATGATGATGATTGAGCTTATTTACCCACGCATCCGGCGAACCATATGGGCGAGCGCAAGAAATTTCATGACATATTTGACTGTTGGTGTCACTCGCTGTTTGCGTGCAAAATTAAAAGAGTTAAATGTTAAAGCCCCAGTTTACATTTGCATAGTATGTACACTAAGATAGTCTTAAGTAGAATATAATAATCAGTTTTAAAATGATAGAAGATTGACCACAAATGAATTGGATTTTGCAAAATTAGTATTCATAAATCACCTCCCTTTATGGATATCTTTACAGCATCACCAATGCCGTTGATAGATTACTAAAGTAAAATAACAACTAGATTAAATTTGCCAGTGAATTATAGATTGATTTAGCATTTGAATAAAACACTTTAAATAAGAGACTTCCCTGAATTGGTTAACATCGGCCAATTTTTCACAAATGGCTGTGAGCAACTGTTCTTCATGGATAATTGGTTACAGTTGTGTGTACTCTGCTTTAAATCGCATCATGAATGTAAAATTATGTTATTTGAAGCAATCAGCCAACTTATGGAAGATCTATGAGTTTTTATGTGTACTGGTGATTGATGACAGAATGTGTGGGACGGTATGTGATAAACACTGAGCTACCTGTGTGCATGGAATGTGTGGGACGGTATGTGATAAACACTGAGCTACCTGCCTGCATGGAATGTGTGGGACGGTATGTGATAAACACTGAGCTACCTGCCTGCATGGAATGTGTGGGACGGAATGTGATAAACACTGACCTACCTGTGTGCATGGAATGTGTGGGACGGTATGTGATAAACACTGAGCTAGCTGCCTGCATGGAATGTGTGGGATGGTATGTGATAAACACTGTCCTACCTGCCTGCATGGAATGTGTGGGACAGTATGTGATAAACACTGAGCTACCGGCCTGCATGGAATGTGTGGGACGGTATGTGATAAACACTGTCCTACCTGCCTGCATGGAATGTGTTGGTCTGTATATGATAAACACTGAGCTACCTGCCTGCATGGAATGTGTGGGATGGTATGTGATAAACACTGAGCTACCTGCCTAATGGAATGTGTGGGATGGTATGTGATAAACACTGTCCTACCTGCCTGCATGGAATGTGTTGGTTGTAGTGTGATAAACAATGTCCTACCTGCCAGCATGGAATGTGAGTGTTGGAGAGTGATAAAGACTGTCCTACCTGCCTGGAATGTATTGATTGGAGTGTAATAAAGACTGTCCTACCTGCCTGGAATGTGTGTCAGAGTGTGATAAAGACTGTCCTACCTGCCTGGAATGTGTGTCAGAGTGTGATAAAGATTGTCCTACCTGCCTGGAATGTGGGTCAGAGAGTGATAAAGAGTGTCCTACCTGCCTGGAATGTGGGTCGGAGTGTGATAAAGACTGTCCTACCTGCCTGGAATGTGGGTCGGAGTGTGATAAAGATTGTCCTACCTGCCTGGAATGTGGGTCAGAGAGTGGTAAAGATTGTCCTACCTGCCTGGAATGTGGGTCAGAGAGTGATAAAGATTGTCCTACCTGCCTGGAATGTGGGTCGGAGTGTGATAAAGACTGTCCTACCTGCTGGAGTGGGTCAGAGAGTGATAAAGATTGTCCTACCTGCCTGGAATGTGGGTCGGAGTGTGATAAAGACTGTCCTACCTACATGGAATGTGGGTCGGAGTGTGATAAAGATTGTCCTACCTGCCTGGAATGTGGGTCGGAGTGTGAAAGACTATCCTACCTGCCTGGAATGTGGGTCAGAGAGTGATAAAGATTGTCCTACCTGCCTGGAATGTATGATTGGAGTGAATAAAGACTGTCCTACCTGCCTGGAATGGGGTTAGAGAGTGATAAAGACTGTCCTACCTGCCTGGAATGTGGGTTAGAGAGTGATAAAGATTGTCCTACATGCCGGAATGTGGGTTAGAGAGTGATAAAGATTGTCACCTGCTGGAATGGGGTCGGAGTGTGATAAAGATTGTCTACCTGCCTGGAATGTGGGTCAGAGAGTGATAAAGATGTCTCCTGCCTGGAATGTGGGTCAGAGAGTGATAAATTGTCCTACCTGCCTGGAATGTGGGTCAGAGGTGATAAAGATTGTCCTACCTGCCTGGAATGTGGGTCGGAGGGTGATAAAGATGTCCTACCGCCTGAATGGAGTCGGAGTGTGATAAAGACTGTCCTACCTGCCTGGAATGAGGGTCAGAGAGTGATAAAGATTGTTCTACCTGCCTGGAATGTATTGATTGGAGTGTAATAAAGACTTCCTACCTGCCTGGAATGTGGGTCAGAGAGTGATAAAGATTGTCCTACCTGCCTGGAATGTGGGTCAGAGTGTGATAAAGATTGTCCTACCTGCCTGGAATGTGGGTCGGAGTGTGATAAAGACTGTCCTACCTGCCTGGAATGTGGGTCGGAGTGTGATAAAGACTGTCCTACCTACCTGGAATGTGGGTCAGAGAGTGATAAAGATCGTCCTACCTGCTGGGAATGTGGGTCAGAGAGTGATAAAGATTGTCCTACCTGCCTGGAATGTGGGTCAGAGAGTGATAAAGATTGTCCTACCTGCCTGGAATGTGGGTCGGAGTGTGATAAAGATTGTCCTACCTGCCTGGAATGTGGGTCGGAGTGTGATGAAGACTGTCCTACCTGCCTGGAATGTGGGTCAGAGAGTGATAAGAGTCCTACTGCTGGAATGTGGGTCGAGAGTGAAAAGATTGTCCTACCTGCCTGGAATGTTTTGATTGGAGTGTAATAAAGACTGTCCTACCTGCCTGGAATGTGGGTCAGAGAGTGATAAAGATTGTCCTACCTGCCTGGAATGTGGGTCGGAGTGTGATAAAGATTGTCCTACCTGCCTGGAATGTGAGTCGGAGTGTGATAAAGACTGTCCTACCTGCCTGGAATGTTTTGATTGGAGTGTAATAAAGATTGTCCTACCTGCCTGGAATGCGGGTCGGAGTGTGATAAAGACTGTCCTACCTGCCTGGAATGTGGGTCAGAGAGTGATAAAGACTGTCCTACCTGCCTGGAATGAGGGTCGGAGTGGTGATAAAGATTGTCCTACCTGCCTGGAATGTATTGATTGGAGTGTAATAAAGACTGTCCTACCTGCCTGGAATGTGGGTTAGAGTGTGATAAAGATTGTCCTACCTGCCTGGAATGTGGGTCAGAGTGTGATAAAGATTGTCCTACCTGCCTGGAATGTGGGTTAGAGTGTGATAAAGATTGTCCTACCTGCCTGGAATGTTGGTCGGAGTGGTGATAAAGAGTGTCCTACCTGCCTGGAATGTGTGGGTCGGAGTGGTGATAAAAGACTCCATATTGTTTTGTTCTGTTTACAGTTATGCTGCAACCATTTGATTATGACCCAACTGAGAAGAACAAACACAAGTTTATGGTACAGACAATGTTTGCACCCGATGGTAAAATAGATAACCAGGAACAGTTGGTAAGTACTCTGCACCTAGAACCTCTATTGAAGTACAGTCAAACCTCTGTTATTGGTCACTTCCATTAAACAGCCAACCTGTAGTAAGCCCCACAGGGAGAAGTAAGACATCCCAGGAAGGCTATATCTCCCTCTAGGTCAAGTTCTACAGGGAGAAGTATGACATCCCAGGAAGGCTATATCTCCCTCTAGGTCAAGTTCTACAGGGAGGGAGAAGTAAGACATCTCAGGAAGGCTATATCTCCCTCTAGGTCAAGTTCTACAGGGAGAAGTAAGACATCCCAGGAAGACTATTTCTCCCTCTAGGTCAAGTTTTACAGGGAGAAGTAAGACATCCCAGGAAGGCTATATCTCCCTCTATGTCAAGTCCTACAGGGAGAAGTAAGACATCTTAGGAAGGCTATATCTCCCTCTATGTCAAGCCCTACAGGGAGAAATAAGACATCCCAGGAAGGCTATATCTCCCTCTATGTCAAGTTCTACAGGGAGAAAGACATCCCAGGAAGGCTATTTCTCCCTCTATGTCAAGCCCTACATGGAGAAGTAAGACATCCCAGGAAGGCTATATCTCCCTCTAGGTCAAGTTCTACAGGGAGAAGTAAGACATCCCAGGAAGGCTATATCTCCCTCTATGTCAAGTTCTACAGGGAGAAGTAAGACATCACAGGAAGGCTATATCTCCCTCTAGGTCAAGTTCTACAGGGAGAAGTAAGATCCCAGGAAGGCTATATTTCCCTCTATGTCAAGTTCTACAGGGAGAAATAAGACATCACAGGAAGGCTATATCTCCCTCTAGGTCAAGTTCTACAGGGAGAAGTAAGACATCCAGGAAGGCTATATCTCCCTCTATGTCAAGTTCTACAGGGAGAAGTAAGACATTCCACGAAGGCTATATCTCCCTCTATGTCAAGTTCTACAGGGAGAAGTAAGATCCCAGGAAGGCTATATCTCCCTCTATGTCAAGTTCTACAGGGAGAAGTAAGACATTCCACAAAGGCTATATCTCCCTCTATGTCAAGTTCTACAGGGAGAAGTAAGATCCCAGGAAGGCTATATCTCCCTCTAGGTCAAGTTCTACGGAGAAGTAAGACATCCCAGGAAGGCTATATCTCCCTCTATGTCAAGCCCTACAGGGAGAAATAAGACATCCCAGGAAGGCTATATCTCCCTCTATGTCAAGTTCTACAGGGAGAAAGACGTCCCAGGAAGGCTATTTCTCCCTCTATGTCAAGCCCTACAGGGAGAAGTAAGACATCCCAGGAAGGCTATATCTCCCTCTAGGTCAAGTTCTACAGGGAGAAGTAAGACATTCCAGGAAGGCTATATCTCCCTCTATGTCAAGTTCTACAGGGAGAAGTAAGACATCACAGGAAGGCTATATCTCCCTCTAGGTCAAGTTCTACAGGGAGAAGTAAGATCCCAGGAAGGCTATATTTCCCTCAATGTCAAGTTCTACAGGGAGAAGTAAGACATCCCAGGAAGGCTGTATCTCCCTCTAGGTCAAGTTCTACAGAGAGATGTAAGACATCCCAGGAAGCTATATCTCCCTCTAGGTCAAGTTCTACAGGGAGAAGTAAGATCCCAGGAAGGCTATGTCTCCCTCAATGTCAAGTTCTACAGGGAGAAGTAAGACATCCCAGGAAGGCTGTATCTCCCTCTAGGTCAAGTTCTACAGAGAGATGTAAGACATCCCAGGAAGCTATATCTCCCTCTAGGTCAAGTTCTACAGGGAGAAGTAAGATCACAGGAAGGCTATGTCTCCCTCAATGTCAAGTTATACAGGGAGAAGTAAGATCCCAGGAAGGCTATATCTCCCTCTAGGTCAAGTTCTACAGGGAGAAGTAAGATCCCAGGAAGGCTACATCTCCCTATATGTCAAGTTCTACAGGGAGAAGTAAGATCCCAGGAAGGCTATGTCTCCCTCTATGTCAAGTTCTACAGGGAGAAGTAAGACATTCCACGAAGGCTATATCTCCCTCTATGTCAAGTTCTACAGGGAGAAGTAAGATCCCAGGAAGGCTATATCTCCCTCTATGTCAAGTTCTACAGGGAGAAGTAAGACATTCCACAAAGGCTATATCTCCCTCTATGTCAAGTTCTACAGGGAGAAGTAAGATCCCAGGAAGGCTATATCTCCCTCTATGTCAAGTTCTACCGGGAGAAGTGAGACATCCCAGGAAGGCTATATCTCCCTTTATGTCAAGTTCTACAGGGAGAAGTAAGATCCCAGGATGGCTATATCCCTCTATGTCAAGTTCTACAGGGAGAAGTAAGACATCTCAGGAAGGCTATATCTCCCTCCATGTCAAGTTCTACAGGGAGAAGTAAGACATCTCAGGAAGGCTATATCTCCCTCTATGTCAAGTTATATAGGGAGAAGTAAGACATCTCAGGAAGGCTATATCACCCTCTATGTCAAGTTATACAGGGAGAAGTATGATCCCAGAAAGACTATATCTCCCTCTATGTCAAGTTCTACAGGGAGAAGTAAGACATCCCAGGATGGCTATATCTCCCTCTATGTCAAGTTCTACAGGGAGAAGTAAGACCTCCCAGTAAGGCTATATCTCCCTCTAGGTCAAGTTCTACAGGGAGATGTAAGACATCCCAGGAAGCTATATCTCCCTCTAGGTCAAGTTATACAGGGAGAAGTAAGATCCCAGGAAGGCTATATCTCCCTCTAGGTCAAGTTCTACAGGGAGAAGTAAGATCCCAGGAAGGCTATATCTCCCTCTATGTCAAGTTCTACAGGGAGAAGTAAGACATCTCAGGAAGGCTATATCTTCCTCTATGTCAAGTTCTACAGGGAGAAGTAAGACATCCCAGGAAGGCTATATCTCCCTCTAGGTCAAGCCCTACAGGGAGAAGTAAGACATCTCAGGAAGGCTATATCTCCCTCTAGGTCAAGTTCTACAGGGAGAAGTAAGACATCCCAGGAAGGCTATATCTCTATGTCAAGTTCTACAGGGAGAAGTAAGACATCCCAGTAAGGCTATATCTCCCTCTATGTCAAGTTCTACAGGGAGAAAGACGTCCCAGGAAGGCTATTTCTCCCTCTATGTCAAGCCCTACAGGGAGAAGTAAGACATCCCAGGAAGGCTATATCTCCCTCTAGGTCAAGTTCTACAGGGAGAAGTAAGACATCCCAGGAAGGCTATATCTCCCTCTATGTCAAGTTCTACATGGAGAAGTAAGACATCACAGGAAGGCTATATCTCCCTCTAGGTCAAGTTCTACAGGGAGAAGTAAGATCCCAGGAAGGCTATATTTCCCTCAATGTCAAGTTCTACAGGGAGAAGTAAGACATCCCAGGAAGGCTGTATCTCCCTCTAGGTCAAGTTATACAGGGAGAAGTAAGATCCCAGGAAGGCTATATCTCCCTCTAGGTCAAGTTCTACAGGGAGAAGTAAGATCCCAGGAAGGCTATATCTCCCTATATGTCAAGTTCTACAGGGAGAAGTAAGATCCCAGGAAGGCTATGTCTCCCTCTATGTCAAGTTCTACAGGGAGAAGTAAGATCCCAGGAAGGCTATATCTCCCTCTATGTCAAGTTCTACAGGGAGAAGTAAGACATTCCACAAAGGCTATATCTCCCTCTATGTCAAGTTCTACAGGGAGAAGTAAGATCCCAGGAAGGCTATATCTCCCTCTATGTCAAGTTCTACCGGGAGAAGTGAGACATCCCAGGAAGGCTATATCTCCCTTTATGTCAAGTTCTACAGGGAGAAGTAAGATCCCAGGATGGCTATATCCCTCTATGTCAAGTTCTACAGGGAGAAGTAAGACATCTCAGGAAGGCTATATCTCCCTCCATGTCAAGTTCTACAGGGAGAAGTAAGACATCTCAGGAAGGCTATATCTCCCTCTATGTCAAGTTATATAGGGAGAAGTAAGACATCTCAGGAAGGCTATATCACCCTCTATGTCAAGTTATACAGGGAGAAGTATGATCCCAGGAAGACTATATCTCCCTCTATGTCAAGTTCTACAGGGAGAAGTAAGACATCCCAGGATGGCTATATCTCCCTCTATGTCAAGTTCTACAGGGAGAAGTAAGACCTCCCAGTAAGGCTATATCTCCCTCTAGGTCAAGTTCTACAGGGAGATGTAAGACATCCCAGGAAGCTATATCTCCTTCTAGGTCAAGTTATACAGGGAGAAGTAAGATCCCAGGAAGGCTATATCTCCCTCTAGGTCAAGTTCTACAGGGAGAAGTAAGACATCCCAGGAAGGCTATATCTCCCTCTAGGTCAAGCCCTACAGGGAGAAGTAAGACATCTCAGGAAGGCTATATCTTCCTCTATGTCAAGTTCTACAGGGAGAAGTAAGACATCCCAGGAAGGCTATATCTCCCTCTAGGTCAAGCCCTACAGGGAGAAGTAAGACATCTCAGGAAGGCTATATCTCCCTCTAGGTCAAGTTCTACAGGGAGAAGTAAGACATCCCAGGAAGGCTATATCTCTATGTCAAGTTCTACAGGGAGAAGTAAGACATCCCAGTAAGGCTATATCTCCCTCTAGGTCAAGTTCTACATGAAGAAGTAAGACATCCCAGTAAGGCTATATCTCCCTCTAGGTCAAGTTCTACAGGGAGAAGTAAGACATCCCAGGAAGGCTATATCTCCCTCTATGTCAAGTTCTACAGGGAGAAGTAAGACATCCCAGGAAGGCTATATCTCCCTCTATGTCAAGTTCTACAGGGAGAAGTATGATCCCAGGAAGACTATATCTCCCTCTATGTCAAGTTCTACAGGGAGAAGTAAGACATCCCAGTAAGGCTATATCTCCCTCTAGGTCAAGTTATACAGGGAGAAGTAAGATCCCAGGAAGGCTATTTCTCCCTCTACCCTGCAATAATAGTTGATTTATGTGTGATAATGTTGATAACTCTTGTTTTACAGTGGAAGGATATATCACCAGACCAGCTAATGGATTCAAAGCTAAAATGTGTTCTAGATCCTACTGGCAATTCAACTGTAAGTTCTTTTTTGTTATATGACTTTTCATGCATATTATATATGCTGAAATATGTGGCGCTTAGATATGGCAAACTTATTATAATCAGAAGAAATTCAGGAAATATTGTGGGAATAATTGACTGCCAATATCAGATATTATACTGCTTGACCGTAAAGTCGCCAAATGCTCTTATTTTATTTTCAATGAGAAACTTTAAGCAATAATTCATAGAAAAACATTACACTACATGTATTATTCATAGAAAAACATTAAACTATTATTCATAGAAAAACATTAAACTATTATTCATAGAGAAACATTATCCCTTTCCCCCATAGAAGCACCTCTTGACGCCATTACCAATACGACATACATTGACAATGTAGTAAACCAATGTTCATAATAAAGGCCAGAATCTCATGTAGTTCCAGTAATATCTATGTAGGTGGGATAGATATGGCGACTACTTATCCACTGCATGCTAGCTAAATGGCTGTCGTTTGTATGGAGATATATAGAGAATATTAGGTTACTGTCTTATAAATTTTTATTTATTAGGCGAGTCGGAGAAAAAATACAAGGCGAGGCTCTGCCGAGCCTTGTATTTTTTCGGAGACGAGCCTAATAAATTAAAATGTATAAGACAGTAACCTAATATTCTATTTATCCTACATTCTGAGTGTGCACCCGACACAAAAACAAACAAACTAGCCATGACAGCTTACAAACTCGCTACGCACTTGGTAATATGTTGCGCATTGATATTTCTATTTATATCCACGGAGTGCCCTATGACGTCATGAAAGCTTTATTAGGCACTGACTAATAAGCAAAATTTATTAGGCAGGCCATTTTTGTACGTTATTTCACATGAAGGTAGGATAAAATAGTATATTAACCTAAATCTCTATGAAGGAAAGGGTTAAACTATAATTCATAGAGAAACATTAAACTATAATACATAGAGAAACATTAAACTATAATACATAGAGAAACATTAAACTATAATACATAGAGAAACATTAAACTATAATTGATAGAGAAACATTAAACTATAATTGATAGAGAAACATTAAACTATAATACATAGAGAAACATTAAACTATAATTCATAGAAAAACATTAAACTATAATTCATAGAGAAACATTAAACTATAATTGATAGAGAAACATTAAACTATAATTCATAGAGAAACATTAAACTATAATTCATAGAGAAACATTAAACTATAATTGATAGAGAAACATTAAACTATAATTCATAGAGAAACATTAAACTATAATTGATAGAGAAACATTAAACTATAATTCGTAGAGAAACATTAAACTATAATTGATAGAGAAACATTAAACTATAATTGATAGAGAAACATTAAACTATAATACATAGAGAAACATTAAACTATAATACATAGAGAAACATTAAACTATAATACATAGAGAAACATTAAACTATAATACATAGAGAAACATTAAACTATAATACATAGAGAAACATTAAACTATAATACATAGAGAAACATTAAACTATAATTGATAGAGAAACATTAAACTATAATACATAGAGAAACATTAAACTATAATTCAATGAGAAACATTAAACTATAATTGATAGAGAAACATTAAACTATAATTGATAGAGAAACTTTAAACTATAATTCAATGAGAAACATTACACTATAATTCAATGAGAAACTTTAAACTATAATTGATAGAGAAACATTAAACTATAATACATAGAGAAACATTAAACTATAATACATAGAGAAACATTAAACTATAATACATAGAGAAACATTAAACTATAATTCATAGAGAAACATTAAACTATAATTCATAGAGAAACATTAAACTATAATACATAGAGAAACATTAAACTATAATTCATAGAGAAACATTAAACTATAATTGATAGAGAAACATTAAACTATAATTCAATGAAAAACATTAAACTATAATTCATAGAGAAACATTAAACTATAATTGATAGAGAAACATTAAACTATAATCTATAGAGAAACATTAAACTATAATTCGTAGAGAAACATTAAACTATAATTGATAGAGAAACATTAAACTATAATTCATAGAGAAACATTAAACTATAATTCATAGAGAAACATTAAACTATAATTCGTAGAGAAACATTAAACTATAATTCATAGAGAAACATTAAACTATAATTGATAGAGAAACATTAAACTATAATACATAGAGAAACATTAAACTATAATTGATAGAGAAACATTAAACTATAATACATAGAGAAACATTAAACTATAATTCATAGAGAAACATTAAACTATAATTGATAGAGAAACATTAAACTATAATACATAGAGAAACATTAAACTATAATTCATAGAGAAACATTAAACTATAATTCATAGAGAAACATTAAACTATAATTCAATGAGAAACATTAAACTATAATTCATAGAGAAACATTAAACTATAATTCATAGAGAAACATTAAACTATAATTGATAGAGAAACATTAAACTATAATTCAATGAAAAACATTAAACTATAATTGATAGAGAAACATTAAACTATAATTGATAGAGAAACATTAAACTATAATTGATAGAGAAACATTAAACTATAATTCGTAGAGAAACATTAAACTATAATTCATAGAGAAACATTAAACTATAATTGATAGAGAAACATTAAACTATAATTCATAGAGAAACATTAAACTATAATTCGTAGAGAAACATTAAACTATAATTGATAGAGAAACATTAAACTATAATACATAGAGAAACATTAAACTATAATTGATAGAGAAACATTAAACTATAATTGATAGAGAAACATTAAACTATAATTCGTAGAGAAACATTAAACTATAATACATAGAGAAACATTAAACTATAATACATAGAGAAACATTAAACTATAATTGATAGAGAAACTTTAAACTATAAATCGTAGAGAAACTCTGAACTGTATTTGATAGAATGACACCAAGCTATAATTCATTTGAATACTTCGGTAAGCTAACAATTATTGGTGATTTTGTAAGTAAATAAATACATGTAATTGACAAATAGTAATTTCACAAAAGAGAATTCATTGAAGAATTATTACTTCAACTCACAATAATATATTCATTGTCCGCACAGTCTTCATTCAAATGTCTATGATTTTCTGGTGCAGATTTTCGATGGATTAAATTAATGTGCAAGAGTGTGCGAAAACGGTAGAACTATCAGTAAAACATCGATGTCTTTGTGAACAATTCTACTATTTTTCAAAAGATTAGAGATGAAGACAGGTCCCTCAAAACAATTGTTTCATTATTTTACAATGGTACCATAATTAAGTTTTTAAAATTGGCCTTGAAAGTGTGTAAAATGTCCTTGAATTTAATGTCACTGTTTAACCAAACTGTTTCAAAGGACAGAACTGTCCGATCCCGTTAATTACAGTACTATCATTTGAAATTTAGTGGTATTTCAGAATATTAACAACAGTTTGGTACCAAGTTTATCTTTCTATCATTAGCAGTTAGTATGTGTTTTTATTACCACTATGATGGTTTTGTCATGTGACGGCTCAAATATTCATAGTAAGAAACAATGAGTTGTATCCGGTTATTTCCAATAAATGTTCTTGTTTCATTGTATTGTATTTCGTAATGTATGCCACGAAGTTTACTCTGTTTCAGTCACAGAATTCAATGGTACAAGAGGAAAAGGTAAAACCTGTTAAACAAGAGACCGTTCATACTCGGCCCGACCTCCCAACCCCTCGGGCCGAGCTCAAACCCGCGTCTCCCCAAAGAGTAAGGTGTTTTTTTATCGGTTTTGCTAGAGCTGATATATTAACCCGATTTATACTTACACCTTGGCTTGTAGCACATCTCACCTCTATAAGCACCGCTCTGTATCCTCCTTAAAGCTTTTCACATACTTGTTAGTATATCACAGGAATTGTTGAGGTGAGATTTCTGTCATATTAAATAGATTGGGAGTTGGGCACTTGTAGTGGTGATGGTGTTGTGTTGTCAAGGAAAAGTTGCGAATTGCCCAGACTGTAGCCCACTTTGTCCTTGAGTACACCCTGTATACATGTGAAGTATAACCCTACAGGGTGCACCGACCTTGGTTACACCCTGTATACATGTGAAGTATAACCCTACAAGGTGCACCGACCTTGGTTACACCCTGTATACATGTGAAGTATAACCCTACAGGGTGCACCGACCTTGGTTACACCCTGTATACATGTGAAGTATAACCCTACAAGGTGCACCGACCTTGGTTACACCCTGTATACATGTGAAGTATAACCCTACAGGGTGCACCGACCTTGGTTACACCCTGTATACATGTGAAGTATAACCCTACAGGTGCACCGACCTTGGTTACACCCTGTATACATGTGAAGTATAACCCTACAGGGTGCACCGACCTTGGTTACACCCTGTATACATGTGAAGTATAACCCTACAGGGTGCACCGACCTTGGTTACACCCTGTATACATGTGAAGTATAACCCTACAAGGTGCACCGACCTTGGTTACACCCTGTATACATGTGAAGTATAACCCTACAGGTGCACCGACCTTGGTTACACCCTGTATACATGTGAAGTATAACCCTACAGGGTGCACGACCTTGAGTACACCCTGTATACATGTGAAGTATAACCCTACAAGGTGCACCGACCTTGAGTACACCCTGTATACATGTGAAGTATAGCCCTACAGGGTGCACCGACCTTGAGTACACCCTGTATACATGTGAAGTATAGCCCTACAAGGTGCACCGACCTTGAGTACACCCTGTATATATGTGAAGTATAGCCCTACAAGGTGCACCGACCTTGAGTACACCTTGTATACATGTGAAGTATAACCCTACAAGGTGCACTGTCCTTGGTTACACCCTGTATACATGTGAAGTATAACCCTACAGGGTGCACCAACCTTGAGTACACCCTGTATACATGTGAAGTATAACCCTACAGGGTGCACCGACCTTGAGTACACCCTGTATACATGTGAAGTATAACCCTACAAGGTGCACTGTCCTTGGTTGCACCCTGTATACATGTGAAGTATAACCCTACAAGGTGCACTGTCCTTGGTTACACCCTGTATACATGTGAAGTATAACCCTACAGGGTGCACCGACCTTGAGTACATCCTGTATACATGTGAAGTATAACCCTACAAGGTGCACCGACCTTGAGTACACCCTGTATACATGTGAAGTATAACCCTACAGGGTGCACCGACCTTGAGTACATCCTGTATATATGTGAAGTACAACCCTACAGGGTGCACCAACCTTGAGTACACCCTGTATATATGTGAAGTATAACCCTACAGGGTGCACCGACCTTGGTTACACCCTGTATACATGTGAAGTATAACCCTACAGGGTGCAACGACCTTGGTTACACCCTGTATACATGTGAAGTATAACCCTACAGGGTGCACCGACCTTGGTTACACCCTGTATACATGTGAAGTATAACCCTACAGGGTGCACCTACCTTGAGTACACCATGTATACATGTGAAGTATAGCCCTACAAGGTGCACCGACCTAGAGTACACCTTGTATACATGTGAAGTATAACCCTACAAGGTGCACCGACCTTGGTTACACCCTGTATACATGTGAAGTATAACCCTACAGGGTGCACCGACCTAGAATACACCCTGTATACATGTGAAGTATAACCCTACAGGGTGCACTGACCTTGAGTACACCCTGTATACATGTGAAGTATAACCCTACAGGGTGCACCGACCTTGGTTACACCTTGTATACATGTGAAGTATAACCCTACTGGGTGCACCGACCTTGGTTACACCCTGTATACATGTGAAGTATAATCCTACAGGGTGCACCGACCTAGAGTACACCCTGTATACATGTGAAGTATAGCCCTACAAGGTGCACCGACCTTGAGTACACCCTGTATACATGTGAAGTATAGCCCTACAAGGTGCACCGAC
>CM026390.1:10363889-10386169 GCA_014843695.1 Archivesica marissinica | reverse complement strand
ATACATGTGAAGTATAACCCTACAGGGTGCACCGACCTTGAGTACACCCTGTATACATGTGAAGTATAACCCTACAAGGTGCACTGTCCTTGGTTACACCCTGTATACATGTGAAGTATAACCCTACAAGGTGCACTGACCTTGGTTACACCCTGTATACATGTGAAGTATAACCCTACAGGGTGCACCAACCTTGAGTACACCCTGTATATATGTGAATTCAGTGCCTGCTCTGGCTTTTTTTTTTTTGTAGCCAAATCTGTGCTTCCTTTAGCCAATTCGGCCGCTCACCATTTTTCCCAAACAGAGTTTTGATAGTATATTTATTATAATATATTTTAATATATCTTGCAATTGCACCACTTAAATGCTGTATGCCCATAAACTACAACAGAGTTAAGGGTTGTGTCAACTTTCTTTTTCAGAATCATTTGAAAATGCATTCACAAGGTTATAGAGTTATGGATAAAATTGCAAGCTCATGTGCACACTATTCCATCACATAAGACCTTTGATCTTTTGGGTTCTTGGTGTAAACAAGATTTATTTGATTGACAGGTTACTGCTGTAAAACTTTGATGAGCTGGCAGCATGCCAACAATGACTTGTAATCGAGGTCAATTAAAACCTGTCACTTATATACACCCTGTACACATTTCAAGTATAACCCTACACTGACCTTGAGTACACCCTATATACATGTCGAGTATAACCCTACACCGACCTTGAGTACACCCTATATACATGTCAAGTATAACCCTACATTGACCTTGAGTACACCCTATATACATGTCCAGTATAACCCTACATTGACCTTGAGTACACCCTATATACATGTCCAGTATAACCCTACATTGACCTTGAGTACACCCTATATACATGTCCAGTATAACCCTACATTGACCTTGAGTACACCCTATATACATGTCCAGTATAACCCTACATTGACCTTGAGTACACCCTATATACATGTCCAGTATAACCCTACATTGACCTTGAGTACACCCTATATACATGTCCAGTATAACCCTACATTGACCTTGAGTACACCCTATATACATGTCCAGTATAACCCTACATTGACCTTGAGTACACCCTATATACATGTCCAGTATAACCCTACATTGACCTTGAGTACACCCTATATACATGTCCAGTATAACCCTACATTGACCTTGAGTACACCCTATATACATGTCCAGTATAACCCTACATTGACCTTGAGTACACCCTATATACATGTCCAGTATAACCCTACACCGACCTTGAGTACACCCTGTATACATGTCGAGTATAACCCTACACCGACCTTGAGTACACCCTGTATACATGTCGAGTATAACCCTACACCGACCTTGAGTACACCCTGTATACATGTCCAGTATAACCCTACACCGACCTTGAGTACACCCTGTATACATGTTGAGTATAACCCTACACCAACCTTGAGTACACCCTGTATACATGTCGAATATAACCCTACACCGACCTTGAGTACACCCTGTATACATGTCGAGTATAACCCTACACCGACCTTGAGTACACCCTGTATACATGTCGAGTATAACCCTACACCGACCTTGAGTACACCCTGCATACTTAGTTCAAGCCCACAAAGAGCACCTTGACAATGTCCAAATGTCTTTAAGATAAATCTTTTATTTTTCGCAAAAATACAAAGTCTGCCTTGATGTTTTCTTACACTGTATGTTTGACACAGAATGTTACCACTGTCCTTGACAGAGGACCTAATCAACTAGAGCATAGAAGCACACCCAGGTCACCACTGTATGCATCTCTCTGAGCAAGTACCGTACAAACCTAATAGTGTTGAAGAGTCATTGGACAAAAAGGAACACTTCGATTACACAGGACTAGTGATTACTACATGGCGATTCAGTTTATCATGCACCAGGGGGCAATCATGGCCATTCAGTTTATCATGCACCAGGTGGCAATCATGGCCATTCAGTTTATCATGCATCAGATGGAAGTCATGGCCATTCAGTTGATCATGCATCAGATGGAAGTCATGGCCATTCAGTTTATCATGCATCAGGTGGAAGTCATGGCCATTCAGTTTATCATGCATCAGGTGGAAGTCATGTCCATTCAGTTTATCATGCATCAGATGGAAGTCATGGCCATTCAGTTTATCATGCATCAGATAGAAGTCATGGCCATTCAGTTTATCATGCATCAGATGGAAGTCATGGCCATTCAGTTTATCATGCATCAGATGTATGTACCAAATATACAACAGTTCTACTTCAAGGTGATGTACTGTGATCTGCAGCTGGTGTTCACAGGTTAATCAATCACCTGGGCCAAGGTAATGTACTGTGATCTGCAGCTGGTGTTCACAGGTTAATCAATCACCTGGGCCAAGGTAATGTACTGTGATCTGCAGCTGGTGTTCTCGGGTTAATCAATCACCGGGGCCAAGGTGATGTACTGTGATCTGCAGCTGGTGTTCACAGGTTAATCAATCACCTGGGCCAAGGTGATGTACTGTGATCTGCAGCTGGTGTTCACAGGTTAATCAATCACCTGGGCCAAGGTGATGTACTGTGATCGGCAGCTGGTGTTCTCGGGTTAATCAATCACCTGGGCCAAGGTGATGTACTGTGATCAGCTTTTGTCAGTCGTCTGTCTATCCATCTGTATTAACAAATGATTACTTAGGAAGCTAGGTAACAATCTATGAACAGTCTACGGTAGCTCTTGTGCCTATGAATGCTTTCTATATACAGTCAAACCTGTGTTAGTGGTCACCTCTATTAAGCAGCCAACCTGCATTAAGCAGCCAGTTTTCAGATTCCCAATATGTTGCTTTACTATACATGTAACCTCTATTAAGCAGCCACCTGTGCTAAGCAGCCACTTTCTGCGATTCCCTTTGCTGGCTGCTTAAGACAGGTTTGACTGTATAGCTAACCATTGGTGAGAAGGTTCATCTGTCAACAATTGCTTTATAATATCAAGTGTACTTTGGTTGGAATTTGTAACATGCTCATTTATCATTTGATGACATCTCCATGATCTCTGTTCCTTAAAGAAACTCTTTCATATGTGGCTAAATGTTAAATTTTTGAGGATGTGTTGGCAAGTGAACATTTGACAATCGACCCATGTAGTGATAGATCTGTTTGAGGATCATCCTCTTGTGCTTCTACTTGCCATTGTCACGATAGGGTCTTGTATTATTAATATCATCGACTTGTCAGCATGAATTTGACTCATGCAGAGAGATTTTATTTATTATTTCTTGTAGATTGCCATAGAGTGTATTGAAAATAGATTATAATAATTATGCATGTATATTAAAAACCACCCACTGTAACCTATCATCACTGATGGTCACGGGTTCGAGCCCCGCTCAGACCGTGTCTCATTTATATGAAAAAGTTGGCAGTTTCTTACGGAGGTTGGTGCACCCAAGTACTGGTTAACCGCTGGAGCCTGCCCAGGAAAGGTGTTGTTAGGTAAACTGCCCGCCGGCAATATAGCCCAAAATGGTGCTGATGCAGGCGTAAAACCCGAAATATAACATATAACATAAGATTAAAAACATTTTAATAATGTTATCAAATTTCGAATATCTACATGACTTTTTGTACTGTATCTACAGTAGAGCTGTATATCCGTCTACTCGCCCTAATTGTTCTCTAACACGGTCACCCCCCTGTCGTTTTGTTTTCAAAATGCACCATGTTCGCTGCCAGAAAATCAAATCGCGAATCAAAGAACACGTAAGCATTAAGATGATCGTTTTGTCCAGCGACGGATAACCGAGATATGTCAAAGTTGTTAGTTTGTCTTGAAACTTTGTTATTGTTTTGTGTCTTTAATGCATTTATTAATTCAGATCTCACAGCCCAAAATATAAATACGTTGAGTCGGGAGTATAGGTGTTATTGTATGGAGAGTGCACCATTGACATTCTAGGATATAAAATTTTCATTGGGGATTATTCCCCCAGACCCCTTCTAGGAACATCACAGAGACCCCTCTAGCAACATCGCAGACCCCTCTAGCAACATCGCAGACCCCTCTAGCAACATCTCAGACCCCTCTAGCAACATCACAGAGACCCCTCTACCAACATCGCAGACCCCTCTACCAACATCACAGTCTCCTCTAGCAACATCGCAGTCTCCTCTACCAACATCGCAGACCCCTCTAGCAACATCACAGAGACCCCTCTAGCAACATCGCAGAGACCCCTCTAGCAATATCGCAGTCTCCTCTAGCAACATCGCAGTCCCCTCTAGCAACATGGCTGACCCCTCTAGCAACATTGCTGACCCCTCTAGCAACATCGCAGAGACCCCTCTAGCAATATCGCAGTCTCCTCTAGCAACATCGCAGTCCCCTCTAGCAACATGGCTGACCCCTCTAGCAACATTGCTGACCCCTCTAGCAATATCGCAGTCTCCTCTAGCAACATCCTACCTTCGGTGCTCAATTTATTAATCCTTTCCTACATAGAGATTTAGGTTAATATACTATTATATCTCCATACAAACGACAGCCAAGTAGTCGCCATATATAATCCCACCTCCATAGGTATTACTGGGACTACATGAGATTCTGGCCTTAATTATGAACAATGGTTTGGCTACTACATTGTCAATGTATGTGGTATTGGTAATGGCGTCAAGAGGTGCTACCATGGGGGAAAGGGTTAATTAATCGAGCTCATGGTAATGTTATTTCACTTGCCCATAACCACCGTATACCTATCTTATATACGGCAAAGTGACTTGCTCAGCTTTTCTTACACTTCTCTAAAGTACAGTTACAATCTAACACAGCACTATCTTTAATGATTAATAATCTTGGTAAGATATAATATGGAATACGAGTGAGAGTGTGGTGAGATATGATATGGAATACGAGTGAGAGCTTGGTGAGATATGATATGGAATACGAGTGAGAGCTTGGTGAGATATGATATGGAATACGAGTGAGAGCTTGGTGAGGTATGATATGGAATACGAGTTAGAGTGTGGTGAGATATGATATGGAATACGAGTGAGAGCTTGGTGAGGTATGATATGGAATACGAGTTAGAGTGTGGTGAGATATGATATGGAATACGAGTGAGAGCTTGGTGAGGTATGATATGGAATACGAGTTAGAGCTTGGTGAGATATGATATGGAATACGAATGAGATCTTGGTGAGATATGATATGGAATACGAGTTAGAGCTTGGTGAGATATGATATGGAATACGAATGAGATCTTGGTGAGATATAATTTTGGAATACGAGTTAGAGCTTGGTGAGATATGATATGGAATACGAGTGAGATCTTGGTGAGATATGATATGGAATATGAGTGAGAGCTTGGTGAGATATGTTATGGAATCAGGGCTCGATACTAACAACTGACCGATTGCCCGGGGCAGGTAAATGTTGGCGGCGGGCAAGTACTTGTTGTTACTCGCTTGCCCGACGGGCAACTAGTTTAAAAAAAAATATATATAAAAAAAACTAGTTTTTGTTTCAATATTTTATGAAACGATAGCTACTCTTGCTCGACAATAATAATGTAAGCCTTTTTTCTCAACCACCCAACTGAATAATGACATCAACCACGCGTTTTGACCCTAAGCCCAGTGTTTTGGCTCCAATATCTGAATAGCAAACAGCATAGAGTCTGATCAGATGGTATGTTCTGTGCAATCTGATATGGCTCTATGCTGTTTGCAAAAACGAGTATACTCGTGTCCAGCGCAGTAATGGTCAATGAATGATTTCATCATCATTTGATAATCAGCCAAATAGTTCGAGAGCTAGTCTATACTAATTTATTTTAAGCTCAATTATCAAACAAGTACTACAACTTCGATTAATCATGGCATGCTTACGTCTGTTCCTGGGACCAACCACAGTACTACACAATTTTGGATAAAGTTTCTTGCTCAAGGAAACAATGGTAGGGCTCGAACTCATTGGGATTGTTTGTGATACAGCTGCACACAGCATCACATAAGATTTAGAGTGGTGCAATATTAAGCACGATTTGGGATATCTTTGCTTTTTCTTCCAAAATGCACAGCCAGAAAACAGTAATGTTATGAACCTGTATACAGTGTTGAAAAATTAAATATGAACAAATAATCAGAAGTAAAACTTCGGGCAGGTGAAAATCTCATTCGGGCAGGTAAATCTGCAGTCATGGTTGCCCGAAGGGCAACCAAGGTAAAACATTAGCGTCGAGCCCTGGGAATACGAGTGAGAGCTTGGTGAGATATGATATGGAATACGAGTTAGATCTTGTTGAGATATGATATGGAATACGAGTTAGAGCTTGGTGAGATATGATATGGAATACGAGTTAGAGCTTGGTGAGATATGATATGGAATATGAGTGAGATCTTGGTGAGATATGATATGGAATACGAGTGAGAGCTTGGTGAGATATGATATGGAATATGAGTGAGAGTGTGGTGAGATATGATATGGAATGCGAGTGAGAGCTTGGTGAGATATGATATGGAATACGAGTGAGAGTGTGGTGAGGTATGATATGGAATACGAGTTAGATCTAGTTGAGATATGATATGAGTGAGAGCTTGGTGAGATATGATATGGAATACGAGTGAGAGCTTGGTGAGATATGATATGGAATACGAGTGAGATCTTGGTGAGATATGATATGGAATACGAGTGAGAGCTTGGTGAGATATGATATGGAATACGAGTTAGAGCTTGGTGAGATATGATATGGAATATGAGTTAGAGAGTGGTGAGATATGATATGGAATACGAGTTAGATCTTGTTGAGATATGATATGAGTGAGAGCTTGGTGAGATATGATATGGAATACGAGTGAGAGCTTGGTGAGATATGATATGGAATACAAGTGAGATCTTGTTGAGTTTATCTCTGCAGTACTAATAAATAAATACCCTTTCCATTAACATTTCTCTGTTGTATCCGTCTTAATCCATATTAGTATTATTATTATTGTTTTGTATATTTGTAAACTATGTTTTATATGGTAATATATGCATACGATTAAAAGACACACAATGTAACATGTTGTGGCCTTTTACCCATTGCCATTATATAACCGAAGTTGTTGTTGTATGCTTGCATGTGTTAAATGCTTGTTTCTTCAAATTGGAAAAAATCAACTGGAAACATAATTCACATACAGTTTTATAGTGAACCATTATATAAAATGTTACTAATAATTTGTGTAAAAGGAGGTAATATACAAATAGTGATTTCACTAAATCATTTGTGGACAGATCTTGAAGGTTATGCTTAAAGCGACACTACATCGGTGAAAATGCAAATGTCTGCAGAATGTAATTTGCTATTATATGGTATAATTTTTTTCCAAATATTTGCCTCAAAAAGTAATTTACTTTTCGGATTTAGCAATATTTACATGATTTTTAAGTTTGTTTCGTCAAAAATCGATATGTAAAATACGTCTTTTTTCGGCGATTGCATTGATATCCCTGCTCTCGTTTTTCTGTCTAATACTGTGATTCTATACCTAATATAAAGCATAATATGCATAGAGTTATTTTAATTTTTTATATCATGCATACATGCAGAAATTTGTAATTTCAAAAGATTGTTCATAATTGATGAAAATATTTATTTTGGAATACTGGTTGAGGAAATTGTATCTTGCAATTTGTCTAATTGTAGGTCCAATCATATACACTCAGATTGTCCCAAATGACTATTATTGCACAAAACTATAAAAAAACATTCCTGGGAGGGGGGGGGGGGCACTGTAAACCCCTCGAACCCCTAGCTGCAATTTAGTGGCTCGCTACGCTTGCATTTTCCCACAAAAAGATTTCCTTTTGTTTTTTTTGGGATACACACTCTCATCCCTGAATTGATTAGTTTATACAAATTTATTTTAGCTCTATTGCGAAACAAGTTCTTACAACTTATATTAATCACTCTCGAGACCTCATTCCTGATCCATCGCCACGAGGGAGAGAGGAGAGGCGACGTGGAATGTAAATGCCTTCTAAGGGCACAATAGTAATGGCTCCAGTGGGGCTCGAACTCCGGACCTTTCGCACATGAAGCCAACGCACATCCACCCACTTTATTCAATGTTAGTGTGTGATGTATTCAGAAGAATTTGTAGTAGCAATGCATTTATACGTGAAAAAATGCATTTTATTTGCTTTTTGCGATGTAGTGTCACTTTAAAGTTGAAACTTTTTTTTTTTACTATATGCATGATTTCATCGGCTGTGGAATAACATGATGGTGTGCAGCACTACAATTAACCATGTGACTTTAATTCATGTTTTCTAGATGGAATATTGACATAGCAATGACATCTATTTCAGCCAACAGGTGGTAACATGGATTCACAAAGACGCCAAGAAGACGAAATTAGACGGCTTAAAGACACGATCAATGCTTTGAAAGAAGAAAATTCAAATATCAAGGTATATTGTCTCAATATATGATATAGGTCTCTGGGGGAGGGTACAGGGAGGGGGGCTACATAAAACGGGTGTAAATATATTGGTCTTGAATGATATCGTTCATATGCACTGGTGTGGGACAGTGATATTCCACCCTTGTTGTGAGAATATGTTGACAGAAATGAGACTACCATGTACGACATATTCTAACTATGAGGGTGTATATCCCACACCAACAGGCGCGTAACTGCCTATACGCAAGTACGCAGTGGCGTCCACATCATTTTCAAAACAAAACAAAATCTTTTAAAAAACGGAAAACTGCGCGTATGAGCAAGCAAAATGAGTTTCTACAATACAGACTAGTAGACTACCTGGGGTAATGTATATAGACTAGAGTAAGAGCGCCATAGACAGCACGAACAGGGCCTTGTACCCAGATATATATACATGTCTGGTTGTACTAATTACCATGCCTGTATCTACGGCTACTGCTGAGAGGTCGTTCAGTGTCATGCGTAGAGTTAAGAACTATTTACGATCTACTATGACAACTGAGCGTCTCTCTGGCCTAGCCATGCTACATAGCTATAGGCACGAAAAAATTGACATTGACACTGTAATGACAACATTTGCCTCCAGGAAGGAGAGAAAACTTGACTTTCTTTAAAGACCGTTATGGCGTTCAACTGTCTGTATCTATGTAGGTATACGGACTATTAAGATCTCAACCCTCATTTACCAGTACATTAATAATTACAGCGTAGATCTATATGCATGTGCAGTTTGATTGAGTTTAACGTCATCTTTCAACAGTATGTTAACAGTGTTCCTGGTAAGCTCCAGTACTAAGCAGTTCTTTGCAAGTAAAAGCACAAGTATAGGCACAAGCAGGTAGATCTACGTACATGTAGATGCACTCCCTTTTCATACACATACCCAGCTAAAGATATGAAACTCAAGACGATGCACTGATGTACAGTATAGTATAGTTCAGACATTTTTACTAATTGCCGCATAAAAAACATACGTTTTCCAAGTGTATTTATCGGAATATAATTAGCTCTCAGAGTCGCCAGAGTACACCAAATGACGTCCAGGTTTTAAAAGTATTCTGGGGGGATGCCCCCAGACCCCCCTACACCATTTCCACCTTCGGTGCTCGTTTGGCATCCACATCAAAATTGGCTGGGTACGCCCCTGACCAGTGCTGTAAAACTTTGTGCTACGCTGTCCGTCATTTTTTTGATATCTTTGCAGGACAAAATGTTCGCGAATGTGAAATTTCCATTGTTTCATGGGGCGGAAATGTTTGTGTTAGGATGACATTAACACAGTGTTTTTGCACAGAATCAGTACTGTGGTGAGGGAACATACCATTCCTGATGATCTTAACTTTAATTAGGACCAAACCGGAGTTGATATGGTTCCAATAAGTCTGTGGATGATGTCGCAAAAGGGAGACAAAAGGATAAAATTATCGGAATCGTCAATAAATAAACAAATATAGCATGTCTCCCCCCCCCCATTAAAAAAAAGATGGATGAAAAACAAGGAATAAATTATTACAGGATAAAACAAAACATAACATAAAGGCCTCTCAGGTACTGTAGAGGTGTGAAGTCACAAATCCATTTTCTATGACAAGAGTTGTTAGCCGTTATACCATTACATCTTGCAGACTTGAAGGTCACAAGTTTAACAATTAACGCATGTTTTAATATTTTGCTTGTGAAATAAATGCATATTTGATGTCTAATGCAACATGCTGCAAGTGATAAATCGACTTTAGGGCTGCAACGATTCACTCAGACGACAGTCAGGTTTACAGTTTTAATTCACTGGACTGTGTTGTATGCACAATCACTGGATATGTAAGTCGAAGTACCAGTCAGTCACTTTGCTTGCGGAGGGAAACCGGCACGCATCAAATATAAGCATGTGTGTATTTGGATAATTTATGAGCGGATAGGCAGTTAATCTCTAGTATTCTATAGTATTTTCGCTTATATAATAGTAAAATTTAATGCAGAAATGTTTTTCAGCAGAGAAATTATGCAGTTTTGATATTGATTAAAACATTTTCCATAATATTTTCCATAATATATTCAACGTGCACCGACATATTGGCATTAAAATCGGCTGTGTAACGCGCACATGGAAATAACAATTCCACAAGCAAGATTGTTCAATATCCGCTAAAATGTGCACCAAAAAATCTGAGAAAAATCGGGTAAATACGTTCGTAAAGATGACAATGGATGTTCAAACAATTACTAATATTCACAAATACGTCCACAAATTCAAACCCAGGCATGCATAATATTTCTTATTATGTTTATAAGTTGCAAACAATTGATATTGCTAATCTAGACATGTCAGTATTATCAAAAACTGAAATAATCATAATTCTAATCACCTTTGATATATGACCAGGAGTCCCTCAGGGGACAATCTTTCAGGACATAATTCTAATCACCTTTGATATATGACCAGGAGTCCCTCAGGGGACAATCTTTCAGAACATAATTCTAATCACCTTTGATATATGACCAGGAGTCCCTCAGGGGACAATCTTTCAGGACATAATTCTAATCACCTTTGATATATGACCAGGAGTCCCTCAGAGGACAATCTTTCAGGACATAATTCTAATCACCTTTGATATATGACCAGGAGTCCCTCAGGGGACAATCTTTCAGGACATAATTCTAATCACCTTTGATATATGACCAGGAGTCCCTCGGGGGACAATCTTTCAGGACATAATTCTAAACACCTTTGATATATGACCAGGAGTCTGTCAGAGGACAATCTTTCGGGACATAATTCTAATCACCTTTGATATATGACCAGGAGTCCCTCGGGGGACAATCTTTCAGGACATAATTCTAATCACCTTTGATATATGACCAGGAGTCCCTCAGGGGACAATCTTTCAGGACATAATTGTAAACACCTTTGATATATGACCAGGAGTCCCTCAGGGGACAATCTTTCGGGACATAATTTAGTCTTCTTTTCTAGTTAGTTTGCAAACAATCGACATGCAGTCATAGTCATGCATAATCTATACTCATCCTGATCATCATCCTTATCCGATCAGGAGGCGGCCCTCAGGGGACCATTTTTCATCACATACTAGTAATTTAGTTTTCATTTGTTCATTAACTATTTTGCAATCAATGGCCTGTCATGCATAAATTAATTGAATTTGCTAATCTCAATGTGCCAGTATTATATAAAATTAAAAAAACTTATATACGTTTATTATTGTGCACACCTTCGTTATCCGATTGTGCATTGCATTGCGCTATGTACAATATAGTTACGAGACACAGAATAACCCTTCACAACACGTGATGTGCAACTGGTATATTTTTATAAGTTTCCTTCCATTTTGGGCGAAATTGTTAAAATTTAGCATAGATATGACGAAATATATTTTGTCATATTCATTCTAGTTATATTTAGACTATTGGCAGATGGTTTTAATAGTTATTTTATGACACTTACTGGACTTGGCAATTTGTTGAATCGCTATGGGGCTAATGTTTGGCTAATTTTATCTTGAAAAAAATGTCTTGAATGCTGTACCCATGTATACTGCGCACTAGACAAATTCTACAAGGATTTCAGTAATAAATGTGCGCTGTATACATAGCAAATGACGGTACTACAGAAATATAAGACAGTAATTACAAGTTCTAATCATCCACTTCTTAGAACATCTTAGTGTACATTCTAAGTAAGCTCACAATGATGCTCTCTGTAACCATACCATTCATGTCCATTCTTGTTTTCTAGGCAGAAGAAGTGCGTTTGAGGAAAGTTGCAATGTCGGATACCGTTACATCTACCCCACCAGTGTCACAGCGTGTCAACGTCCCGTCACAAGCATCTGCTCTTCCACCCTATGTCTACCTTATTATTGCAATTATTGTCGGCGTCATAATAGGCAAGATAGTTCTGTAGTAATGAGCCCGGGAGAGAGGACATTTTTTACCGAGAATGGACTTATTTATTTTTAAGCACAAAAAACGTAAATGGAAATGGGGCCATACGCAGATTGAGGGGATTTGCACAGCTTGCTGGTAAACGTGTCGCAAGCACTGAAAACTGAAGCATGATGGTAGTGAATCCAAATATATATCAACATCTCGATCATTTCAGGATGCACTTCTCATATGTACAAGACTGCATGCAGGCTCAAGTGATTTTTAGTTCTTTAATTGGATCTTAAGATCTGTGTGTACGTGTAATCAAATTTATTTTGTAGAAATCATGTGAATGTGTGACATTGCCGGCAAATTTTGTTTTCATGTATTGGAATGTGTGTATGACTCCTTGTTGTATAAAGTACAAAATGCAAATACTAAAGTATGCACTGTCCAACTGCTATGCCTTCAATCTGAGGCTTAATTCTATACAAACTTTCAAGCATCTGTAAGATCGAAATCTCTATGACAAATTTTTATATTTTTAAAATGTTCTCATTTTGAAGTGAGAAGAAATTGCAATGTTGTTGCTTTCTCCATATTAAAGCTGCAATACAAATTGATTTGAAGTCTCGTTTGCATTATGATTTATTAAGAAAACCCATCATACACTATTATGCTGCAAAGGGAAAATTACAAAAATTCAATGATTTCATAATAACATATGATTAAAGAGGTGGGGTAGGGGTATGGCGGTTAGAAAGTTAGACAGAACATACTATTGATTCAATGGGATATGAAGAAATTATTATATGTATGTTCAGTCCGCCTCCGTGGTCGAGTGGTTACGGTTGCTGACTTGTATACCACTGCAACCTATCATCACTGATGGTCACAGGTTCGAGCCCCGCTCAGGCCGTGTCTCATTTATATGAAAAAGTTGGCAGTTTCTTCGGAGGTTGGTGCACCCAAGTACTGGTTAACCGCTGGAGCCTGCCCAGGAAAGGTGTTGTTAAGTAAACTGCCCGCTGGCGATATAGCCCGAAATGGTGCTGATGCAGGCGTAAAACCCGAAATATAACATTACATAATATATGTATGTTCACAATATAATCAAACATCATATGTTCTGCAGAATCGCATTTCCAATTAAGCTTTAGATTGTTCATTCACATAATTATATACTTGTGGTCTTACTGGAACACTGCTTCAGAATTACATGGTAATATATAGGTATATGACGCTTGTTTGCTTTTCTGTTGAGGTTATTTTTTATCACTTCACTTCTATGTATGTTCTATGTATGTTCTATGTATGTTCTATGTATGTTCTATGTATGTTCTATGTATGTTCTATGTATGTTCTATGTATGTTCTATGTATGTTCTATGTATGTTCTATGTATGTTCTATGTATGTTCTATGTATGTTCTATGTATGTTCTATGTATGTTCTATGTATGTTCTATGTATGTTCTATGTATGTTCTATGTATGTTCTATGTATGTTCTATGTATGTTCTATGTATGTTCTATGTATGTTCTATGTATGTTCTATGTATGTTCTATGTATGTTCTATGTATGTTCTATGTATGTTCTATGTATGTTCTATGTATGTTCTATGTATGTTCTATGTATGTTCTATGTATGTTCTATGTATGTTCTATGTATGTTCTATGTATGTTCTATGTATGTTCTATGTATGTTCTATGTATGTTCTATGTATGTTCTATGTATGTTCTATGTATGTTCTATGCATGTTCTATGCATGTTCTATGTATGTAGGACCTACCATGAATGAAAATACAAACATCTGGGCAACATGGACACAATAGTTGCCCTAGGAACCCTAAGCCAGGGCTAGGGCTCACTTCTCCATAATGTTTACAATTTTCATACAAAATTTGGTCCAGTAACATGCACTGGTCCTATTACAATGTTGTATGTAATGATCATAATGTGTATTTTAACCCTACTTTGTTGAAATTTATGAAATAATAGCATTTAAGGACATATTCACATACTTTCTCACTTCTCCCAAATACTCTGACCTATGATGGGCCATGTGTATATATATTTACTTACATACATGAAATAATGTTGTATTCTTCAAAAACAAAACAAATAATTACATCAGCATTCTAACATCCTGACATCCAAGTATATGTGCCCAACTGACATCCCAAGTATCTGTTACCGACTGACATCCACGTATCTGTGCCCAACTGACATCCAAGTTTCTGTGACCAACTGATGTCCAAGTATCTGTGCCCAACTGACATCCAAGTATCTGTGACCAACTGACATCCAAGTATATGTGCCCAACTGACATCCAAGTATCTGTGCCCAACTGACATCCAAGTATATGTGCCCAACTGACATCCAAGTATCTGTTACCAACTGACATCCCAGTATCGGTGACCAACTGATGTCCAAGTATCTGTTACCAACTGACATCCAAGTTTCTGTGACCAACTGACATCCAAGTATCTGTTACCAACTGACATCCAAGTTTCTGTGACCAACTGATGTCCAAGTATCTGTGACCAACTGACATCCAAGTACCAACGACTTGCCAAAATCCAAGTTATTTGACCAGCTGACATCCAAGTTTCTGTGACCAACTGATGTCCAAGTATCTGTGACCAACTGACATCCAAGTACCAATGACTTGCCAAAATCCAAGTTATTTGACCAGCTGACATCCAAGTTTCTGTGACCAGCTGACATCCAAGTTTCTGTGACCAACTGATGTCCAAGTATCTGTGACCAACTGACATCCAAGTTTCTGTGACCAACTGATGTCCAAGTATCTGTGACCAACTGACATCCAAGTTTCTGTGACCAACTGATGTCCAAGTATCTGTGACCAACTGACATCCAAGTTTCTGTGACCAGCTGACATCCAAGTTTCTGTGACCAACTGACATCCAAGTTTCTGTGACCAACTGACATCCAAGTTTCTGTGACCAGCTGACGTCCAAGTTTCTGTGACCAACTGATGTCCAAGTATCTGTGACCAACTGACATCCAAGTTTCTGTGACCAACTGATGTCCAAGTATCTGTGACCAACTGACATCCAAGTTTCTGTGACCAGCTGACATCCAAGTTTCTGTGACCAACTGACATCCAAGTTTCTGTGACCAACTGACATCCAAGTTTCTGTGACCAGCTGACGTCCAAGTTTCTGTGACCAACTGATGTCCAAGTATCTGTGACCAACTGACATCCAAGTTTCTGTGACCAACTGATGTCCAAGTATCTGTGACCAACTGACATCCAAGTTTCTGTGACCAGCTGACATCCAAGTTTCTGTGACCAACTGATGTCCAAGTATCTGTGACCAACTGACATCCAAGTTTCTGTGACCAGCTGACATCCAAGTTTCTGTGACCAACTAACATCCAAGTACTGTGCGTGCACTTATTTTAGCGTTATTAGCGTGTGTTCATGATTACGCTAATATACTCCCATTTGCATGCTATTTGTACATGGCTATTAGCTGAAATTGTAATAAACGTAAATCACTGTAATCGTCTATATATAAGAGGTGTTTTCATCCAAATCGTATCCAAAAGTCTGCTGTGTCTTATACTCCAGTTTAGAACTAAATGTCATTGTTTTCAGGACTAAAACGGCAAATGGCGTATTACAACAAAGGGAAATAAATGGTTCATAATAGTCTAAAAATTTTAATATCTACATTGTGTGGAAAATCATTCAAAGTTAAAAATGTTATTTAATTAAACGATAACAAAATAGAAAATCTAGATAGAAAATAGATTATTTCAAAATAAAAATCATCGAACACGAAAGACAAGAAATGATGGTTCACAATAAATAACTTTGCAAACAACCAATTACCCGACTGTGCCACTAATTATGAGAGCCCTAGATGTATTGAGACAAGTTTGACTTGGTGTTGACATGATGAAATTAAGTAGCAGGGCTCAAGCTAAACCGAAATTTTTTCAGAGAAGTGAGAAAGCTCGCAATTGCTTCATCTAATGGTATTATTTAATCAATTTCGACATAATAGGGTTAAAATACACAATATGACCATTAAATACAATATTTGAATAAGAGTGCATTACAATGCCCAGTGTATCGTATTGGACAATATTTTGTCTGAAAATTGTAAAACAAAAAACGAATTTAAGTTTTATTTTTAGGGAGGTGTGCCCCCATGGCAGGGGGCGCAGTCATGGTCCCAAGGGCGACTACTTCGCCCATGACGCCTTCCAGAATGAACCCTGAGTACTAGAACTTTTCGAGATTTACTCACTTACTGATACATGTCACACATGCTATTATGCTGATTGTATAAATAAAGTTATGAGCAGATTTTGATGTTCGTACACAGCACATGAGAAGTTAGCCTCCGTAAACTATACTGAAGCACATGGTACGCGGAGCAGCAGGTAGAGAATATGGCATATTATGATTTAGTTGTAATTATCACGACTCGTAACGCTTACAAATTACACTCGGTGTTTATATATTGTGTTTTCAAGAGATTTGGTCATTTTCTTCACTCTAAGATCATGTACATTTTATACAGCAAATAAGCTTTTACCGCTGGAATTTCTGTGTTGTTTTAAACTGCATCTTGTTCTCCCGTGTGACCTATATATAGACGATTACGGCAATACGTATTTATTGTATATTAGTTTACTTTATATTATTGAGATATACGGTACATGTGCCTGTCCCAATTGTATCATTGTTTTGAAATTAGAAAATAAAACTCTTAATGTTAAAACAATATCAATTGTTGATAAATGTAATAATTTAATCCTAAAACTAAGAGTTTTCTATTGTTTCCGCGCCCTTCGGGTATTTCTGTCGCCATGTATGCTATATACATTGTGCATATTGTCAGTTACACAATATGTGTGAAAATTATAAGAGGGATCATTCTAGAGGGCGATTTGGGCGAAATTGTCGCCCTAGGGACCCTGACTTCGCCCTCTGGGCGCCCCACTTCTCCCTTTAAAAAAATAATTATTTTTGTCTTACGATTTTCAAATAAAATTTTGTCTAGTAAGATACACTGGCCCATTATAAAGCACTCCTTCTATTCAAATGTTGTATTTAATGGTTGTACTGTACATTTTAACCCTATTTTGCAGAAGTATATTAAAGAACACCATTTAAGGAAGCGATCACGCGCTTTCTCACTTCTCCCAAAAAGTCTGACCTAGAATGAACCCTGCTATAACAATGACTCGAGAATCGATATATGCAAATGTATTATTGCTACATCTCGACTACTGACCAGGCGGACATCAGTTTGCAAGGCTGGCTTTTCAAACAAAAACATGTACATGAACAATAATGGTTTTCGAGCATCGTATTGTCAATGTGCATCAACTGTAATGCTACGTGTACCGGAATATAACTGTACACCATTTTGAACTTCTGAAATGCAACAATATGTTATATGACAAAATCTTACTAGCTCGATAGTCCTGCTTCGTGAATCTCTATTGTACACAGCTGTCTAAACAAATTGGTCCTGGATTGTTATTAATTAAGCTTGCCATGTCAGTTAGCGAGATTGTCCGTAAAAATACCGTGATTGGATAGTTTGTTTCCGTGAATGTCCGACTTACGGTGATAAACAATTGAGCTTTTTTGTGTGGACTTTTCCATGAAACAAAAAAATTTATGCAATTCACGCTTTAAATTTTATGAGACCATCGGAACTTGCTATTGTAAATAAACATACGTGTATCGATGACTGGAATTAGTCTGTTTAATGTGCCGCAAAAACATGAAATGTGATGAGGGCCGGGATACTCGACTTTGATAATGGGAGGAGTTAGCGAGTGAAGCATAATATGCACAACTTGTTTAGTAGGATCATCAGGTAAGATCAGATCTTCTCAGAAATACATACTATATATTAACCGCTTACGCCACTGCGCGCTAAAATTATAATCAGCGCCAGTAAATTAATTGAAATTCATCCGCTATGCACTTAATTTTGAACACGTACAGTATCTGTGACCAAGTATGGTGATTCTGAGAATTTAGTAAGTGACTGTTTAATAGAGGTGACTAGTATCACTAGGAATCTCCGACATTTGTTTCATTATATGCAGGTTGAAGAATGGGGATATCGTTGAGGAGTTGGGTGATGTTAACTGTTTCTTCTCGCTAGGTAACGTGTCACGACAGGTAAATGATATCACGTATAACTATTTCTTCTCGCTAGGTAACGTGTCACGACAGGTAAATGATATCACGTATAACTGTTTCTTCTCGCTAGGTAACGTGTCACGACAGGTAAATGATATCACGTATAACTATTTCTTCTCGCTAGGTAACGTGTCACGACAGGTAAATGATATCACGTATAACTATTTCTTCTGGCTAGGTAACGTGTCACGATAGGTAAATGATATCACGTTTAACTATTTCTTCTCGCTAGGTAATGTATCACGACAGGTAAATGATATCACGTATAACTATTTCTTCTGGCTAGGTAACGTGTCACGATAGGTAAATGATATCACGTATAACTATTTCCTCTGGCTAGGTAACGTGTCACGACAGGTAAATGATATCACGTATAACTACTTCTTCTGGCTAGGTAACATGTCACGACAGGTAAATGATATCACGTATAACTACTTCTTCTGGCTAGGTAACATGTCACGACAGGTAAATGATATCACGTATAACTACTTCTTCTGGCTAGGTAACATGTCACGACAGGTAAATGATATCACGTATAACTACTTCTTCTGGCTAGGTAACGTGTCACGACAGGTAAATGATATCACGTATAACTACTTCTTCTGGCTAGGTAACGTGTCACGACAGGTAAATGATATCACGTATAACTGTTTCTTCTCGCTAGGTAACGTGTCACGACAGGTAAATGATATCACGTATAACTACTTCTTCTGGCTAGGTAACATGTCACGACAGGTAAATGATATCACGTATAACTGTTTCTTCTCCCTAGGTAACGTGTCACGACAGGTAAATGATATCACGTATAACTATTTCTTCTGGCTAGGTAACGTGTCACGACAGGTAAATGATATCACGTATAACTGTTTCTTCTCGCTAGGTAACGTGTCACGACAGGTAAATGATATCACGTATAACTACTTCTTCTGGCTAGGTAACATGTCACGACAGGTAAATGATATCACGTATAACTGTTTCTTCTCCCTAGGTAACGTGTCACGACAGGTAAATGATATCACGTATAACTATTTCTTCTGGCTAGGTAACGTGTCACGACAGGTAAATGATATCACGTATAACTGTTTCTTCTCGCACAACAAAAACAAACCTCTCCCTAGGTAACGTGTCACGACAGGTAAATGATATCACGTATAACTATTTCTTCTGGCTAGGTAACGTGTCGCGACAGGTAAATGATATCACGTATAATTGTTTCTTCTCGCTAGGTAACGACCGGTAAATGAAATTTTAAGATAATGATGAACCGACCAATAATGATGAAGGTATTTTATATTCGTCATAAGGTGTTTAAATTTTGCAGAACACGAGAGATGTACCACAATTAATCATCTCATTTTGGCACTGCCAAATATAAACCTACAATATCTTTATGTACAATGATTTCTGTATAAGCTCATTAGAATATCTTGGTATGTGGCATAGTTTATATATATATATATTCCCTAGAATATCTCGGTATGTGGTATAGTTTATATATATTCCCTAGAATATCTCGGTATGTGGTATAGTTTATATATATATATTCCCTAGAATATCTCGTTATGTGGCATAGTTTATATATATATATTCCCTAGAATATCTCGGTATGTGGTATAGTTTATATATATATATTCCCTAGAATGTCTCGGTATGTGGCATAGTTTATATATATATATTCCCTAGAATATCTCGGTATGTGGCATAGTTTATATATATTCCTAGATATCTCGGTATGTGGCATAGTATATATATATTCCCTAGAATATCTCGGTATGTGGCATAGTTTATATATATATATTCCCTAGAATATCTCGGTATGTGGCATAGTTTATATATATATATTCCCTAGAATATCTCGGTATGTGGCATAGTTTATATATATATATTCCCTAGAATATCTCGGTATGTGGTATAGTTTATATATATATATTCCCTAGAATATCTCGGTATGTGGCATAGTTTATATATATATATTCCCTAGAATATCTCGGTATGTGGCATAGTTTTATATATATATTCCCTAGAATATCTCGGTATGTGGTATAGTTTATATATTTTCCCTAGAATATCTCGGTATGTGGCATAGTTTATATATATATATTCCCTAGAATATCTCGGTATGTGGCATAGTTATATATATATATTCCTAGAATATCTCGGTATGTGGTATAGTTATATATATATTCCCTAGAATATCTCGGTATGTGGCATAGTTATATATATATATCCCTAGAATATCTCGTATGTGGTAAGTTATTATATATATTCCCTAGAATATCTCGGTATGTGGCATAGTTTATATATATATTCCCTAGAATATCTCGGTATGTGGCATAGTTTATATATTCCCTAGAATATCTCGGTATGTGGTATAGTTTATATATATTCCCTAGAATATCTCGGTATGTGGCATAGTTTATATATATATATTCCCTAGAATATCTCGGTATGTGGCATAGTTTATATATTCCCTAGAATATCTCGGTATGTGGTATAGTTTATATATATTCCCTAGAATATCTCGGTATGTGGCATAGTTTATATATTCCCTAGAATATCTCGGTATGTGGCATAGTTTATATATTCCCTAGAATATCTCGGTATGTGGCATAGTTTATATATATTCCCTAGAATATCTCGGTATGTGGCATAGTTTATATATTCCCTAGATATCTCGGTATGTGGATAAACCAAAAGGATAGTTTATATATTCCCTAGAATATCTCAGTATGTGGCATAGTTTATATATTCCCTACAATATCTCGGTATGTGGTATAGTTTATATATATTCCCTAGAATATCTCAGTATGTGGCATAGTTTATATATATATATTCCCTACAATATCTTGGTATGTGGCATAGTTTATATATATATATTCCCTAGAATATCTCGGTATGTGGCATAGTTTATATATATATATTCCCTAGAATATCTCGGTATGTGGCATAGTTTATATATATATATTCCCTAGAATATCTCGGTATGTGGCATAGTTTATATATATATATTCCCTAGAATATCTCGGTATGTGGCATAGTTTATATATATTCCCTAGAATACTCGTATGATCTCGGTATGTGGCATAGTTTATATATATATATTCCCTAGAATATCTCGGTATGTGGCATAGTTTATATATATATATTCCCTAGAATATCTCGGTATGTGGCATAGTTTATATATATATTCCCTAGAATATCTCGGTATGTGGTATAGTTTATATATATTCCCTAGAATATCTCGGTATGTGGCATAGTTTATATATTCCCTAGAATATCTCGGTATGTGGTATAGTTTATATATATTCCCTAGAATATCTCGGTATGTGGCATAGTTTATATATTCCCTAGAATATCTCGGTATGTGGTATAGTTTATATATTCCCTAGAATATCTCAGTATGTGGCATAGTTTATATATATATATTCCCTACAATATCTCGGTATGTGGTATAGTTTATATATATTCCCTAGAATATCTCGGTATGTGGCATAGTTTATATATATATATTCCCTACAATATCTCGGTATGTGGCATAGTTTATATTATATATTCCCTAGAATATCTCGGTATGTGGCATAGTTATATATATTCCCTAGAATATCTCGGTATGTGGTATAGTTTATATATATTCCCTAGAATGTCTCAGTATGTGGCATAGTTTATATATATATATTCCCTACAATATCTTGGTATGTGGCATAGTTTATATATAT
>CM026390.1:10305744-10355744 GCA_014843695.1 Archivesica marissinica | reverse complement strand
GGCAGTGCCGTACCCAGATGCAAATTTTAACCGAGGCAATCTAGGGGGTCCTGGAGAATGACCCCCCTTAAGATTGTTGGGGCATGATCCCCCTTAAAATAGTTGGGTATGACATTTCAACTCTCTAGTATTTATTTATGTTTAAGTGTACCTCAGTGTAGCTACAGGCCTGGCCGGCTAATAAAAGAAAGCCCCCACAGCTTGAGAGGTCTGGGATTCTGCTGCACCATTATAACACGCCAAGCCATAGCAGATACTTTGTGTCGGACACAATCAAGGAACTGAATATAGAACTGGTACCGCTATATGAACTACTACTTTCACTTTTGAGAGTTTGTAGACCGCAAAAACACTGTTTATTGATTGAAGGCTAGTGTTCGAATTATTTCAGAAGAATTGTGTGTTTTATGTTTTATGTTTATTTATCGTCGCTACCGGTTGCCCATATGAGTGCCGCCTCCTGGACAAGGTTAGTCATTTTAGATAGTTTGATGATACAGACGGAGACCCATTACAGAGTCTCCTCTGGTTCCATTACGTGCACGTGTATAAAGCACCGATACTAGACTTCGGTTTAAAGCCGCAAATGGAAGACTCTAGGGTCACACGGTGGATTGAACCTGCAATCCCTGGGTTACCAGTGGTTAACACGCTGGACTACAGATCCGTCGGACGAATTTGGAGTAGCAATGATATTTATACTTAAACTATGTAAAAAAAATAGCTTTATTAAGATATCATGTCGCTTTAAATATTCTCTTGCATGAATGTTGAATAATATGGGTTTACTGATTACGTGCAGTCGTCGTAGGTAATTCTACACCACACGGGTATATAATATATGGAGAAGAATGTTTAATGGTATTCATTCACTACCTACTTGTATCCCAAAGCTATAAAATGGCATGCTATACCTGCATATGGTAAATAAGCTCAATCATCATCGCGTGATATTCGGGACCCAAAACTTTACATGTACTAAAACTGGTGGATGCTGATTTGGAACTATACGAAATAATGTGAGGTCAAATGAATAGACGAATGATTAAAGTGTCGATATAATACTTAAGAGGTCAACTGTCATATGTACAATCATTCGTATCAGCTTATTATACCTTAAACTGAATTGAGGTTGTTTTTATAAAAATTCATTAACTTGTTAACATTAGAAGACAGTACATAAAAACAAAGAGTGTATAGATTTCCAAATACTATACTGTACGAACAATTATTAAAAACTAGGTACACCGGCTTATAGAAAGTTGTATATGCTAGTAAAGCATGGAATTCATATGCTTAGATAAACTGTAATATTACTAATTACAATTATGAGTATGTACTAATTATGAAATTTCTTGTTATTATAATGACAAGTGTGATTGTATAGTAATGTAGCTCTCCTATATGAACTGGTTTAAATATGGTAGTTACATGAGTTAATATATATGTATACGTATTGCCTCGTCATTTGTGTGCAATGCTGTATTACTATGTTAGGTAGTTACATGAGTTAATATATATGTATACGTATTGCCTCATCATTTGTGTTCAATGCTGTAGTATTATGTTAGGTAGTTACATGAGTTAATATATATGTATACGTATTGCCTCGTCATTTGTGTGCAATGCTGTAGTATTATGTTAGGTAGTTACATGAGTTAATATATATGTATACGTATTGCCTCGTCATTTGTGTTCAATGCTGTATTATTATGTTAGGTAGTTACATGAGTTAATATATATGTATACGTATTGCCTCGTCATTTGTGTTCAATGCTGTATTACTATGTTAGGTAGTTACATGAGTTAATATATATGTATACGTATTGCCTCGTCATTTGTGTTCAATGCTGTAGTATTATGTTAGGTAGTTACATGAGTTAATATATATGTATACGTATTGCCTCGTCATTTGTGTTCAATGCTGTATTACTATGTTAGGTAGTTACATGAGTTAATATATATGTATACGTATTGCCTCGTCATTTGTGTTCAATGCTGTAGTATTATGTTAGGTAGTTACATGAGTTAATATATATGTATACGTATTGCCTCGTCATTTGTGTTCAATGCTGTATTACTATGTTAGGTAGTTACATGAGTTAATATATATGTATACGTATTGCCTCGTCATTTGTGTTCAATGCTGTATTATTATGTTAGGTAGTTTCATGAAATGAGTGAAATAAAAAATCAAATGAATTAAACAAAAGTTCCTTGGAGACTTCGTGGTGGTTACGGAGTCCGCCTCGGTATTCGATCAGTTGTTAGTTCGAACACAACAAGAACCACGTTGATGATGTCCGTAGGCAAGACTCACACTTCCTCTTCTCTCTCTCATATCGATGGAATTCATTAGGAATGATGTATCGCGAACAGATTGACTAATGTTGTAAGAACGTGTTTCTCAATTAAGCTGAACTAAAAGTGTATAAACTAATAAAGTTTCACCACATGTACAGCACAACCGAGCCTGGGTTCCACACACATGTATAGCACAACCGAGCCTGGGTTCCACACACATGTATAGCACAACCGAGCCTGGGTTCCACACACATGTATAGCACAACCGAGCCTGGGTTCCACACACATGTATAGCACAACCGAGCCTGGGTTCCACACACATGTATAGCACAACCGAGCCTGGGTTCCAGACACATGTATAGCACAACCGAGCCTGGGTTCCACACACATGTATAGCACAACCGAGCCTGGGTTCCACACACATGTATAGCACAACCGAGCCTGGGTTCCAGACACATGTATAGCACAACCGAGCCTGGGTTCCACACACATGTATAGCACAACCGAGCCTGGGTTCCACACACATGTATAGCACAACCGAGCCTGGGTTCCAGACACATGTATAGCACAACCGAGCCTGGGTTCCACACACATGTATAGCACAACCGAGCCTGGGTTCCACACACATGTATAGCACAACCGAGCCTGGGTTCCAGACACATATATGATGATACCCATAGCCTGGGTTCAAGACACATATTTATGATGATACCCATAGCCTGGGTTCAAGACACATATTTATGATGATACCCATAGCCTGGGTTCAAGACACATAGTTATGATGATACCCATAGCCTGGGTTCAAGACACATATTTATGATGATACCCATAGCCTGGGTTCAAGACACATATTTATGATGATACCCATAGCCTGGGTGCAAGACACATATTTATGATGATACCCATAGCCTGGGTGCAAGACACATATTTATGATGACACCCATAGCCTGGGTTCAAGACACATATTTATGATGATACCCATAGCCTGGGTTCCAGTCTGTCTATTTTTCACTAATTTACTTCTGGCAAAATGACATTATCAGAATCTCAATACGGCCCAATATGGTCTCGGTGTTCAAAATATAGTTATATCACTTTATTTCACTGACAAAACAACCTATATCAACGCATGTTCACAGGCTAAGAACGACCTTCGATCACGCAAAGATGAAACATATCATATGACGCCGGGACGGAGGTGGAGGTGTTTTCGGGGTGTTTCGGGGTATTCATCACTTTCGGTGATAGTCTATCTTATTAGGTTGAGGGATAACCTCCAGATACGAACTTACAGAACGAGTGTAGGGGCCATCTCGTGATAAGTTTACAAAACAGTAGTGGCTCAGCGTCTCGCCTCTTCTGCTCCCGATCTAGCACCTCTAATTTGGCACGATAATCTCTCTGCTCCGATCTCCAGTCTGTTTCCATTGAGGCATTTAACTCAATTATCTGTCAAGAAAATAAGTAATGTTCGTATCCCTTCAATAATCGAAAGTCATTGTTTACTCAGTTAAATGTTTAATGTAATGATTCTGTAAAGCATTCTGTAATCTCTCCGATTAGCGCAGTAGTTCCTCTCTTCCCACAAATGCAACCCGGGTTCGATCCCTAAGATGGTACGGTGGTCGTCAGATCGGACAGGTGGGTTTTCTCCGGGTACTCCGATTTCCTCCCACACGGATGAACACATATACGCTTGCATCCGCGCAAACGAGAGTGATTAATATATAAGTTGTTAAAACTTGATTCCCAATGGTTGTGAAATAAATAAAGTTTAATTCTGTAAAGCGAAATACAACAATTCTTATTTGTCCATAGAATCTGCTTCATTAAAATCATAAACGTTACTAGTACTCGGACAATGTTACTTGGACAATCATACAACGTTACTTGGACAATCATACAACGTTACTTGGACAATCATACAACGTTACTTGGACAATCATACAACGTTACTCGGACAATCATACAACGTTACTAGTACTCGGACAATCATACAACGTTACTCGGACAATCATACAACGGTACTCGGACAATCATACAACGTTACGTGGACAATCATACAACGCTACTAGTACTCGGACACTCATACAACGTTACTGGACAATCATACAACGTTACTTGGACAATCATACAACGTTATTCGGACAATTCTACAACATTACTAGTACTCGGACAATCATACAACGTTACTTGGACAATCATACAACGTTACTTGGACAATCATACAGCGTTATTCGGACAATCCTACAACATTACTAGTACTCGGACAATCATACAACGTTACTTGGACAATCCTACAACATTACTAGTACTAGGACAATCATACAACGTTACTTGGACAATCATACAACATTACTTGGACAATCATACAACGTTACTCGGACACTCATACAACGTTACTTGGACATCAGACAATCCTACAACATTACTAGTACTCGGACAATCATACAACGTTACTTGGACAATCATACAACATTACTTGGACAATCATACAATCATATACAGCTACTTGAACTATCATACAACGTTATCTGGACAATCATACGACGTTACTTGGACAACTAGATACTCATACAAGGTTACTTGAACTATCATACAACGGTATTTCGACACTCATACAACATTACTTTGACAACCACACAACCATACAACGTTACTTCGACAATCATACCACGTTACTTGGACAAAAGTACATACAATGTTTAATTATAAGAATAATTTAAAATGATGTAAATGGACACGTCATCATGTTTCGAGTTTATATACGTTTGCTCACATGAAGGCACTGTCAGGCACGTAGCTACGGCCCAGAAGGCCCGGGGGCCTGCAGATTGGCCCAGAGAATAACATATCTAAAAACCCAAAAATACAATAGAAACTGTATGGGTGGGGTATGACTAACAGTTAGGTTGTCAACTTGGAGTGCACATCCATTCTGAACAACATAAAAAGTCAAATTCATCAGAACATTATCAACATTTGAACATCTTAAGACGTAAATTTAAATGCACAAGAGTGCACCATTGACGTTCTATTGTTAAAAAATGTACAAAATCGCATGTTTTAGTACTAAATTTGTTAGTCGGGCCAACAAATCCAAAAACGCTAACTACGCCCCCAGACTGTTAGCGAGAAATGTTCCGGATGTGTACCCTTCATGTCTTACACTATTTTTACAGGTGGAATGGGGTAACATTTGATAAAAACACGTGTGTGTTTAATGTCTGAATTTGATGAATGTTGATGCTACCACTGATCTCTCCAGATATTATTTTATTGGAGCAACAATACTCTGGGTTGTCCTCTGAGCAGTATTTCAGTCATAAGCGTGTCCCCGGGTACATAACAATGCATACGGACGTCGTGATAGCGCAGTGGTTGCGCGTTCGCTTCAGGCGCGTAAGGCCCGGAGTTCGAGCCCCGCTGGAGCCGTTACGAGTGTGCCCTTAGACAAGGTAATTACATTCCGCGTTGCCTCTTCTCTGTTCTCATGGCGGTGGATTCCACCAGGAGAGTGATAAATATAAGTTGTAAAAACTTGTTTCGCAATTGAGCTAAAAGAAAGTTGTATAAGCTATGAATACGGATAAGACAGCAACATAATCTTACCGTTGTCTAAACGATATCCGTTGTGTGTCCTCAGCAGAGTATTGCAAAGTAGTCTGAGCAGTGCATTAAAGTATATATCAATGTCGAGATTTAACTATGCAGGTCACAAATAAATATAAAGACAATGTAACTGGAGACTTGTTTTATATGCCGGTATTCAACAGTGCGTACAACCATTACACGTCAAAGCAAATGATCGGGACATTACTGCTATTTATGCTACCAAATAATTATTTAATATTGGGTCGGAGGTAGGGGGGTAAACTGCTGACACTGAAACGCAATAACAAGGCCAATAGGAAATCACTAGATTACTGAAAATTGTTTTAATTGACAGTGGCGTAGCTCTGTAGTCACTGAAAATGCGAAACATGCAATAAAAATTAAGACCAGGGAGATTGTGGGTGTATATCATGTTCAGTATACCCACCGAATATGAGGTCCTTATTTCATTACTTTTTATTTGATAAAAGATTAGTTTTCACAAATATATGTTCCTTATTTCTCGTCAAAACATGCCTTAAAATGCCCCAAGACCCACCTGCGACCACATATACATTTATATTGATTAGATGTAGAAGTAGAATGTGACACCCTTAATGTAGATTATCTGATTGATGGTAGGTCACTTTTCCATGCCATGGAATAATGACCCCCTGTATGTAATCTATACGAGTGAGGGGGTCACTTTCCCATGCCATAGAATAATGACTCATCAGTATATAAAATATATGAGTGAGGGAGTCACCATTCCTGGCCATAGAATAATGACCCCCCTGTATATAAAATATATGAGTGAGGGAGTCACCATTCCCGGCCATAGAATAATGACCCCCCTGTATGTAAACTATATGAGTGAGGGGGTCATTTGTCCATGGCATAGAATAATGAACCGCCCCTTATATGTAAACTATATGAGTGAGGGGGTCACTTTTCCATGCCATAGAATAATAACCCCCTGTATGTAAACTATATGAGTGAAGGGGTCACTTGTCCACGTCATAGCATAATGACCCCCTATGTTTACACAGTACAAGTGACGGCGGGTATCGTGTTCATGCCATAGAATAATGACCCACTATGCATACACAGTACGAGTGAAGGGGTCACTTTTCCATGTCATAGAATAATGACCCCCCCTGTAGGTAAACTATATGAGTGAGGGGTCACTTTTCCATGCCATAGAATAATGACCCATACTGCTGTTTACCTTTACTCATAGCCATAATAACATATTACCTATTATGAATGATATCAAACATGTAAACAGAGTATTGGGAACACAGGAAGTGTCACTGTTGATTGTAGTGTCTAAACAATAAGGTGTTATTGCTTTATGGGGATTTTCACACCAGTCAGCATTATAATTGCAAGTTATGTGCGTTACGTTAGTATAGCTCAGAACGTATGTCTTAACAATACTTGGCACAAAATTGTGTGTGCGAATTATTGGTGCATATAAAAATGATCACATGACAGTGAGTGCGTGTTTGGTCATGTGATATGGTTCGATTGATCGTCAGATCTATGCTTGGCTTCGATCGTTTTGCAAGCAATTTCGCTATTCAACAATTCAAGATGACGAGTACAGAACTGGAACGCATGGTAGAACGCATGTTCCAATGTGGTTATGCAGACGAACAAATAAGGACTACTGCGGATAGTATCAACGGATTGATAAAAAGATAAGTTCAATGTTCAGTAAATATGTATGGCATTCCGAAATTTAAAAGAAAAGTAATGAAGAGCAATTACGTTAATATCTATGGGTTATACAATGCAGTAGAGTTAGAATCTGTCCTAACCTATAGAACAACTTAGCAACTGCAAAATAATATATTATTGAAGGATTTGATCCCCCTCTCACCCTTATGCTTCCTATACAATCAGCAGTGTATTGTACGGCTGGTCAGATATTTATAGATAATTATTATGTACAGGTAAATATATACCTGATAGTTTACTAATACAATAGCGAGAGGGGATTAAGTATTATACAGGTGTCAAATGTTATTTTATACGCTTTATTTGATGCTAAAGATATTGTGCAAAAACAGCTATTTTGCACACGATACTAAGTATTATCATTGTCTAATGTATGTGTAACCCATGTCATATTTATCTAAAAGAGTAATAATTATTGATATTTAGTACATGTACATCATAATGTTTCCAAACCCTGCTGCCAGCGTACCACCCAATAGTTTCCCCTATATGGCCTAATAAAATCACTGGTCTGAATCATATCATAATTATATAGCCTGGTCCCATACTATGTCTTTGTATAATATATACTAGTCTTCACTACTATTGTGTATAACGTATTATGGGTGAGTGATTGTGAGTGACGATCAGGTCAGATGTGTGAATGAGTGAACTAACTCAACTAATTAGGTGCACTTTCCAACTAACTTGTTCAAGACCCTTATCCCACACTCTATCTCTACTAGTCAAACGGATAAGTTGCGAAGCTATCCTGTTTACATTAATATATGCTATACTAGTAACTATATACATATATACATTATATGTATCAGCTGATAGCCGGACTCTGGTAATGTAATGTTTTATCTTTGATATTTTACATTGTAAAATATTTATTTGAAATGCTTGAATTGGAATTGTGTATTTACTATTTTGTATTGTGAAATTAAGTAGAATGATTTGTACATAATAATATTATGTATGTATTGTATTTTACAGGCTCTTTATATCCATATATACGAAAATACGAAAACAACCAGAGTTTGTCATTTCTATAAACTCCCCGGTCTACAAATGGCTCCCCGTCAAGGAATGATAGAAGAGAGCCAGAGTCGGCAACATGCTTACGGGCCGTAAAACGGAATGGGAAAAGTGGAGTCGAAAGGCGCCAGGAGAGAAGGGTATACCCAACATGGATTATTCAAGTGGAAGTGTTTTTTAAACGGGAAAGTGTGTTTTACAGTTTTTTAAGTGTAAGGTGTAAATATTTAGATGTACAGTGATTAATTAATCTGAAGTGTTAAAACTGTGTGTAATATATACAGGAATATTGTTTAAGGATATTGTCACGTAAGTGTTTTGTATTATGTATTGTCTATATTGTTGTGCTTTTGAAAGGTATCGGTTCGTACCAGTCATTTTGTAAATTTCATTTTAAAAGCAGTTGTATTTCATTAGTCTACTTCATTTACTAGGCTTTTCATACCAGGTGTGTAGTTATTGTCAAAACTGTACATGATCTATTAATTGATAGTCATAGTAAATTCATTGACGGTTATTTTTGATTCCACGTATTGTATTCTCGTGTGATTGTGAACCGATATATTTCAAAATTGTATACATGTAATTAGTGTGCTACATTTGTAAATTCATTTACTATACATTATTTAATTGTCATCATCATTCTGTGAATGTGTCACTAGGGTTTGGTAGTGACCAATATCTGAAAAATACAGTACCATATTTATTCAATTAAGTGTATGTTATTTATACAAATCGGTGTCGACATAGAAGTTCGATTACCTGGTTGTATAAATAGGGTTTCTTTATTCTGTATTACTAACACACATCCCTGCATGTCATTATTCACAAGTTGCACATATTAATTACACTTATTGTTCCGGCAACATTGAATCGTGAGTAGCAGAAAGAAAGGTATGTAAGTGAGTAGATGTTGTTGTAGTATCGGATAGATCTATATTGTATATTATATTTATGTGATCTGTGTTACCCCATATATTCCTACGCCCCAGTATAATATTACCCATATAACTAGGTTATATATACGCCCTTGCTAAGGCCTGTGGTTGTCATTCTTTTCAGAGGGTAATGTTGTTCCAAATTTCGTGTTTCAGGTATAGATAGATGCCAGTAGGAGCACCAATTTCTATTTGCCATACAACATATTGTATAATCACTGTTAAATCAATTAAATTTATTTTCAGGATTATATGTATATTGTGTTACAGTCCAGTAATTGTGTATTTTTTACAGTCCATTAAATTTTGTGTTGTGTGTATTGTGTTAAAATATAGTCTGTGTTTATTTACAGGTATACAGTATTGATTGTGGATAGGTTAAATTCCTGATCTGCTTACATACAATCAGTTTACACCTTTTCATTGTGACCTACTTATTTATTGGTCAGTTCAGCCTTTATATTGAAGGTGTTACATTGTATAGACAGTTATAATTAGCTACTGTTGATTCTCAACAGAGTATTAAAGGCCAACCATACATTTGTTTTATAGCATATATAATTCTTGCGTTTGTAATTTTTTGCGAAATATTTTTGCGTTTCAACAATTATTTATCGCGATATTACGTACGGTTGCGACGGTATTTTTGCGCCGTATTCGCGTGTCCACTATTGATTTTGTTGCATATTTTTGTGCAACTCTTGTATTTATTGTCCTTATATCCTGGTTATAATTGTTATAATGGATACACCAGGAAAGGAGAGCACTCCTGGAGGATTACCCCCGGGGATGATGGACCAGGTTTATAAACAGTTGAGTGAGCATTTTGACTTGGTTCCAAAGTCAGCTCAAGCACCCCCACCGCCCTTGCCCTTCACTTCTTTCAGAGGCAGACGGTTTGACATTCCAGACAACGGTGCAGATAGTACCCCATCAGTGCAGTCTTTTCTTAATAGACCACCTTCTGGATTTCCTTTTGTTTCAACCCCCAATGTACTTCCATATCCGACACAGTTTTCATCCAACCCTCCTAAGATGCCCAGCTTCTCGGGTGATGAACCTATCAACAAGGGGGAGGTGCCTTACGTTATATGGAGATATGAAGTCCAATGTATGATGAACAATCCGGAAATATCAGCCACCAACCTGTTGTACACTGTGCGCAGCTCCCTTCGTGGTTCTGCCCGTATGATGGTGATTCCGCTAGGTCAGGAGTCAACACTTGTCCAGATTATGGATAAGCTAGACTGCATGTTCTCAGATGCATCGACCAAAGAGGACCTGATGACAGAATTTTTTAATTCCTCTCGGGCAGCGGACGAATCAGTAACATCCTATGCATGCCGCATAGAAACGTTGTTACAGGCCATCATCAATAAGGGTCAGTTACCAGGTGTTGCAAGGAATGACATACTTCGTCATAAGTTCTGGACAGGTTATCCTCGGATATGTTGCGACTGCAAACCCGCCACAAGTATGATACTCTGGCGGACTACAACCAATTACTTCGAGAAATCCGCAAAGTTGAGAAAGAGATGTTGCGCACTTCGACTTCTTCTAATCTCAACTCTTCTTCAACTGGTAATGTTCTACAGACAACTCCTTTCTCTAAGAAGGTTTCTGTTAAGAACAATACAGTTACTGCCGGGGGATAAGTTCAACGACCTGCGCGAGTGAGCGCGTCCGTGGTTACACCAAGAGATCGCCCATCGATCTCTAGCCTATACCACTGTAAACCTATCATCACTTGATGGTCACGGGCGTGCAAGCATAACCGATCAGCAGGCACTAGTGTCAGCAATTTATATGAAAAGGTGGCCGTTCTTCGGAGGTTGGTGCACCCAAGTACTGGTTAACCACTGGAGCCTGCCCAGGAAAGGTGTTGTTAAGTAAACTGCCCGCCGGCGATATAGCCCAAAATGGTGCTGATGCAGGCGTAAAACCCGAAATATAACATAACATAACAGTTACTGCGGACTCAGACGTGCAACAACAGTTTTCTTTATTGGAAAAGAAAATGCGGTCTCGCTTGGATCAGTTCGATACCAAACTCACTTCCTGGGAGAACATGATGGACAAGAAGATCAACTCCAAGTTCGACCAGATTTTACAGAAGCTGGACTCTACCCACAACCAGCAACAACAGCATCAGTCATTCTCTCTACCACTACAACCATTTAGTACCAACAGAGGTCGCGGTCATAGACCTGGGAGATACAGTGGTGGCAACCAAGCTTCTGGTTATAGTCAGCAGGATTACAATCCGCAAGGATCACACCTGCAGCCGAACTCCGGACCAAGGTTATTTGGTCGCGGAAGAGGCATTTCCCAATATCGCCAATCGTTAAACTAGATACCGTCTCTGTTGAGGGCCAAACAGGAACTGGTGATCAAGTTGCCCAAACGAACCCACACCAACCAGAACAACAATTTGTGAACCGTCTTATAGGTTCACCGAATGAACAGGATATTGTTATCAACGGCAGTTCTTTTAAAGCCTTGATTGATACTGGTAGTCAAGTAACCACTCTTTCTCTTTCTTGTTTCAAGAGACTTTCAGATGTTGTATTACAGCCTCTCACCACTCTTGGTCTTGACGTATCAATTGCTGATGGTTCACGCATGGAGTACTCAGATTATTTTGAGTCTACCATCACATTACCTTTTTTATCTGTTTTTAAATTGGATATTCCTGTTCTGGTCATCCCAGACAATAGTTTTAACAGAACGTGTCCCGTCATTGTGAGAACAAACGTTCTTAGAAGGTGTAAGACATTTTGTCCCCATCTTCAGACAATTCTACTGTTGACATCCCAGTAGAATGGAAGTCGGCGATGGATAGCCTCGACTCCCGGACCTTCTCAGTAAAAGCGTGAGGTACCAAAACGATTACGGTAGCACCATATGAGACAGTTACTATCAATGGGACAGTCCGTAATTTCGACAACAACATCTCATCTGTTGTCATTGAGACACCGGAAACTGTTACAGGTTATATAGTATGTCCTCGGATTGTTAAAGTCAATCAACAATCCACAGTTAAAGTCCCAGTCAGGATTTGTAATATGACTGCGAAGACTTTATCTTTTAAACCCAAAACACAGATTTGTGAAATTTCTGAAGCAACAGTTGTGGATGATCTTTCTACATATATTTGCCAGGATACATCTTCAGATACCTCTCTCGAAGACCTGGGTGTCAACGTTGACAATACAAATTTGTCTCCGTCTCAAGTTTTGCGGTTTCAACAAGTCCTGGGTAAATGGAAACAAGTATTTTCAAAAGACAGTCAGGACTTGGGTAAAACAAATCTTGTACAGCACAAGATAGTGTTAGAGGACAATACACCGTTTAAAGACCCATACAGACGAATCCCTCCAGCCATGTATGAGGAAGTGCGTCAGCACATAAAGGAAATGTTGGAGGCAGACGTTATTCGAGAGTCTGATAGTCCTTACTCTTCTAACGTTGTTTTGATTAGAAAATCCTCCGGTGCACTCAGGTTTTGTGTGGATTGGCGTCGATTGAACAACAAGACCCGAAAGGATGCTTTTATGTTACCCATATTTGACGACACTATTGATGTTCTTTCTTCTGCCAAATATTTTAGTAAACTTGACCTACATTCAGCCTACTGGCAGGTCGAAGTTGCAGAAGAGGATAAGGCCAAAACAGCTTTTAGTGTCGGAGCACTGGGGTTTTATGAGTGGAACCGGATGGGTTTCGGACTCACCAATGCACCCGCAACCTTCCAGCGACTGATGGAAAAATGCATGGGTGATATGCATCTTAGAGAATGTTTAATTTTCTTAGATGACATCCTTATTTTCTCATCTACATTTGAGGAACACCTAGAGAGGATTGAATCCGTCTTTCAACGGTTGGATCATTATCACTTGAAGCTTAAACCTTCAAAATTCGAATTCTTCAAGAAATCCGTAACTTACTTGGGTCATGTCGTTTCTGATCAAGGTATTTCTACGGATCCCGGTAAAGTTTCCGCCGTTAAAGATTGGCCAGGATGTCACGATCTGAAATCTCTCAGACAATTTCTTGGATTCTCGGGCTACTACAGAAAATTTATAAAGGATTATGCCCAGATTGTACAGCCGTTAAACTCCTTATTAGAAGGACATGGTTTTAACCAGAAAAAATCCCAGAAAAAGACCAAGAAGAAGACCAAGACACCCATTCCATGGAGATGGAGTGATGCCCAGCAAGCTGCCTTTGATACAATCAAAGATAAATTAACATCACACCCAATATTGGCATATGCAGACTATTCCCAACCTTTTATTCTGCACACGGATGCATCCTCCCTTGGATTAAGAGCAGTACTGTACCAGGTCCAAGACGGGAAGGAGCGTGTTATTGCATACGCATCCCGAAGTTTGAGACCCAGTGAGAGGAATTATCCCGCCCACAAGATGGAATTTCTAGCCCTTAAGTGGAGTATCACAGATAAATTCCATGACTACTTGTGTGGGAATGACTTTAAGGTGGTTACTGACAATAATCCCTTAACCTATGTCAAAACCTCTGCAAAGGTTGATACAACAGGCCACCGTTGGCTAGCAGAATTAGCCAATTACAATTTTTATATTGAATACCGTAGTGGCAGCCAAAACGGAGACGCAGATGGTGTATCTCGTCGATACGTTTTTGGTGCTGTAAATGCTACACCACTTGTCGACTGTGTATCAGATTCTGCAGTTCCTCATTCGGCCGATGAGGAGATGTTTGAATCTGAACATGTCAACAAGATTGACTGGAAAGCTGAGGAATTGAATGATTTTACCATTTTAAGGGTGATTGACCTCCTCGAAAGCGGTTTTCTTCCCAGAGGGAGAGGATCCGAGTCAAAAGCTGTACAGCGTTTACTCCGAGAATGGAACAGACTTCATTTCGATGAGGGAATTCTGTACAGAACCGCTTTCTTGGACGGCCAGTCAGTTCGTCAACTTGTTTTACCTGAATCCCACAGGACTATTGCCTTGAAGGGTATTCATGACGATGCTGGTCACCAGGGCAAGGAAAAGACCCTTTGGCTGGCCAGACAACGGTTTTACTGGCCTGGGTTGGAAGAGGATGTTAACAAGTACATCACCAATTGTAGCTCATGTATTAGACGAAAGACCCCTGTCAAACCTTTCGCAGAGCTTGTACCAATTTTTACCTCTAGACCTATGGAGTTAGTGTGCATCGACTTTTTAAGGCTCGAACCTAGCAAAGGTGGTGTGGAAAACATACTGGTTATAGTGGATCACTTCACCAGATATGCTCAAGCAGTGCCATGTCGCAACCAGACTGCACAAACCACTGCCAAGGCCTTGTATGACCATTATTTTCGTTTTTATGGTTTTCTCGAGCGACTTCACAATGACCAAGGTCGAAATTTTCTTAGTAGGACTATACAGGAACTGTGTAAGCTCACGGGCATTCGTAAAAGCCGTACAACGCCGTACCACCCTATGTGTAATGGTTCAGCAGAACGATTCAACGGCACTCTTCTGCGCATGCTTGGTACCTTAGAGGAACACCAAAAGAGCGACTGGAAATCGTATATCGCCCCTCTTGTTCAGGCATACAATGGTACCAAGAGTGACGCAACCGGTTTTTCGCCACACTATTTAATGTTTGGGTGGCATCCTCGACTTTCTGTCGATGCCTACTTAGGCACAGATCCACAAGACATTGGTGAATTTACACCTACGACCTATGTAGCCAAACTAAAGAACCGGCTAGAATATGCATATAGGGCAGCTGCCAATGAAGCTGGCAGGCAGGCTGCCAAGAACAAGGACAGGTACGACTGTAAAGTTCGTGAGTCCAAGATAGAAGTTGGAGACCGTGTACTTGTAAAGAAAGTCGGTATCAAGGGGACACATACGCTAGCAGACAGATGGGATCACGACCCTTATGTTGTGCTAGCTATGCCGAACCCCGACATACCAGTATTTCGTGTACAACTTGAGAATGGCAAAGGACCCATCCGGACGTTGCATAGGAATATGCTCCTGCCATTCAATTGTGTACCCAGAGATACACCGACGGTGGATATAAGTGTAGAATCTGAGATAGGCCCTATCCGCAAGGATTTGGCCAGAACCAATCTCAAGACACCACCAGTACATGTACCTCACGCAATCCAATCTGATAGTTCCGATTTAGATAGCGAAGGCGAAAGCGTCAAACTATACAGACCTCCAGCTTTGCGAAAGCATAATCACCCTGGATTGCTGCCTCCGACGATACCTAGGACGGTTCCTGCGACTACTGATAGTCCAGCCCATATTCCTAGCCGTATCGTCGAGAACAATCCAGGAGTGCAACACTCAACCAGATCTAACTCTGCGACATCGAGCTCAGAACCCTCTGTACCCAGTTTACCTGGTACCGGTAGTAATCTGATGACACCACCTCGGAACCATCGGTACAGAGATCTGTCTCACATTTAGAGTCCATAATATACCAACCTGTTGTCGTCCCTGCTGGCAATGCCCAAACTCCTGAACCGACCCGTCGTCCGGTGCGCCAAAGGAAGCCACCGGACCGGTATGGAGAATGGGTGGTCCCATTGACAGCAGTACCAAACACTGACAAGGTTGTGTACTATGTGTAAGACAGTGTCAGATATTGAGTTTTTAATTGTTTCAAAATATACTGTATTCTGGTATTTTACTGTGTAAGTGCAATGTTTGAATCATTCTATGTCAGTATATATACAATGCGCGTACATTAGTATTACATTTCATTATGTCATTTGAAATGGTTGTTTTTATATCATAGTAAATGTTCATGTTTGTACAATTTGAAGGTTAATCTTACCTTTACAGGTCTCCACATAGTTGGAACAGATTTGTAGCATATGTCCATTATTGTGGACATCTACCTTTAATCCAGCCATATTGAACATACCCATGCACGGTGTAATACTTAACTAATGATCGTTACATTAGTATCTTTAATTACATTGTATTGGTTGTTATGTTTTTATTTCAGTTTGTAAAATAATTCAGCTGACAATGTCGGATGTTGGATAGTGAATGATGCAGTAAATAAAATTGTTATTATATAGCTTGATTATTTGGATTGATCTACAATATTCATTTAGTTTCAGGTAATTAAAACGTCAGGAGACCTTTTCTCCAAGAGGGGGAACTATGTAACCCATGTCATATTTATCTAAAAGAGTAATAATTATTGATATTTAGTACATGTACATCATAATGTTTCCAAACCCTGCTGCAAGCGTACCACCCAATAGTTTCCCCTATATGGCCTAATAAAATCACTGGTCTGAATCATATCATAATTATATAGCCTGGTCCCATACTATGTCTTTGTATAATATATACTAGTCTTCACTACTATTGTGTATAAAGTATTATGGGTGAGTGATTGTGAGTGACAATCAGGTCAGATGTGTGAATGAGTGAACTAACTCAACTAATTAGGTGCACTTTCCAACTAACTTGTTCAAGACCCTTATCCCACACTCTATCTCTACTAGTCAAACGGATACATTGCAAAGCTATCCTGTTTACGTTAAAATATACTTTACTAGTAACTATATACATATATACATTATATGTATCAGCTGATAGCCGGACTCTGGTAATGTAATGTTTTATCTTTGATATTTTATTTTACATTGTAAAATATTTATTTGAAATGCTTGAATTGGAATTGTGTATTTACTATTTTGTATTGTGAAATTAAGTAGAATGATTTGTACATAATAATATTATGTATGTATTGTATTTTACAGGCTCTTTATATCCATATATACGAAAATACGAAAACAACCAGAGTTTGTCATTTCTATAAACTCCCCGGTCTACATATGTATTATAAATAGAAATGACCGTACTATATTCTGCAATGTTCACGCCTAAAATCAACAAGCTATTTTGGCGCGCAAAAAGAATGATTACTTGGGAACTTTATTTGTGTATCGTTAATTTAGCTTACCGCGAGGCTGATGTACGTACATATTATCTCACAGCGAGAGAGTATGTAATAGTTGTCGGTTTCTTTTGATGAGGCGCCAATATGTCTGGCTGTTTCATTAAAGTTACGATTTTGATTGCGTAAGGTAACAGGTGGTCAGTGCCACGCTGTCTGACTGAAATGTATATAAATCCGAGTAAAATTAAAGAGAAATCAGAACACAAAAGGCTTTCCTTATGCAAGGATTGATTGTGTATCTCAAATAGAAAACAATTACTGTTTCTATGACACTATAGACGAGATGTCTTCAGTATATTAATTTAATATACTTATAAAACGAACTATAAACTGAACTTAAGTGTTACGGACACATTGGGTAATGATGGATTAAGAAGCACCGTATTGCTTGAATAGAATACGTGATAGCTAATATAATAAGAGAACATTGGATATTAATGGAGTGAGAAGCACCGTATTGCTTGAATAGAATACGCGATAGCTAATATAATAAGAGAACATTGGATATTATTGGAGTGAGAAGCACCGTATTGCTTGAATATATAATAAGATAAGAGATACACATTATCTCTAATATATATAGTGGAGGGGGCATATAGTGGAGGTGGCATATAGTGACATATAGTGGAGGGGGCATATAGTGGAGGTGGCATATAGTGGAGGTGGCATATAGTGGAGGGGGATATGTGGAGAGGGGGGGGGCATATAGTGAAGGGGGCATATAGTGGAGGTGGCAATAGTGGAAGGGTGGCAATAGTGGAGGTGGCATATAGTGGAGGGGGCATATAGTGGAGGTGGCATATAGGGAGGTGGGGCATATAGTGGAGGTGGCATAAGTGGAGGGGCATATAGTGGAGGTGGCATATAGTGGAGGTGGCTATAGTGGAGGTGGCATATAGGGAGGTGGCATATAGTGGAGGGGCATATAGTGGAGGTGGTATATAGTGGAGGTGGCATAGTGGAGGTGGGCATATAGTGACATATAGTGGAGGGGGCATATAGTGGAGGTGGCATATAGTGGAGGTGGCATATAGGGAGGGGGAGAGGGGGGGCATATAGTGGAGGTGGCATATAGTGGAGGTGGCATATAGGGAGGTGGCATATAGTGGAGGTGGGGGGCATATAGTGGAGGTGGCATATAGTGGAGGTGGCATATAGTGGAGGGGGCATATAGTGAGGGGATATAGTGGAGGTGCATATAGTGGAGGTGGCATATAGTGGAGGTGGCTTAGTGGAGGGGGCATATAGTGGAGGTGGTATATAGTGGAGGTGGCATATAGTGGAGGTGGCATATAGTGGAGGTGGCATATAGTGGAGGTGGCATATAGTGGAGGTGGTATATAGTGGAGGTGGCATATAGTGGAGGGGGCATATAGTGGATAGTTTACCCTCGTCCATCCATCCGTATGACTCTTGTTAAGAAGTAACAAAAAAAGTAAGTTTTTGATCAGCTCTTCAATGCCTACCTATGCTAAATGTGCAAATGTTTATATTTTTAGTCAAATGCATATATTATAGTATTGTACAATAACTGAACTTGCAGAAAATGTTATATATGCACAGTCTGCTCTTTGCATATGTGATACTCATTTACCAATGTACTTCATTCAGATTTCAGTTAGCACTAGTGAGATGGGATGATATTAGCTTCCTTAAGTATAAAAGCTACGTAACTGTATAATTATAATGTTATTAATTACAGAGAGACGGTCTAGTGTTTCTTCCGATGAACAATTGGAAAGTCCATTCGTCCGTACTTCCATACGTCCCGATTTTTGGTACAGTTGTGTATGCGTCTGGTTCAGACAGTTCAGATACTATACGGATGTCACTTCCTGCTCTCGAAATACAGAATAACCGAATCTCCAGTACTGTTTCTTCCTCTCACGCGGGACCAGTAATTAAAAAAAGAAAAGTTACAGTCCAGTATAGCAAAAATAATAAAGAAAAGAGATCAAAGTACATGTTTGCTACTTTTGTAGACACAGCAGTACAAATATTACAAAACATTATCTTGGACCACATAAATCAAAGTCTGAAGTAAGAACAATATTAGGATTTCAAATGAAATCAAATGAAAGAAAAATTCACTTGATGAAGATGAGAAATGCTGGAGATTACAAGAATAACATGACCGTTTTGAAAAATGGTGAAGGAACACTTGTAACATGGACAAGAACATATGATGAAAATGTAAGTTTAGTTTAAACATATTTTATTTCCCCAATATAATACATATTGAACAATGCATACACCACGCATAATCATAATACAGAAACAGGATTAGAATGGAAGACAGAGTCTTATTTAATTCTTCTCCTCTTCAAAGATTGTATGTATTTCGGTTGGCTTTTGCAATTGTGTTATAGAGTTATAGTACAGTACAAATAGGACATTGGGGTAGGAAAAAATTTGAACAGAAATGGGAATACTGGTGTTGTTATGTCAAAGGGCTGTGTAATATGACACAATAAAATCTTTTTCTCAACTCTTGGTGGAAATAAAAAAATGGCACTTTCACATATTTTCGAAATTTTTACCAGGAATTTCTGGAATTAATTTTTCTACAAAATATGAAGCTACGCATATTTGATTTAGAGTTTGGAAGTAATGAATATAATATATCTACATAGCAAAAATGCAATTTGAATGTTATCTGAACAAAAATACTTGCCTTTATGGACATGTTATGCTCTTTAATGATTTTCAGAAATATCAAATTTTTTAAAAGTTGCGTACATATGCAGTGTTTTATTTGCAGATTGATTTGTGCTCTGTAAAATATCTTAAATTCCAAGGACAACTTCGTTACATTGTTTGTCTAAACATTTAGTGTTTACTACAACATAATTCAGGGATATAAATGGAACGCACTATATCACTTTAAACGTATATCATTTTCAGCCATGTTTAAATTCGTAGACAATGTCAGGAATCATACCAATTATTAGTATAGTGTGGTTAATCCATCAACTGTTGGTCACTGTCACTCGTTAATTTCATCAGGTCTAGGCCAGTTTGTACAAGACTGATTTCAGTTTCGACATACAACACTGCACGGTAACCCTAGTTTTCTGCAGCTATAACTTGAGGTTTTACAGCCCATCTTGCAGGAACAGCGTACTATTTTCAGTTTCTCTGGAGCAGGTGGCATATCAGTTTGTCGGGGGAACAAGCATGTTTCCGTGCAACTCCCAGCCATACTCAGTTGGATCAATAACGATTCCCTTCCATTCTAACATTTGTGCATATGCACCTAAACTGTGATACTTGCAGGCATTTCTTGTAGGTGGCAAAGACTTCGGGTCAATGTAGACATTGTTAGTGGCTACTTTCCGCAGAAACTAGTCAACACACAGTTGATTTAATGTAACTTGGTCTGGATTGCCTCCATATAAGCATATCATTGTAGCTTCAACTGCATTAATACTATCATCCTTGGTAATGTCTTCTAGATTTTCATTGTAAACTGAAGCACACTTACGAAATGAAGGACTTCTTTTGAAAGTCTTCAGAGCTGCTGACTTACCAATGCCACTAGGCTTGGACACTGTCGCAGCCCAGAAATGCATGTAGAAAAAGTATATTGTTACATATTTCAGGGCCAATATGTTCTTGGACCTCGCTGACATTGCAGAATTTGTTCTTTTTTCCTTCTGAAATGAGTTGTATGCTATTCTCAAGGTTCCTGGCATGGTAGCACAACATTACTAATAAATCAGTGTCCTCACCAACGACAATTGTGTTCTGGCATAGCGAAGCATCTAGAGCTGATTTCACTATTAAGTAGTCAGCATCTGACTTGGCATTAATCACATTCACTCCAGCCTCCGCCAAATAACCTGACAATAAGTTTATGAACTTCTGTCTGTTCCTTTTGTTTAGACGTACCTGATGTTTCTATGAACTCATTATCATATCCAGTTCAATTTTAATTTCAGCTCAAATTTGACCGCCTGTTCGTCTCATGTGTGTATTGTCTTTCGTTGATGCTCCATCTTCATATACATCAAAAACTTGACTTGTACTTTTCAATGCAAAATTTAACATACGTCTAGTATATGGCCTTGTATGTTTGACCTCTCTCACATGGGATCTTTTGCAATAGAGCACCACAATCTAAGACATAGCATACATTACATACATTTGCATTCTGGCCAGTTAGTTTGTGTTTGTTGGAAACTGTCTTGAGCATTTCAGTTTGGAGAGCTGACTTGTTTGCTTGACTTATCAGACTGGGGCTCTCGAACAATGCTGGTGGGAAGGAAAACAGTTCATGGAAGAAAAACATGTCTAAATCCTCCTCTGGGACTTCGTTGTGAGCTGCTGATATCATTCTTTGAAAAAGAAGCTGTGGGTCTACCATGATCATTTCATTTTTCATCTCTGTATTTGCATCATCACGCATAGGAATGTCTTGTTTGTTTCTTCTGAACACATTGGATTCTGCCGGTTTGCCCGTCATATCGGTGAGTATAACTTTACCGATTTCATTTGCTCTATCCATTGACACTCTTTCATCGGCCACTACACCACTTGATATGCTTCTCAGCTCAGGTTCCGGTGTAAACGGGTTTCTGTTCACCAAATACTCAGCCATCACTATTATATCATCTTTTGCAAGTCTAGACTTTCCGCAATCCCCATGTTGTTCGCTCGTTACGTTTTGCTTTCCAGTTCAACCAGGTCGAGACAAAATCCACATTGTCCTTTGTAGCTCCCCGAGTCAGTCCACCAACGGTTTTTATACTCCTCATCAGGACCTGTTCAATTATGAGATCTGTACTAAGACCTGCCCAGTATTTTTCATTCCGTCTAACAACATGTTTTTCGTCCATAAAGTGTTGATACGCATATGGATGCTTGTTCTGTATGTCAAGCATGTTGGACATGTAGATGTGTAATGATATTGTATAGGCATTATGTCCAGATGCAGCCATGTATGGAAGCATATCCAAAACAGCTTGGAGGTGAAATCGCCAGTTTTGGTGTATTTCTTCAAGATGTCAAGCATTTCTATGTATTGTACCTATGGTCTTGATGTTCTTCCTTTACTTTTCATTTCTTCTATTTTAGCTTTCCATGTGTGTGCTAAATTCGTAATAATATCAGATCTCACCGCAGTCTTAATATCCCATGTTTTTGTTCATCTTCATCAGGTTGTCTAACACTTTCATTCATTAATTTCTTCACATACTTCTGTTCATTCATTAATTTCTTCACATACTTCTGTACTATCAATCACACCATCTTCACTTTCTCTTTCTCCATTTTCTCTGTCAGGATGTATTGCATCCACTTCATCTTCAGTGTTCTGATCTTCCAAATTCATAATCCATTCGCTATCCATCTGCGTCTCTACACTAATGTAGCTGGATAAGTCGATGTCAAAGTAGATAGACACAATAATGATACCGAGTGCCAATTCTGCCATGCCGGCCTCGCACGGCTCGTGAAATTGCCTTGCCACTTAGCATGTGTGGAACAGTGTTATCTGTATACACTGTCTGACATAGCTCTGTCATACCCGAGTCAGTCATAAGATGGGCTATTGCAACCCATGTAGCTCATCTGCATATGAAGTCCACCCAACCGAAGAACTATCTTCTTTACATGGCTATCTGGTGTCTCTGTCTTTATTAAGCATTGAGCCTTCCATCAAAGTGGCTGATCAAATGTCAATACAGGTGTGACGTTATATGTCTCTGATTATTCTGCTACAAAGACAAGGGTGGAATATATACACGTTTCATTTGATGGATCCATGTCAATCATCGGCATGAAGAATGTAGAGGAAGCACCTGGGTGACTTCCATCGTAAATCATCTGCATGGTGCCATTCCATAGTGGTGACTTCGGTCTTAGTACCCACGATATCTTCCAAAGTATGTCTATATTGTACGTCTTGTCTTCTGTGATAGACTTCGGCAACGCTTTAAAGACTAACTTCATTTTCCATCGGGATTCGGTAGTGTATTCTGATTCTTGTCATTTCCACAATATCAGAAGTAGAAAGGTTTGCCATAGGAATAACCTTTTTGGATCAGCTTTCTGGGGTAACAATCGCAATTATGCCCATCCCATGAAATGTATTCAGTTCCTCAATTGTTCGGATGTTATGGCCAACATTATCGGCCATGAACTGCACAAATGAGTCGTCAGCGCATATTGGAATTTCAAGATTTTGTGTCAAGGCTGCGTTCTGTTCATACCATAGCACTTCCCGATAGGAACTACGAAATCCCTAGTTCATTTAATGTATCTAACAGAAAACGTGACATGTCATGATATAGAAGAAACAAGTACCTAAGTTCGAAATGTTTAGAATAATTATGTATTACTGAAAATATGCTTAAAATATTACCAAAATGTTTGATTATGATTCAGATATATGAATTCTTATTATGTTCAGTAGTATTACTTACCTACCATTATTGATACAATCCCGGTTATGTATACTACCAAGTCTGCTTCAAACTGAATCCTAAGACTACTGTTTACATACACAATATTAATGTATCCGAAAAAAGCTTATATAAATCGTTTTGAATATAATAATAAATATAACAGCAGTAAAGCAAGTGAAAAATGTCAGAAGTTTGACCTTGACCTTGAAAATGGGTGTCAAGGTCATCCTTAAATGACTGTACACTTTCTTCATTTGTTTACATCATTAAACTCAAATGAGTATTTAGGGAGTATTAACTGTTTATGCCTACATATATCTGGCTAATACTATATATCCCCACTTCATGCTTTTACCATTCCTGGTGACCTTGACCTTGAAAATAATTATATTTCCACCACGCTCAGAAAAAAAGATTTTATTTTTTCTGAAAGATGAAACCTTATAGATGATGGCAATATAGGTGCACTATCTGCTCAATTTTTTTCTCTGGTTCGGTCATTTTTTTGGCTAATTGTACTGCACTTTAGGAAAGGTTTAACATGAAAACATGCGAAAATAACTACATGTTAAACATTAATAAAGATCATAATATAGTGGATTGTGAGTGAGAGAGCGAGAGAAAAAAGAATGTAGTGAGAAGAAGGTGATAAGAAGATTAGAGAGGAGAGAATGTATGTCTCATGTAACAATAATCGTTATTAATACTATTATTCAAATCACATGTGTGAATATGAGAGTGTTTTTTCTGGTCGGATAGGGCCGGATTTCCTGATAGGAGAGTTTCGAGATCTGTGTTGAAATTGTGAAGATTGTTCTGTAGAGTTGTACGGCAATCATTGTACATTCTACACTCAAAGAAATAGTGGAAGTTTGTCTCCATTTGACCACAATTACATAAAGCTGTAGGAGTAATATTATTTAGGAAAAGGTGATAGCTAAGACCAATACATTTCGTACGAAGGCGTGTATGGAGGACTTGAAGTGTTCGTGTACCCACATAAAAGTATGGAGGGACGTTGCTCTTGTTTCTATTGAGATTGGCCTTGAATGTCTGTACTGAGGGAGAGTTACGAACCGTTGAAGGCAGAGAGTTCCAATTCCGAATTGTTGAAGGCAAGAAAGAATTATAGTATTGTGACGTTCTGGAATGCACTCCGTGGATATGTTCTGAATTTCTTAAATTGTACCGGGTTTCTGCTTGTCGGGGAATCAATGAGGAGAGATAGTCAGGTGTTTGGTTGGTGTTCATTTTATAGAACATAATAAGCTTGTGTTTGTTTCTTCTGTCCGTTAAACTTTCCCATCTGGTTTCTAGGTGTAAGTTTAGCAAAGAAACGAGCTTAGTTGCTCCAGTGGCAATTCTGCTACATTCGTTTTGGATTTTATCCATCTGTTCCATCTCATATTTGGTACAGTTGCTCCATACAACATCAGCATATTCAAGGAGAGGCCTTATAAAGGTAAGGTATATAATTTCAAGTGATCTACGATCAAGCAAGAATTTTAGTTTCCGCATAATATTGACTCGTTTCCATGCTTTCTCGATAATATAGTCCATATGCGAATTGTTTAATCATATTTTATTGTATATGTATACATAAATACAATCACAATCATACAGGTATTACATACATACACAAATGGGTTGGACCACAAGTTATAACAACATTAGATTCGGTCCTCCCCATTGTAGCTGATAAATAAGTAGTGGTTTATTTTGTATGAAAGCGTACAAGAAGTGAGGATATAATTAAGAGAAGGAAAAAACATGAAGAAAATGGACAAGTATGCTCAGATGTCATCGCCCCACCCACCTCCATATGCGAATGCCAACTACAGTTGTTAGATAGAAATATCCCAAGATGTTTATGGTCTGGAACTTCATGGATGCGTTGGTCAAACATAAAGAGAGGAGGATGTAGCTGCTGATTACGATTCCTTGAGATGAGAACAGATTCGGACTTTGCTGGGTTGAAAGTTACAAGCCATTTGTTAGCCCATGTAGAAATTCTGAGTATATCGTTTTGGAGACGGTCTGCAGCTGTACGAGGTTGCTCAACGATCACATATAGACATGTATCGTCTGCAAATAAGTTGATGGAGGAAGAGATGTCGTCGACAATGTCGTTGATGAAAATGATGAAAAGCATAGGACCTAGGATTGACCCCTGTGGAACTCCGGCTCTTATATTTGCCCATGTCGATTTGCTTCCAGGAAGAACAACTCGTTGTCTTCGGTTGGACAGATAATCTGAAAACCATTGAAAAAGAGGACCGGATATACCTGCGTGTAATAGTGTTGCCAGTAGACCTTTATGCCAGACTTTATCAAAGGCTTTACTTATATCGAAGAAGACCGTTCTCACTTCGAGACCATCATCGAGAGCTTTACATAGACTAGTGTATCGTATATGTACGTTAGTTGGTTTACAGTTGAGTCACCCGGTATATTGAAAAGATGTTTGAATATGAGACGCTCAAATACGTTTTCAATTGTATTTAACAAAGAGATTGGACGATAATTGCTAGGGAGTGATGCATCTCCCTTTTTGTATACAGCATTAATGTGGGCTTCTTTCCAACTGGTTGGTACTCGTCTGCATTGCAATGAGAAATTAAAAAGATCACATAGTGGTTTGGATAGCTCCTGAGAAGATTCGTAGAGGATTTTGTTGCTTATTCCGTCTGGTCCTGCCGCTTTGTCGACTTGTAAAGACTTTAAAACATCAGTAACTTCATCTACTTCGATATTTATTTCATGCAGTCGAATCATAGAACGCGGTGGGCCCAGATCTGGTACTTGTCTGTTGTCATCATCGATGTTTGTCTGTTCTTGAAAGTAGTTGTTAAGAAGATTTGCCTTTTCAGAGTCAGAGAAGGTCGGTAGTTGTGTGTCTGGGTGCTGTAACGGAGGAATTGTGTTGCTAGAATGATTACACATGAATGATTTGAGTGTTTTCCACCAGTCTTTAGAAGAAAATGATCCATTCTTTAGTTTATCAGAAAGCTTTGAGAAATGTGCAGATTTGGCGTGGCGAATACGAAGAATCGTTTCGTTGCGAATTTGTCTGAATTTCTGCCATTGATAGATAGATTGAGTCGCCTTGGCTTTCCTGTATGCTCGTTTTCGCTTGCGTATTTGTTTTTTTATGTCGGTAGTTATCCAGAGTGGTTCTAATGGTCTTACTATTATGGTTTGACTTGGTATGTTTTGTTTAGCAATATCTGTAATTTTAGAGGAGATGTTATGTGCATATGTATCAATATCGTCATGAAGACAGCCATTCCATTCATAGTTACTGAAGTCAGAACGAAGTTGGTCGTAATTTCCTCGATCGTATTTCCAGATGAGTCTATCAAAACATTTATGCTTGGGTTTCCGAAATTTTAAGATTCCAAAGACAGGGCAATGGTACCGTTGGTCTTGTTGTAGAAAGTGTTCACCAACTCCAGAATGAAGAATATGTTCACTATTTGAAACAAGAACAAGATCAATCAAGGATTCTGAATGTTCAGTGAAGTGTGTTGGTTCGTCGATTAGTTGTAGAAGATTATACTGTTGAGATGTGGAGGTAATCTTTCGATTAGTAGTTGGATTGAGAGCATTGTAGTTAAAATCTCCAGTGATGATTATATCAGTGATATTTGTTTCAACTGCTAGTCCAATTGAATCTTCAACAAGGCTGTTGTGGATTGAATCAGAATTCGGCGGGCGATAGAAAACACCAAATAGGATATGCTTATTATTGCAGTGTTAATTCCAACAATATACATTCAAGGCGATTTAGCTCAATGTCTGGTCTGCGCTTATAGTGTAGACTATTTCTAACGTATATTATGACACCACCATGGGCATCACCAATACGATCTTTTCGTTCAGGTTTGTGGAAATTTGGAAACATGAGGTCCTCTGTTGGGATCGAGTTGTTCAGCCATGTCTCGGAAAAGGCGAGCACATCAAATTCGCTAAGTTCTGCATATAGCAAGTCCAGTTTGTGTTGCAGACTTTGGATATTTAAATGAACAAAGGAGAAATGGTTGGAGATTTCAAGAGCATCTGACATCGTGCTGGAAATTGATGAAACTACAGATGATATGTGACTTTGGTCCCGGATTCTGGTGAACATCGCCGGCTATAATTAACAGTATATATAGCCAACTTAATGCAATAACCAGACTAAGCGTCAACAGAGAATATAATGTGCAAAGCACATTGGCATTAAAATGTACTCCCGGTGGGAACTTTCTTGGAGGAAATTTGATTTCTCTTTCAACGCATGCTGATGATAAAACTGAAACATATAGTGAGTATAGAAAAAGCGGTGTGCATTGTAAAACAATGAGGATAGTGGTAAATGCAGGATACGAGCCCCTGAATCTGCATGAAGGTATGACGGCTATGGTACATTTGTGATGTTTAGTCATGTTACCGAGTGTAGACATATCAAGTAATTCTGAATAGCCGTCATCAGCAGCCTATCTGTGACAGGAAAACAATGTCGTACATGTACGTTGGTAAAGGCACAATAATATCTGAAATGCGATACACTCGATACGTAGAGACATGTATGCAATAGTGTACTGAAAAGGATAGACAAAGAATGAAAGAGAGTCATGTTGCTAAGCAGGTTGAATGAGGTATGGATGAATTGTATAGATGAAGTTAGGATTTGTAACACGTGAATACACAGATCAGAACGATACATAAAGAGTACTGATTTCAGAAATGTTTTAGTGTGGAAAATTTAGTATTTGCTATGATGAACGATGCTACTATGTATTGTAGAGGTAATACCGACGTGAAATTATATACTCATTTATTGTCTATGTGTTTGATTATCTTGTAATATTTATATAATTTTGTGTTATTTATTGACTCAGTTATTTCGTTAGAAATTAGTTGACATTACGAACTTTTAAATGGCCATATTTATTGCACTATTATTTAAACATTTTCACTGGCCAGGTGTATTATACCATTATTTAGAAAATGCTACAAAAACAATGCCGTCCTGAAATACATACAGACATACAACAGAAAAAATCTTCTATTCCTCCCAAGTACATGTATGTCTAAATACAGATACAATGTTACTAGTACGAATTATGTCTATAATCTTGTATTGGCAGCGTAGCCAGTATATAGTTATCTCTGTTAGTAGGCAGCACTCGGTCGTAAGCTTTTCTTATAGTAGTCTGCGATCGGTCCTAGTATATTTTGTCCGTTCATATGTGCAGTAATTATTAGAAACAAAAATAAAAATATAGTTGGTGAACATGAACAGCAGTTAACCAATTAAATATATGTCAAGATGTAATAGGGATTTTAAACGACATGAACATATTCTAGAATGTTACTTGGAGTTGTGTATTCAATATAGCAATATCAAGTGGTATTGCGGACTTGAATAGGGAGATATACATCATCGTTGGAATTGCGACTCCGTCAATCTATTCAGAGCTGTGTAGTCAAATTATTTTATGAGAGGTCAAATATATTGACAGCAGTTTAGCCGTGAATTATACCACCATGCTAGATATGTGATCATTTGACATGTCGATGATTGCGCCTGCCTTAATAATTGTAATAAATACTACAGGTGTTTACGGACATGTACATACATGGCATATTATCACACAACAGTTCCTAGTGTATATAGTAAAATGTAGTTAAAACAAACAACTTATCAAATACAGTTTCATATAAAGCACATGCATGTATGATACCAATTCCCGACATAAGTAACCAGGTTCACTATAAATAGCACGCGGAATCACACACCACACTGTATATGCATCATAATGAGATTTCCCCCCACCAATATTCTGAAGGAATTTCTAATAATTATAATACTGTAGTATATGTCAAACAACTATCACCTACAGTATTCATCCGTTATGTCGAATTCCGTCGGATCGAAAACAATATTTCGACATAACCAAAATTTGACATCATGGATAATGATCATATTTGCCAAGATGATATGTTTCTCAACGATCACTAGCCTTACATTGATTTCATAATAAATTGTCTTCCAAGGTGTCATTTACTTAACGAAATTTGGCATAAACAGTCAGGCATATGTAAAATGATGCTATCAGAAACGGGACTTTAACCTGACTTCGAGATAACCGGAGATTTTGACATAACCGACTGTGATATAACGGGTGTAGACTGTAATATCTAAAACCACGATGCTTATCTGAAACGGTACGTTGACATGACTTTGAGATAACCGGATATTTTGACATAACCGACTTTGATATAACGGATGTAGAATATAATATAATACATACAATCACGATATGTACCATCTACGTGATTGCGGAATAGCTTTTTTCGCTAACTACGCTTTATTAAATGCGGTGCAGTTTTATTTACTCATGACATTATATTATATCTCGTAAGTGAACTGGACGTCGGCTGTAACATTGATTTAGAATAAAGATATATCGTTCGTTATAAATCAAAAGCAACTCCTGACTTAATGAGTTTTAATATACAAACAGTTGTGCTGGAATATAATAATAAATTTACAACTACAAACATCAGATTAATCGACTGATAATGTTCTTAATGCTGACCAGTCAATGATGACTGCACTGCAAACGTATATTGCACGACAATGTGCGCTGACATTACTATACGATACGAATGGTTGAAGATCACGTTTACATGTCACAGTATGCACAGTTGTTTTCTTATCCTTCATTACTTTTATGAAAAGTTTACAGTTTGTGGACCAAGCTCCAACAATTTTCTTTTGCCTGACCATCTGTCTGGCCTCATATAGCACCCCGGATCTATATTGAGTGAGGTCTTCGTTCACATACTTTCCTTCGTAGATATGTGACTTTAACAGCACACGATTCCTGTAGAACATGTCACGATCACGGCGTGAATTAAACTTGACAATGATATCTCTTGGTTGTCTAGTTACCCTCTTCTTACCCACTCGGTGTGATACGGCAATATCTCGTAGGGATAACGTTGATCCTATCGCTTTGGCCATATTCAAAACGTGATGGTCGGTATTGTCGTCCTCCTTCTCTACAATCCCTGAAATACGCAGGTCAAATGTAAGTTTCACCGACTATTTGCCTTGTGAAGATTGTCATGCATTTTTTCTGAAAGGCAATTTGTGGAGGCATAGACAGACATACATGCCCCTGTAGAAAGGAAAAGACAAAGCTTCCAGAAAGTACAGTCTCAGGCATATCTTCTGTTGCCAATTTCAGCTGAAGTTAGTGAAGGTTTAAAGGAAAAGGTCATTTCTAGAATGAACTATTATAGCAGCACGCAATGACACTATTATTGTTAAAGTTGGAGAAAAACTCTTTAAAAAGCATGGACATCTACCGCACCTATATAGCCATGTTAGCCAGAAAATGAGGGAATTAGGTCGTTTTTGATACAAGTAAGGGACAATGACCAATACATTAAGTCTATGAATTGTGTTATCACTCCAGAGAAATATCGTATTGCTGTCAAAGCCACTAGGTTGTTGTGTAAATACACAGATATTTCTAACAAATTCAGCAATCCATCACCTGCTCTAAATTTGAAGAAATGTGCAAAGATAAAGAAGTCAATGTCTCCGATACAAAGGGATTCTATATAATTATACTTAATTTATTTTACAACGATTGCGAGGCAAGTTTTAACAACTTATATTAATCACTCTCGTTGGCTCGGATGAAAGCGCATATGTGGTCATTCGTGTGGGAGGAAACCGTAGTACCCGGATAAAACACACCTGTCCGATCTGGCGACCATCGTACCATCTCACATACTTCCCTGTCCGAGGATCAAACCCGGGTCACATTGGTGAGAAGCGAGCGCGCTGACCACTGCGCTAATCGGACAGCCGATAGTAATGCAGATGAATTTCTTTATCTTGTTGAAGCAGAATGGACTGATGATATTTCCAGTTCAGCACTTCAAACGTTGACAGCAAAGAAGATAAACGAAAGAGAAATTCTTCCACTCAGTGAAGATAAAATGAAGATGCAGTCATACTTCAATGAAAAAACAGAGGCAGCAACGACAGGCTTGAAATGCAAATTCTCCAAGTCATTGTGGGAAGAACTGAATCAAATAACGTTGGCTATACTTGTGCTTTTCAATAGAAGGGGTGGTGAGACGGAACGAGTTACACTGGAAGCATACAAGAGGCGGAACAAGTCTGATGGCTTGAAAGAGGTTGAAGATACATCAAGTCCTGTAGAGAAAATGCTTTACCAGAATAGAAATTAGAGGAAAGAAAGGTCGCACGGTTCCTTTTCTGGTCACTCCAGCTATTCTAAGCTCTATTGGTGTGTTGATTCAGGGAAGAAAAGAAGCTGGAGTCAACCAAGATCATGTCTATTTATTTCCCAGACCAAATAATGACTCACTGCTTTCTCTTAGAACTACTGATGTCTTGCGGAAATTTGCACATGCAGCAGAACTTAAATCACCACAAAGTTTGACAAGCACTAAACTAAAAGAAGTCGTGATAGCGCAATGGTAGCGCGTTCGCTTCAGATGCGAAAGGCCTGGGATTCGAGCCCCGCTGGAGCCGTTACGATTGTGTCCTTATATAAGGCATTTAAATTCCACTCTCTCCCTCGCGGCGATGGATTCCACCAGGAATGAGGTATGGAGAGTGATTAATATAAGTTATAATATCTTGTTTCGCAATCGAGCTAAAATAAATTTGTATAAACTATAAACTAAGAAAACATATTGCCACTGTTTCAACAGATACTCAATCTGTCGAAAAACGACTTGGAAGTAATGGCAAATTCCATGGGACATGACATTGAAATACACCGATCTTTCTATAGGATTCCACAAGAAACCCTGCAGGTTGCAAGAATGGGAACACTGCTCACTGCCTTTGATAAAGGAACGATTTCACAGTACAGTGGGAAGTCGCTGGATGACTTTAATCTTGAAGGTTTGTTTTATCGTTACTAATTTGTTTTTAGCTCGCCTGCACAAAAGTGCACGAGTGCAAATAGCGCATAGGCAGCTGATTGCATATATGTAGATATGCCCCATGCAACTTCCGACATATATAATATAGATGTTTTACACTGTCAAATCGTACTCTAGTCTACTCGACCCTTGTCATTGTATTTAATGAATGACACGGACATCACTGTGTTCAAATATCAACACAATTTACAGTAAAACCCTTGTTTTAAAAATGTTAACAAAAGATGGAGCATCGGAGTTCGGAGCTGGCAAACTAGGTTCCAATCTGACGTGTAGCCATTTTTGTCATTTCTGGTTATTCTTGGGCAAGACACAACACGACATAAACGGTGGTCCCGTATATTGGTGCTATCAACGGGCACATAAAATAACCAAGGAGATTCATTCGATACGAGTAGGGACATGTGTGCCCAGTCCGTGTATCACTAATTCTCTCTTATATGAACTGTCGTGTTTCTAGGCCATTAAATCAGCAACAACATCTCTTTCCCTAAGTGGACTGCTTCTAAATTTCACTTATGCATTCATAATGTTATTTGCTTAAAATCCCAATTAAAAAGTTGAAAATCTACCCAGTTGGCTTTGGGAAGGTCGGTGATTCTACTTGCATGCCCGTCCGTGTCTCAAATACAGCTTAGAGGGGCACCGGTGTCTTCATCTACCAATGATAGCTGGAGAGTCACCATATGACCCCATGTTGTTGGTTCGACATATTCGAAATGATGCAGAAATGTTTTGTTACGAAAGTACCCAATCAACAAAGAATTATATTATATTATAATACTTGTACCAATTAATTTTTTTAAATGCCAATGAGTGAACATACCTTATATCTAAATTTACAGAAAACACGGGCAATGACGATGCTGAGACTGATGATCATGTGGAGTCTGATGAGTGATGAGTGTTTCAGGTAATTATTTGTACATCACTGATCATTTTGAGAAAACTGTGTAAGTAAGTAAGAAGTATGTGACAATTAAAGTGACATGTGCACATTTCAACAAATATATATAGCAAATATTAAACAACAAGAAGACGCACCCGGCCCCGTGGGCCTATAAGTCACCTAATAATATGCATTCAATAATAATTATATAGTGTGAACAGAAGTGATCTGATCATTAGATTAATAAATTGAAAATTGAAAACTATGGCACTATTCACAAATCATGTGGGTCATCAATGTACAAAGTAATTAAGAACATAAGACACATGTGTCCCAGCTTCTTCTTTTATCTACAATGACAATGTATTGTACATACAGTATTACACAACTATTTCTTATGCTGGATTTTCACTGAAATGTCGGCAATACTAACGGCGAACACTGACTGAAAATGGCACTATTCAAGTGTTGTCACCATATCTGTCACCCAACTGTCGGCACCCTTTGTACTACAATGTTTCATTTTGCTTCCTAAACAACTGTCCTGTATGGATGCTCCGAGAGTCTGCAGTAAGGCAGACATAGTAAGTAGCCACATGCTTCAGCAGCGCTATCTTATTACACTAATTTAGCTATGTCATTGTCTCCATTAGGCATCGGTCTGTTGTTATTTTTACATGTCTACATTGTCTGTTGATTTAACCATATTTTATTGCAAATTAACGGTATATACAATACATAGCATGGAAATGGGTTGAGCAACATTGTCTGTTGTTATACATGTACGTATATCTACATTTGATCCACACATCTTATCTCTGTCTGTTGTTATACATGTATATCCACATTTGATCCACACATCTTACCTCTGTCTGTTGTTATACATGTATATCCACATTTGATCCACACATCTTACCTCTGTCTGTTGTTATACATGTATATCCACATTTGATCCACACATCTTACCTCTGTCTGTTGTTATACTTATATCCACATTTGATCCACAATCTTTTTTTTTCATTTTGATGCCCCTAGCGGGTAACCCCTTTTATTTCCAGTTATAGACATATAATGTACAGCATACATATAAGTGATATGGCTATATATATACAATTGACATGAATAGTTATACATTCACATATTTGATGCAAGGTCATTTCTTTTACAGTATTATGATAACTTGTTTATATTATGCATATTCGCATTTTATGTTTATAATAAATATTGTTTTGTTTTGGAGAGTGATGTAGAAATGGGGAAAAGAATTATACTTCCATGTCCATAAAGGTCTAAGAAAAAGTGGGCTCTGTTTGGGTTATGTTACATTTGCTTTATATTCCTTTACTGACAAACAATGTAAATAATCTATGAGTTCAATTTTGTATATCCATCGAGTGCTTTTGCGCTGTTAAACCAAATACTCATTCGCTATATCCATCGAGTGCTTTTGCGCTGTTAAACCAAATACTCATTCGCTATATCCATCGAGTGCTTTTGCGCTGTTAAACCAAATACTCATTCGCTATATCCATCGAGTGCTTTTGCACTGTTAAACCAAATACTCATTCGCTATATCCATCGAGAAAATCGCCACACTATTTCATACATGTTTTTATCTCCTAATCCACAAGTATGTGCATTCAGGTATTAGTATTGTGGTTATGCATTCAAACGTGTCTTAAGCAGCCAGCCATCAGAATCACAGAAAGTGGCTGATTGACACAGGAGGCTGCTTAATGCAGGTCAAATGTATAATAAAAATTTGGAAAGTGGCTACTTAATATATGCTAGTTGTTTAATAGAGGTGACCACTAACATAGTTTGAATGTACAGTCAAACCTGTGTTAAGCAGCCAGTCAATAGAATCACAAGATGTGGCTGCCTAGCGATGGTGGCTGCTTTAATAAAGGTCAAATGTATAACAAAGTAACATATTGGTAATCGGGGAACTTGTTGCGTAATATGTAGTATGTCGCGGGGGCTACGTGGTGGAGGGGGTGGTACAAATATATTGGTGCAATTGGTGTGCCATATTTCATCAAAATGTGTTGGTTTAATAAAGTGGCTTTCCGGGGATTGATCTGATTTATTTTAGCTTGCCTGCTCGAAATTGCAGGAAAAGCTAGTGACATACTCCCGGCGTCGGCGTTCAACAGATAACCTGATATTCTCGTCAATGGCCAATAATTTCTGTTTCCCTCAATGGAGATCTTCCAAATTTCATTTATAAATGTATTTATGCATTCATAGCATCATCCCACTTTAATCTCTGCCACATTATCTTCTCCAATCTATCTCGTTAATTGCCGATACTTCCAAATTTCACATACGAATAATTTATAAAGCCAGCACACTTTATATGATGCTGAATTTTATTGTTTGGCAACATGATTGATTTACTGGTTGCCTTCAGACGAGCTTCATTGTCTTGACAACTCCACTATTGTGTCGGCGCACAACACCCACAAATCAAATTAATCGGTGATTAATCAATAATGCATGTAAAAAAACCCAATTAATTATCTGTTAACATTATTGTTTTTGCGTGCCTATTGCAGTCGTTGGTGTCCATGAGAGAAACCTTCGTGGGCTGACAACACCATATCCTGCAAATGGTTTGCCACTGTGGTTCGGTGAATTGGCTGACCTCTTGTGTCGATCACTAAATATGCCGTCGATTAGTCATTAGTCTCGCTTATGTAGTAACGTTGACTGATGTATACATTCTGGCGTTAGGTCATTCCATGCATCGTCCTTGATCTGAGACTGAGCCAGTACCATGGTCTCGCTGAAGCAACCGTTATATCGTCCCAAAATCCTGTTTCAGTTTTACCTGGGTATCACTTTATTTTAAAATTAAGACAACTATTTTACTGATTTTACGTTTTGCGCACACATGAGCTGAAATATATTATATACTAAATTGACCACATGAGAAACATTCGCACACAATCGATTAGAGTGTGTAGAATATGTACGTCGGTGTCATTTAAGGTGTATCACTCTGTATAAGAACATATTTATGAATATGCTTATCTCGTTCGTGTAATATATATATATATAATCTGCCTGTTGTGTGTCCAGGACACTGCCAGTCGATTTGTAGATGTTGTGTTTGCAAGTTTGTGTCACGATGTGTATATATTTCATTTCATGTTTAAATGTGAGGTGTATATTACATTAAGAAAAAATATATTAAACGTTTATATTCTAATCGACCAACTATGTTCAAATTATTGCAAATATTTCAATGTGACAATTCCCTAGAGCTGGTTAACTTTAGTAAATATATTCATGAAGCGTTATCCCTTCGTAATTCACTTGTTTAGGATATATGAATTACCAGTTGAATACTCCCTACACTCTTAATACAGTCATGATCATGTTTTGCATAGTCTAAAATCCATCATGACATTGTCATTATTTTTCCATGTATGTCCATAATCATTACAGCATTTGTCCATCCTCATCATGATTGCATATATCATAATATTGTACTATATATATTGTAAATATGTTTAAATGTTACAGACGAGAAACTGTAAAGTTTAAGTCTTAATAAAGCATTCTTCTGTATATATATATCGTAATACATGCATGTATAAATTGATTGAAATTGTTTCTCAAGAGTTGCTGCACAGGATGTCCCCGACTTTGAGAAGCTTATTGTTATGCCCCCACTACAATAGTGGAGCGGGCATATAGTGTTAGCCATGTCCATCCATCTGTACTTTCGATTTAGGTTAAGAAGTATGTACAAGCTGAACACACATTCTGTTGCCATCTATGTCTGTTTGAACATTTGTGTTGTTGTATAAAACACAAGAGTGTCTGTTGAAGTGTGTAAGATATAGCTATCATATTACTGTACATACAGTTACAGTCCAGCTGTACACAAAGCAAACACATCCATTGTTATAGTGCTATATACCCGTGTATAAATCCATTGTTAAAGTGCTATATACCCGTGTATAAATCCATTGTTACAGTGCTATATACCCGTGTATAAATCCATTGTTACAGTGTTATATACCCGTGTATCAATCCATTGTTACAGTGCTATATACCCGTGTATAAATCCATTGTTACAGTGCTATATACCCGTGTATAAATCCATTGTTATAGTGCTATATACCCGTGTATAAATCCATTGTTACAGTGCTATATACCCGTGTATAAATCCATTGTTACAGTGCTATATACCCGTGTATAAATCCATTGTTACAGTGCTATATACCCGTGTATAAATCCATTGTTATAGTGCTATATACCCGTGTATAAATCCATTGTTATAGTGCTATATACCCGTGTATAAATCCATTGTTACAGTGCTATATACCCGTGTATAAATCCATTGTTACAGTGCTATATACCTAGTGTGCTATATACCGTGTATAAATCCATTGTTACAGTGCTATATACCCGTGTATAAATCCATTGTTATAGTGCTATATACCCGTGTATAAATCCATTGTTACAGTGCTATATACCCGTGTATAAATCCATTGTTACAGTGCTATATACCCGTGTATAAATCCATTGTTACAGTGCTATATACCCGTGTATAAATCCATTGTTACAGTGCTATATACCCGTGTATAAATCCATTGTTACAGTGCTATATACCCGTGTATAAATCCATTGTTATAGTGCTATATACCCGTGTATAAATCCATTGTTACAGTGCTATATACCCGTGTATAAATCCATTGTTACAGTGCTATATACCCGTGTATAAATCCATTGTTACAGTGCTATATACCCGTGTATAAATCCATTGTATAGTGCTATATACCCGTGTATACATCCATTGTTACAGTGCTATATACCCGTGTATAAATCCATTGTTACAGTGCTATATACCCGTGTATAAATCCATTGTTATAGTGCTATATACCCGTGTATAAATCCATTGTTATAGTGCTATATACCCGTGTATAAATCCATTGTTATAGTGCTATATACCCGTGTATAAATCTATTGTTACAGTGCTATATATCCGTGTATAAATCCATTGTTACAGTGCTATATACTCGTGTATAAATCCATTGTTATAGTGCTATATATCCGAGTATAAATCCATTGTTATAGTGCTATATACCCGTGTATAAATCCATTGTTACAGTGCTATATAGCCGTGTATAAATCCATTGTTACAGTGCTATATACCCGTGTATAAATCCATTGTTACAGTGCTATATAGCCGTGTATAAATCCATTGTTACAGTGCTATATATCCGTGTATAAATATATTGTTACAGTGCTATATACCCGTGTATAAATCCATTGTGTATAAATCCATTGTTACAGTGCTATATACCCGTGTATCAATCCATTGTTATAGTGCTATATACCCGTGTATAAATCCATTGTTACAGTGCTATATACCCGTGTATAAATCTATTGTTACAGTGCTATATACCCATGTATAAATCCATTGTTACAGTGCTATATACCCGTGTATAAATCCATTGTGTATAAATCCATTGTTATAGTGCTATATACCCGTGTATGAATCCATTGTTACAGTGCTATATACCCGTGTATAAATCCATTGTTATAGTGCTATATACCAGTGTATAAATCCATTGTTATAGTGCTATATACCAGTGTATAAATCCATTGTTATAGTGCTATATACCCCTGTATAAATCCATTGTGTGTATAAATCCATTGTTATAGTGCTATGTACCCGTGTATCAATCCATTGTTACAGTGCTATATACCCGTGTATCAATCCATTGTTACAGTGCAATATACCCGTGTATAAATCCATTGTTACAGTGCTATATACCCGTATATAAATCCATTGTGCATAAATCAATTGTTATAGTGCTATATACCCGTAAATAAATCCATTGTTACAGTGCTATATACCCATGTATAAATCCATTGTGAATAAATCCATTGTTATAGTGCCATATACCCGTGTATAAATCCATTGTTACAATGCTATATACCCGTGTATAAATCCATTGTTACAGTGCCATATACCCGTGTATAAATCCATTGTTATAGTGCTATATACCCGCGTATAAATCCATTGTTATAGTGCTATATACCCGTGTATAAATCCATTGTTACAGTGCTATATACCCGTGTATAAATCCATTGTTATAGTGCTATATACCCGTGTATAAATCCATTGTTACAGTGGCATATACCCGTGTATAAATCCATTGTTATAGTGCTATATACCCGTGTATAAATCCATTGTTATAGTGCTATATACCCGTGTATAAATCCATTGTTACAGTGCTATATACCCGTGTATAAATCCATTGTTACAGTGCTATATACCCGTGTATAAATCCATTGTCATAGTGCTATATACCCGTGTATAAATCCATTGTTATAGTGCTATATACCCGTGTATAAATCCATTGTTACAGTGCTATATACCCGTGTATCAATCCATTGTTATAGTGCTATATACCCGTGTACAAATCCATTGTTACAGTGCTATATACCCGTGTATAAATCCATAGTTATAGTGCTATATACCCGTGTATAAATCCATTGTTACAGTGCTATATACCCGTGTATAAATCCATTGTGTATAAATCTATTGTTACAGTGCTATATACCCGTGTATAAATCCATTGTTATAGTGTTATATACCCGTTAATAAATCCATTGTTATAGTGCTATATACCCGTGTATAAATCCATTGTTACAGTGCTATATATCCGTGTATAAATCCATTGTTACAGTGCTATATACGCGTGTATAAATCCATTGTTATAGTGCTATATACCCGTGAATAAATCCATTGTTATAGTGCTATATACCCGTGTATAAATCCATTGTTACAGTGCTATATACCCGTGTATAAATCCATTGTTATAGTGCTATATGCCCGTGTATAAATCCATTGTTACAGTGCTATATACCCGTGTATAAATCTATTGTTACAGTGCTATATACCCGTGTATAAATCCATTGTTACAGTGCTATATACCCGTGTATAAATCCATTGTTACAGTGCTATATACCCGTGTATAAATCCATTGTTACAGTTCTATATACCCGTGTATAAATCCATTGTGTATAAATCCATTGTTATAGTGTTATATACCCGTGTATAAATCCATTGTTACAGTGCTATATACCTGTGTATAATCCATTGTGTATTAATCCATTGTTATAGTGCTATATACCCGTGTATAAATCCAGTGTGCATAAATCCATTGTTACAGTGCTATTTACCCGTGTATAAATCCATTGTGTATAAATCCATTGTTACAGTGCTATATACCCGTTTATAAATCCATTGTTACAGTGCCATATACCCGTGTATAAATCCATTGTTACAGTGCTATATACCCGTGTATAAATCCATTGTTACAGTGCTATATACCCGTGTATAAATCCATTGTTACAGTGCTATATACCCATGTATAAATCCATTGTTACAGTGCTATATACCCGTGTATAAATCCATTGTGCATAAATCCATTGTTATAGTGCTATGTACCCGTGTATAAATCCATTGTTACAGTGCTATATACCCGTGTATAAATCCATTGTTACAGTGCTATATACCCGTGTATAAATCCATTGTTACAGTGCTATATACCCGTATATAAATCCATTGTGCATAAATCCATTGTTATAGTGCTATATACCCGTGTATCAATCCATTATTCAGTGCTATATACCCGTGTATAAATCCATTGTTACAGTGCTATATACCCGTGTATAAATCCATTGTGTATAAATCCATTGTTATAGTGCTATATACCCGTGTATAAATCCATTGTTATAGTGCTATATACCCGTGTATAAATCCATTGTTATGTGCTATATACCCGTGTATAAATCCATTGTTATAGTGCTATATACCCGTGTATAAATCCATTGTTACAGTGCTATATACCCGTGTATAAATCCATTGTTATAGTGCTATATACCCGTGTATAAATCCATTGTGCATAAATCCATTGTTATAGTGCTATATACCCGTGTATAAATCCATTGTTACAGTGCTATATACCCGTGTATAAATCCATTGTGTATAAATCCATTGTTATAGTGCCATATACCCGTGTATAAATCCATTGTTATAGTGCTATATACCCGATTATAAATCCATTGTTACAGTGTTAAATACCCGTGTATAAATCCATTGTTAGAGTGCTATATACCCGTTTATAAATCCATTGTTACAGTGCTATATACCCGTGTATAAATCCATTGTGTATAAATCCATTGTGTATAAAACCATTGTTATAGTGCTATATACCCGTGTATAAATCCATTGTTATAGTGCTATATACCCGTGTATAAATCCATTGTTACAGTGCTATATACCTGTGTATAAATCCATTGTTATAGTGCTATATACCCGTGTATAAATCCATTGTTATAGTTCTATATACCCGTGTATAAATCCATTGTTACAGTGCTATATACCCGTGTATAAATCCATTGTTACAGTGCTATATACCCGTGTATAAATCCATTGTTATAGTGGTATATACCCGTGTATAAATCCATTGTTATAGTGCTATATACCCGTGTATAAATCCATTGTTATAGTGCTATATACCCGTGTATAAATCCATTGTTATAGTGCTATATACCCGTGTATAAATCCAGTGTGCATAAATCCATTGTTACAGTGCTATTTACCCGTTTATAAATCCATTGTGTATAAATCCATTGTTACAGTGCTATATACCCGTTTATAAATCCATTGTTACAGTGCCATATACCCGTGTATAAATCCATTGTTACAGTGCTATATACCCGTGTATAAATCCATTGTTACAGTGCTATATACCCGTGTATAAATCTATTGTTACAGTGCTATATACCCATGTATAAATCCATTGTTACAGTGCTATATACCCGTGTATAAATCCATTGTGCATAAATCCATTGTTATAGTGCTATGTACCCGTGTATCAATCCATTGTTACAGTGCTATATACCCGTGCATCAATCCATTGTTACAGTGCAATATACCCGTGTATAAATCCATTGTTACAGTGCTATATACCCGTATATAAATCCATTGTGCATAAATCCATTGTTATAGTGCTATGTACCCGTGTATCAATCCATTATTCAGTGCTATATACCCGTGTATCAATCCATTGTTACAGTGCTATATACCCGTGTATAAATCCATTGTGTATAAATCCATTGTTATAGTGCTATATACCCGTGTATAAATCCATTGTTATAGTGCTATATACCCGTGTATAAATCCATTGTTATAGTGCTATATATCCGTGTATAAATCCATTGTTATAGTGCTATATACCCGTGTATAAATCCATTGTTACAGTGCTATATACCCGTATATAAATCCATTATTATAGTGCTATATACCCGTGTATAAATCCATTGTGCATAAATCCATTGTTATAGTGCTATATACCCGTGAATAAATCCATTGTTACAGTGCTAGATACCCGTGTATAAATCCATTGTGTATAAATCCATTGTTATAGTGCCATATACCCGTGTATAAATCCATTGTTATAGTGCTATATACCCGATTATAAATCCATTGTTACAGTGTTAAATACCCGTGTATAAATCCATTGTTAGAGTGCTATATACCCGTTTATAAATCCATTGTTACAGTGCTATATACCCGTGTATAAATCCATTGTGTATAAATCCATTGTGTATAAAACCATTGTTATAGTGCTATATACCCGTGTATAAATCCATTGTTATAGTGCTATATACCCGTGTATAAATCCATTGTTACAGTGCTATATACCTGTGTATAAATCCATTGTTATAGTGCTATATACCCGTGTATAAATCCATTGTTATAGTTCTATATACCCGTGTATAAATCCATTGTTACAGTGCTATATACCCGTGTATAAATCCATTGTTACAGTGCTATATACCCGTATAAATCCATTGTTATAGTGCTATATACCCGTGTATAAATCCATTGTTATAGTGCTATATACCCGTGTATAAATCCATTGTTATAGTGCTATATACCCGTGTATAAATCCATGGTTATAGTGCTATATACCCGTGAATAAATCCATTGTTATAGTGCTATATACCCGTGTATAAATCCATTGTTATAGTGCTATTTACCCGTGTATAAATCCATTTTTACAGTGCTATATACCCGTGTATAAATCCATTGTTAAAGGGATATATACCCGTGTATTAATCCATTGTTACAGTGCTATATACCGTGTATAAATCCATTGTTATAGTGCTATATACCCGTGTATAAATCCATTGTTACAGTGTTATATACCCGTGTATAAATCTATTGTTACAGAGCTATATACCCGTGTATAAATCCATTATGTATAAATCCATTGTTATAGTGCTATATACCCGTGTATACATCCATTGTTATAGTGCTATATACCCGTGTATCAATCCATTGTCACAGTGCTATATACCCGTGTATCAATCCATTGTTACAGTGCTATATACCCGTGTATAAATCCATTGTGTGTATAAATCCATTGTTACAGTGCTATATACCCGTGTATCAATCCATTGTTACAGTGCTATATACCCGTGTATTAATCCATTGTGTATATAAATCCATTGTTACAGTGCTATATACCCGTGTATAAATCCATTGTGTATAAATCCATTGTTACAGTGCTATATACCCATGTATAAATCCATTGTTACAGTGCTATATACCCATGTATAAATCCAGTGTGTATAAATCCATTGTTACAGAGCTATATACCCTTGTATAAATCCATTGTTACAGTGCCATATACCCGTGTATAAATCCATTGTGTAATAATCCATTGTTATAGTGCTATATACCCGTGTATAAATCCATTGTTACAGTGCTATATACCCGTGTATAAATCCATTTTGTATAAATCCATTGTTATAGTGCTATATACCCGTGTATAAATCCATTGTTACAGTGCTATATACCCGTGTATAAATCCATTGTTACAGTGTTATATACCCGTGTATAAATCCATTGTTACAGTGTTATTTACCCGTCTATAAATCCATTGTTACAGTGCTATATACCTGTGTATAAATCCATTGTTATAGTGCTATATACCCGTGTATAAAGTCATTGTTACAGTGCTATATACCCGTTTATAAATCCATTGTTACAGTGCAATATACGCGTGTATAAATCCATTGTTACAGTGTTATATACTCGTGTATAAATCCATTGTTACAGTGCTATATACCCGTGTATAAATCCATTGTTACAGTGCTATATACCCGTGTATATATCCATTGTTATAGTGCTATATACCCGTGTATAAATCCATTGTGTATAAATCCATTGTTATAGTGCTATATACCCGTGAATAAATCCATTGTTATAGTGCTATATACCCGTGTATAAATCCATTGTTACAGTGCTATATACCCGTGTATAAATCCATTGTTATAGCTATTCCCTGTATAAATCCATTGTTACAGTGCTATATACCCGTGTATAAATCCATTGTTACAGTGCTATATACCCGTGTATAAATCCATTGTTACAGTGCTATATACCCGTGTATAAATCCATTGTTACAGTGCTATATACCCGTGTATAAATCCATTGTTACAGTTCTATAACCCATAAACCAATAAAAAACTATAAATCCATTGTTACAGTGCAATACCTGTGTATAACAACCCAAATCCAGTGTGCATAAATCCATTGTTACAGTGCTATATACCCGTTTATAAATCCATTGTGTATAAATCCATTGTTACAGTGCTATATACCCGTTTATAAATCCATTGTTACAGTGCCATATACCCGTGTATAAATCCATTGTTACAGTGCTATATACCCGTGTATAAATCCATTGTTACAGTGCTATATACCCGTGTATAAATCTATTGTTACAGTGCTATATACCCATGTATAAATCCATTGTTACAGTGCTATATACCCGTGTATAAATCCATTGTGCATAAATCCATTGTTATAGTGCTATGTACCCGTGTATCAATCCATTGTTACAGTGCTATATACCCGTGCATCAATCCATTGTTACAGTGCAATATACCCGTGTATAAATCCATTGTTACAGTGCTATATACCCGTATATAAATCCATTGTGCATAAATCCATTGTTATAGTGCTATGTACCCGTGTATCAATCCATTATTCAGTGCTATATACCCGTGTATCAATCCATTGTTACAGTGCTATATACCCGTGTATAAATCCATTGTGTATAAATCCATTGTTATAGTGCTATATACCCGTGTATAAATCCATTGTTATAGTGCTATATACCCGTGTATAAATCCATTGTTATAGTGCTATATATCCGTGTATAAATCCATTGTTATAGTGCTATATACCCGTGTATAAATCCATTGTTACAGTGCTATATACCCGTATATAAATCCATTATTATAGTGCTATATACCCGTGTATAAATCCATTGTGCATAAATCCATTGTTATAGTGCTATATACCCGTGAATAAATCCATTGTTACAGTGCTAGATACCCGTGTATAAATCCATTGTGTATAAATCCATTGTTATAGTGCCATATACCCGTGTATAAATCCATTGTTATAGTGCTATATACCCGATTATAAATCCATTGTTACAGTGTTAAATACCCGTGTATAAATCCATTGTTAGAGTGCTATATACCCGTTTATAAATCCATTGTTACAGTGCTATATACCCGTGTATAAATCCATTGTGTATAAATCCATTGTGTATAAAACCATTGTTATAGTGCTATATACCCGTGTATAAATCCATTGTTATAGTGCTATATACCCGTGTATAAATCCATTGTTACAGTGCTATATACCTGTGTATAAATCCATTGTTATAGTGCTATATACCCGTGTATAAATCCATTGTTATAGTTCTATATACCCGTGTATAAATCCATTGTTACAGTGCTATATACCCGTGTATAAATCCATTGTTACAGTGCTATATACCCGTGTATAAATCCATTGTTATAGTGGTATATACCCGTGTATAAATCCATTGTTATAGTGCTATATACCCGTGTATAAATCCATTGTTATAGTGCTATATACCCGTGTATAAATCCATGGTTATAGTGCTATATACCCGTGAATAAATCCATTGTTATAGTGCTATATACCCGTGTATAAATCCATTGTTATAGTGCTATTTACCCGTGTATAAATCCATTTTTACAGTGCTATATACCCGTGTATAAATCCATTGTTAAAGGGATATATACCCGTGTATTAATCCATTGTTACAGTGCTATATACCGTGTATAAATCCATTGTTATAGTGCTATATACCCGTGTATAAATCCATTGTTACAGTGTTATATACCCGTGTATAAATCTATTGTTACAGAGCTATATACCCGTGTATAAATCCATTATGTATAAATCCATTGTTATAGTGCTATATACCCGTGTATAAATCCATTGTTATAGTGCTATATACCCGTGTATCAATCCATTGTCACAGTGCTATATACCCGTGTATCAATCCATTGTTACAGTGCTATATACCCGTGTATAAATCCATTGTGTGTATAAATCCATTGTTATAGTGCTATATACCCGTGTATCAATCCATTGTTACAGTGCTATATACCCGTGTATTAATCCATTGTGTATATAAATCCATTGTTACAGTGCTATATACCCGTGTATAAATCCATTGTGTATAAATCCATTGTTACAGTGCTATATACCCATGTATAAATCCATTGTTACAGTGCTATATACCCATGTATAAATCCAGTGTGTATAAATCCATTGTTACAGAGCTATATACCCTTGTATAAATCCATTGTTACAGTGCCATATACCCGTGTATAAATCCATTGTGTAATAATCCATTGTTATAGTGCTATATACCCGTGTATAAATCCATTGTTACAGTGCTATATACCCGTGTATAAATCCATTTTGTATAAATCCATTGTTATAGTGCTATATACCCGTGTATAAATCCATTGTTAATGTGCTAAATACCCGTGCATAAATCCATTGTTACAGTGCTATATAACCGTGTATAAATCCATTGTTACAGTGCATATACCCGTTATAAATCCATTGTTATAGTGCTATATACCCGTGTATAAATCCATTGTTATAGTGCTATATACCCGTGTATAAATCCATTGTTACAGTGCTATATACCCGTGTATAAATCCATTGTTATAGTGCTATATACCCGTGTATAAATCCATTGTTACAGTGCTATATACTCGTGTATAAATCCATTGTTACAGTGCTATATACCCGTGTATAAATCCATTGTTATAGTGCTATATACCCGTGTATAAATCCATTGTTATAGTGCTATATACCCGTGTATAAATCCATTGTGTATAAATCCATTGTTATAGTGCTATATACCCGTGTATAAATCCATTGTTATAGTGCTATATACCCAAATCCATTGTTACAGTGCTATATACCCAAAACCAGTGTATAAATCCATTGTTATAGTGCTATATACCCGTGTATAAATCCATTGTTATAGTGCTATATACCCGTGTATAAATCCATTGTTATAGTGCTATATACCCGTGTATAAATCCATTGTTACAGTGCTATATACCCGTGTATAAATCCATTGTTATAGTGCTATATACCCGTGTATAAATCCATTGTTATAGTGCTATATACCCGTGAAACCATATAAATCCATTGTTATAGTGCTATATACCCGTGTATAAATCCATTGTGTATAAATCCATTGTTATAGTGCTATATACCCGTGTATAAATCCATTGTTACAGTGCTATATACCCGTGTATAAATCCATTGTTACAGTGCTATATACCCGTGTATAAATCCATTGTTACAGTGCTATATACCCGTGTATAAATCCATTGTGTATAAATCCATTGTTATAGTGCTATATACCCGTGTATAAATCCATTGTTACAGTGCTATATACCCGTGTATAAATCCATTGTTACAGTGCTATATACCCGTGTATAAATCCATTGTTACAGTGCTATATACCCGTGTATAAATCCATTGTGTATAAATCCATTGTTATAGTGCTATATACACGTGTATAAATCCATTGTTACAGTGCTATATACCCGTGTATAAATCCATTGTTATAGTGCTATATACCCGTGTATAAATCCATTGTGTATAAATACATTGTTAAGTGCTATATACCGTGTATAAATCCATTTTATAGTGCTATATACCCGTGTATAAATCCATTGTTACAGTGCTATATCCGTGTATAAATCCATTGTTATAGTTCTATATACCCGTGTATAAATCCATTGTTAAGTGCTATATACCCGTGTATAAATCCATTGTTATAGTGCTATATACCCGTGTAATCCAAATCCATAATATGCAATACCATAAATCCATTGTTATAGTGCTATATACCCGTGAACCAATAAATCCATTGTTATAGTTCTATATACCCGTGTATAAATCCATTGTTATAGTGCTATATACCCGTGTATAAATCCACTGTTATAGTGCTATATAACCGTGTATAAATCCATTGTTACAGTGCTATATATCCGTGTATAAATCCATTGTTATAGTGCTATATACCCGTGTATAAATCCATTGTTATAGTGCTATATACCCGTGTATAAATCCATTGTTATAGTGCTATATACCCGTGCATAAATTCATTGTTATAGTTCTATATACCCGTGTATAAATCCACTGTTACAGTGCTATATATCCGTGTATACATCCATTGTTATAGTGCTATATATCCGTGCATAAATTCATTGTTATAGTTCTATATACCCGTGTATAAATCCATGTTATAATTCTATATACCCGTGTATAAATCCATTGTTACAGTGCTATATACCCGTGTATAAATCCATTTTTATAGTGATATATACCCGTGTATAAATACATTGTTACAGTGCTATATACCCGCGTATAAATACATTGTTACAGTGCTATATACCCGTGCATAAATCCATTGTTACAGTTCTATAAACCCGTGTATAAATCCATTGTTACAGTGCTATATACACGTGTATAAATCCATTGTTATAGTGCTATATACCCGTGTATAAATCCATTGTTATAGTTCTATATACCCGTGTATAAATCCATTGTTATAAATCCATATACCCGTGTATAAATCCATTGTTACAGTTCTATAAACCCGTGTATAAATCCATTGCTACAGTGCTACATACCCGTGTATAAATCCATTGTTACAGTGCTATATACCCGTGTATAAATCC
>CM026390.1:10270101-10302601 GCA_014843695.1 Archivesica marissinica | reverse complement strand
GATGGCAAGTACCAATGTTCTGTTGTAGCTGTGTTTGACAGATAGCATGTACCAATGTTCTGTTGTAGCTGTGTTTGTTACAGATGGCAAGTACCAATGTTCTGTTGTAGCTGTGTTTGTTACAGATGGCATGTACCAATGTTCTGTTGTAGCTGTGTTTGTTACAGATGGCATGTACCAATGTTCTGTTGTAGCTGTGTTTGTTACAGATGGCATGTACCAATGTTCTGTTGTAGCTGTGTTTGTTACAGATGGCATGTACCAATGTTCTGTTGTAGCTGTGTTTGTTACAGATGGCATGTACCAATGTTCTGTTGTAGCTGTGTTTGTTACAGATGGCATGTACCAATGTTCTGTTGTAGCTGTGTTTGTTACAGATGGCATGTACCAATGTTCTGTTGTAGCTGTGTTTGTTACAGATGGCATGTACCAATGTTCTGTTGTAGCTGTGTTTGTTACAGATGGCAAGTACCAATGTTCTGTTGTAGCTGTGTTTGTTACAGATGGCATGTACCAATGTTCTGTTGTAGCTGTGTTTGTTACAGATGGCATGTACCAATGTTCTGTTGTAGCTGTGTTTGTTACAGATGGCATGTACCAATGTTCTGTTGTAGCTGTGTTTGTTACAGATGGCATGTACCAATGTTCTGTTGTAGCTGTGTTTGTTACAGATGGCATGTACCAATGTTCTGTTGTAGCTGTGTTTGTTACAGATGGCATGTACCAATGTTCTGTTGTAGCTGTGTTTGTTACAGATGGCATGTACCAATGTTCTGTTGTAGCTGTGTTTGTTACAGATGGCATGTACCAATGTTCTGTTGTAGCTGTGTTTGTTAGATGGCATGTACCAATGTTCTGTTGTATTACAGATGGCATGTACCAATGTTCTGTTGTAGCTGTGTTTGACAGATGGCATGTACCAATGTTCTGTTGTAGCTGTGTTTGACAGATGGCATGTACCAATGTTCTGTTGTAGCTGTGTTTGTTACAGATGGCATGTACCAATGTTCTGTTGTAGCTGTGTTTGTTACAGATGGCATGTACCAATGTTCTGTTGTAGCTGTGTTTGTTACAGATGGCATGTACCAATGTTCTGTTGTAGCTGTGTTTGTTACAGATGGCATGTACCAATGTTCTGTTGTAGCTGTGTTTGTTACAGATGGCATGTACCAATGTTCTGTTGTAGCTGTGTTTGTTACAGATGGCATGTACCAATGTTCTGTTGTAGCTGTGTTTGTTACAGATGGCATGTACCAATGTTCTGTTGTAGCTGTGTTTGTTACAGATGGCATGTACCAATGTTCTGTTGTAGCTGTGTTTGTTACAGATGGCATGTACCAATGTTCTGTTGTAGCTGTGTTTGTTACAGATGGCATGTACCAATGTTCTGTTGTAGCTGTGTTTGTTACAGATGGCATGTACCAATGTTCTGTTGTAGCTGTGTTTGTTACAGATGGCATGTACCAATGTTCTGTTGTAGCTGTGTTTGTTACAGATGGCATGTACCAATGTTCTGTTGTAGCTGTGTTTGTTACAGATGGCATGTACCAATGTTCTGTTGTAGCTGTGTTTGTTACAGATGGCATGTACCAATGTTCTGTTGTAGCTGTGTTTGTTACAGATGGCATGTACCAATGTTCTGTTGTAGCTGTGTTTGTTACAGATGGCATGTACCAATGTTCTGTTGTAGCTGTGTTTGTTACAGATGGCATGTACCAATGTTCTGTTGTAGCTGTGTTTGTTACAGATGGCATGTACCAATGTTCTGTTGTAGCTGTGTTTGTTACAGATGGCATGTACCAATGTTCTGTTGTAGCTGTGTTTGTTACAGATGGCATGTACCAATGTTCTGTTGTAGCTGTGTTTGTTACAGATGGCATGTACCAATGTTCTGTTGTAGCTGTGTTTGTTACAGATGGCATGTACCAATGTTCTGTTGTAGCTGTGTTTGTTACAGATGGCATGTACCAATGTTCTGTTGTAGCTGTGTTTGTTACAGATGGCATGTACCAATGTTCTGTTGTAGCTGTGTTTGTTACAGATGGCATGTACCAATGTTCTGTTGTAGCTGTGTTTGTTACAGATGGCATGTACCAATGTTCTGTTGTAGCTGTGTTTGTTACAGATGGCATGTACCAATGTTCTGTTGTAGCTGTGTTTGTTACAGATGGCATGTACCAATGTTCTGTTGTAGCTGTGTTTGTTACAGATGGCATGTACCAATGTTCTGTTGTAGCTGTGTTTGTTACAGATGGCATGTACCAATGTTCTGTTGTAGCTGTGTTTGTTATGATGGCATGTACCAATGTTCTGTTGTATACCAGATGGCATGTACCAATGTTCTGTTGTAGCTGTGTTTGACAGATGGCATGTACCAATGTTCTGTTGTAGCTGTGTTTGACAGATGGCATGTACCAATGTTCTGTTGTAGCTGTTTATGCTCATTTTAATCAAGACTTGTGGTTATATTTCAATGTTATTATGCTAGAATATTTACATGGTTATTGCATTTCCTTCGACGAACGTACGTGCCATGATTGCATACATTTTCGTGTGAAGGTTTCCAACTAATGATATGCAGCTTACATGTGCATTCGCAGTGTTAGGCAGCGTTCGTCGCGAGAAAAGGCGTGTTTGCGCTGCTCCAAGGATGATCTAATTATCAGATCCCCGCAACAAGATAAGTCGCACATTTGGACTAAATACCTTTTAATTGGAAAGTGTTATTTTTGTCTTTGTATCATTGGAAAGAATATTTAATGTAAATATAAGTAATGAATAGCGATGTAATAGTTTCCATTGGGGGTATGTATACATAGGGTATACTTAAAGTTACCGTGGATACCTACAGCCGACAGGCTCTTTAAACACACCCAATGTAGTTCACACCCAAATGGAAAGTATTAACTCGTGATTCATTCCTTATCAAAAGCTACATGTATAAGTAATTAAGAATGTACGTTAAACATGCATTTATACTTCTAATATCTAGCTCTGCAAGGTCGGTCAACACAATCTCGATTCGCTGTTATTTTTACACCGGCATTTCGTTTTGTCTTTGTAAATATTTAATGTATACACTAATTAGGAAATAATATTTGTTTTGCCGTTATTCATTGGGGGGGGGGGTCAAGGAGACAAAATAACACACACACATGTATTATTTTACAGCATTTGTATTGGGTCATAGTAGAATGGAATAAAGGAGAACACAGCCGCCCCCTGAATCCCGGGGCCAGATATCCCCTATTTATCCATAGAACTGAAAAATTGCTATCAAAATGGTCTTATATCAACCTGAATGTGCACAATATATAGAATTGTACATATTTATGATAATATCACCATGCATTAGCTATAGTATTATGATAACTATAGTACATGGGGTATTATAGCCTGGGAACAGGCGTTTGTCTTAACTATGCTCATCACAAACCATAAAGAAACACAAAACAGAATATGCCTTTGTCGGACACGACGTGTAGATTGCCGCACGACTTGTAATGTTTTACCACGGGTAAACAGGCTATATATACATAAGATTTATGTTTGAGCAATATGCTTTGATATAAAATGTTACGCAAATGTATATGATGGTAATATGCGGTCGACTCGCCCAGGAAAAACCAGAGATAAACAACTCTTAATTTTAAGAGAAAAATAAAGCTGGAAACCTGTGCCCGATTGTCAATGTCATAACACTCTACGACGGGCCTCGTAAACAATACGCATATTTCATACAATACAATTTTAATATAGACATTAACTTAGTTATACGCTGTGTGAAAGCGTCCGGTAGAATGATCATAACTTCACTACACATTATAATCACACATTTGCCACGCAAAACACGTGCCTCTGCAAAATCGACAAATATTAACAACTATTGTGAACACGCTACGCGAAGGCAATCTGTTCACGCTATTACTACCGAAAAAAAGGTTTGACAGACACAACCAAAACACATACAACAGAAAAAAAGTGTACCCCACCATATCATACAGCATCTTTATATCAATATGGCAAAGGAGGCTCAATAACTTATACTCGATAACGCACGCACGTACGTACGTCGTACGCACGCACGCACGCACGCACACACACACACACACAACAAAAAACAATAACATTTCAACACAGCTCTGGCATAAATACGTTTATAGATTCCCATATTCTTCTAAAGTTATCTATATTATTATTAACAACTGCATTTCTTTTTGTTTATATTGTAATACTATGATATGATATGTTTTGCTCCTATTACTGTAAGGGGGCATTCTTGCATTCTTGCATTCTTGCATTTTACATTTATATATATACATTTTCAAAAAGATAATTATCAAATTCTTTGCTATCTCGTTATTATTAAGATTAATGTATCCAAAGATCATTGCATTTTCATTTAAAGGTGCAAATAAGTCTATTGATGGCGTTAATAAAGCAGTGATTAGTTTCCTAGTTGCATTGCATCCCCAGAATACGTGTTCTATTGTTTCATTCTCAGTCTTACAGAAGGTGCAAAGTGGGCTGTCCTTGTACTTTATTTTATATAGTAAATCGTTTGTTCCTAAAATTCTATGAAATATTCTTATTTGGAACCACTGTATTTTAGAATCTTTTGTTATATTGAAAGGCAAAGAGTAAATTTGTTTCCACTCCTCTTTATTAAATGTTACACTAGGCTTTTCTAACCATTTTGCTTGACTAGTTGGCATAGAAGTATTGTTATTTAAGATATTATACATTGCTTTTGACCCTTTCTTATTTATAGTTATGTCTTTTAGAGTGGGTGGTAATGTTGGTCTGGGTGGTATGACTATGTCGTTTGTAGTTATATTGTACCTTGTTAATAGTTATTTTACAGCATTTAAAACACCCTGGTAAACTAGATAGTTTGTTGTGACATTGTATGTTTTCTTAAATTCATCTAATGTTAAAATGGTGCCATCAAATTTTAAAAGGTCAGCTATGTAATGGACACCTGCATTAAACCAGGATTCTAAGAAGACACTCTTCGCACCATTTAATAGTTTATGATTATAAAACAAGGGTATGATACCTATACAATATTTTGCACTGCACTGTGCTCTATCAAATTAGCAAAGGCACCTAAGCGTCCTTCCAAAGCATGTTATTACTTTCTCTAGATAGTTTTTCAACATAGTGTTTTCCGCAATGGTATAATTTCTGCATTTCAGGTTTTTCATTAACAATACTTATCCAACTTCCACTACCTAATATTCTTCTTAACCATGTAAGTTGTAATGCCTTTATGGAAGCAGTTATATTTATCATTTTTAAACCTCCCCATGTTTACTCATTTACTAGAATATTGCTTTTTATTTTGGCAGTACCTTGCCAAATAAAATCGTAAATTAATGTATTTAAGTAATTAATAAGTTCCTCTGGTGGGTTTGGCAATGCAATAAATAAGTGGTTAAGAGTGGAAATTAATAGAGTTTTAATAACAGTTATTTTGTCCAATAGGTGTTAATATTCTTCTTTTCCATTGTTTAATAACGTTTTGGATCTTTTCAATTTTATCATTATAATTTATTTCTATTATCAAATCTACATGGAAATGTATGCCTAACATTTTGAAACTATGTTGATAGTTTCCATCTTGTTTTTATACTATCACTAGAAAATTTCTTTCTACCTATCCATACAACCTTAGTCTTATCAAAGTTTACATTTAATCCAGATATAATAGCATAATCCGATACAATATTTAATGACTGATTCAGAGATTCTGTTGATCATAGTTGTGTCATCTGCAAATTGTGATAATTTATGTTCTACGTTATTTATGTCAATTCCTTTAATATGTTTATTGCTTTTTATTTTCAAAGACAAAGCTTCTGCACACAAGATCAATATGTAACAGGATAAAGGGTCTCCTTGCCTACATCCACGGCCAATTTTGATAAAATCTGATAAAAATCCACATTGATTTACCGCGGACTGTGCATCTTTATATAAAATATCAAACCACTTTTTAATGGATGACCCAACATTAAAGAAAGACGAAGTCTTTTGAACAAATGACCATGACAGGGAGTCAAAAGCTTTTTCAAAATCAATCAAAAGAAGGAGTCCTGGGATGTCATTTTCTTCTGTATATTGCATTATATCGTATATTAATCTTGTATTTTCGCCAATATATCTGCCTTTAATAAATCCTGTTTGATCTTTGCTTATCAATTTATCCATAGTAGTTTTTATTCTATTTGCTATACAACCTGAACCAATTTTGTAAACATTATTAAGTAGTGTTATGGGTCTCCAGGTTTTCAAGAATTGTTTGGGTTTATTTTCTTTGGGGATACATGTAATTATACATTGTGTTTGAGAGATAGAAAGATTTCCTGATGAATAAGCCTGATTTATTGCTCTTACTACAAAGCATCCTAATTTGTTCCAAAATACTTTATAGAAATCTGCACCGAAACCAGAAGTTCCTGGACTTTTATTATTTGCCATATCTTTTAACACTTTAGTTGACTCGTGGTAAGATATATTTCCTTCATGATTACTGGATTCTGAATGTGTTAATTTAAGTGTATCAACATTATTTACAAATAATATTTAATAAAAGTTTTTTCAGCAAGATTAATTGATTTTGATTTAAATAACTTTCCATAAAACATTATGTTTCTTTGAGTATGTCGTTTTGGTCCTTTTTGATCAAACCATCACCAGTTTCAATCTTATATATTGTTTTTGAAATAAAACTATTTTTTTCTAAACTGCAGACATATTTGCTAGGCTTTTCACCGTATATAGACTAATTTACTCTAGATCGTATTAGATAGCCTTCGAGTTGTTGTTCCTTTATGGTGTTTAATTCATTTCTCGGTAAATGAAGCCTATCTAAATTTGAGTCAGACAGATTAGATTCAATCTCATTTATTTCATTTAATATATTTTCCCCTTTGATAGATTCAATTTCTTTTTATAAGAACCATAGGATATTGATTTCCCCCTTAATTCCACCAAAAGCGTTTCTAAGAATAACTGATCGTTTATTTTATACTGTATCTCATTATTTGGGATTTCCTTGATATTATCTGAATTATACACTAGTAACATGTTGTTTTATTTCATCAATTTTCCTGTTGATCGTGTTTAAATATTCTATATCTTTTAACAGCGAGTTATTATGCTTCCATAATCCTTTTCCATGTTTAAAATCATCACAATTTAGTCTTAGTAAAATAACTGAGTGGTCCGACTGAAAACTTGATTCAATGGAAGCGTTTTTACATACGGTAAGATAGTTGATGTTAGCAGAAAGAAGTCTAATCTGGCCTGTTGTAATGGGGTGGGTTTCCTCCATGTATACCTCTTCACATCGGGGAAGAACTCTCTATAAGGATCTAATAGCTCTTTTGTTTGAATATACTGTAAGACATTTTGCCTGGCATGTTTGTTATTTGTTGTTTTGTAATTAAAATAATCCATTTCTGGATTAAGTACTCAGTTAGTCTCCGCATAGCATGTATAGCTCATTTCCAAAAGTGTCGATAATACTAAATATTTTATTAAAGAAGTCAGAGTTTGGACCATACAAATTGATTATGGTAATTTTTTTCTCATCTACTGTCAAGTCTATAGCAATACAATTTCCATCTGGATCTGTATATTTATTATGAAGTTTATATTCAAAGTTTCTATTGAACAGTATAGCAACACCTCTAGAATTAGACGTTCCTGAACTAAATATAATTCATTGTTCCACTCAGAATATATGGATTTGTACATATTTGGTGTAAAATGTGTGTCCTGGAGACAATATATGCTACATTGTTTTTGTTTTAAGAATTTAAACACATGTAGTCTCTTTTTATTGCCATTTAGTCCTCGGTAATTGAGAGACAAAATATTTAAACTATTGATATCCATCTGATATAGAGATCAAATTATTATTAAAGTATATTGAGAAGCAAATTTATGATATTGAGCATTCATTGTATGTATACGACTGAACAGGCAAGTACATATAGGAAAAACAAATACTAGAACAAAAACAAAGAATTTTGTTAAAGGTTTACACCTCAACATTTTGGACAATCTAATAATAAAAACAAAGGTAAGCCTTTTTAGATCATTAATTCCTGGACATGGCATTTTTGTTAGGTATATATTTAACTGTAAAGAGCTATGATACATTTGTATTCCTGTTTTATACCAATCCATGTCATACGAATGGTTGTTTCATATACTACCTACATTACATGACATTTAATTCAATATTCAAAGTTTCTATAAAGGGATAATCTAGTAATCAAACAACACCCGATAGAGTGATACGCATATTAATGATACATAGGAAAATCTGGTGGGCAAAAGATAAACTTGCGTTGTACATGTATAAAGTGGGGTTACTTTCACACAGTCATTTTGTGTTTTGTATTAGCAAGTTCGATATCGTTTGGAATCTTATGCCACGATCAATTGTCAACATGATTAGATAGAACATGTGAAATATATATATTGTACAACATTTCATGCTTTTCTTGTTGTTTATTATGTTTGCCCACCAACATTATACTGATACGAGATGTGTGACGTCACTGCGATCATTCCTTATTGGATTTAAACATTATGTCTTGACAAGCGTTGTAAATAATAACTTTAACATGTATATTGTCGAGTATATGTATCAATTTTATTTACATTCTAGCATGTTATACAGAGTATATAGCTTTCGTATTACATGGTATAATATTTAGTTACCTATAGATGTTTAAAGAAACAAAACTAACACTCTTTGCAACCAGACACAGCAAATCACGATCGCCGCGAAAGTCAGTGTAACAACGCGAAATTAAACCCACTGTAACTCGCCCTCGGCATTTCTAATAAGGTAGCTAAGCTCTTGGATAAAAGGGTTAATGCAGAGATAACCAAGGTCAAGCATCATATTGACATTCATTTAGAATCATTCAAGGATACTATGAAGGCCGAGTTTGGTGCAGAAATTTCTGACATTACCCTTAAACTGTTTTCGTTCAAAAGTATTCCAGCTGCAGAGGCTCACTTTCAGTCTGATCTCATTGAATATAGTGATGAGGGACCTTGCCAGAATCTAGACTAGAAAATGTATTGAACAAAGTCAATTGTCTTATAAAAGAGGGTTTGAAAATTAATGATGTGGTTTGTGCTTTTGCCGAACGTAAAAAGTCAGCTTCTGAATCAAAGCCGGGTGTGGTCATTGCTCGATTTAATACACACGATGATAAGAGAAGGATGTTGTCAGTGAAATGGAAGCCTAACTCTCATAAGCAGTAATCCAGTGTTTTCCTGCATCATGATTTATCTCATTCTGACAGGCTGATGAATGACAACTTCCGCACTATACTTAGTGCTCTGAAGCAGCATAATCTGTCCCTTAAAGGATCTCATATTGTGCGTGAACGTTGATCGTGACAACGGTAGTGGGTCATACAATGGTCTGGGTCGTGACAATGTTAATAGCAATCAACATCATTTCCACCAGGGAAATGGCACAGGTAGTCAAAGGTCATTAGATGGTATGGTTTAAATCGTAAACATATACATAAGAATGCTAGATCAGGTTCAAGTGGTGTTGGCTTTTTTTTAAAGAATGAGATTGCCAATGAATTTGATATTTTGTTATTGGATTCTTCCTGTGAGGGCATTTTTGGTTAAAGTTAAGCCACAAGTTTGATAATTTTGTAATATTACCCTGTGTGTGTTATTTACCACCAGAACATTCTTCTAGGCAATTAGATGTTAATTGTTTCTTTGATAATCTTTTAACAGATATCTATAAATATCAAAATGAACGATTATTGTACATTTGCGGTGATTTCAACAACAGGTGTGGGGACTTAGAAGATTATATATGTGGAGTTGACAATTTGTCTGCGTGTAATGTCATTGACTTCAAAACCAACCACTATGGAGAGCTTTCATAGATTTTAGTGAATTCTAACATGTGTATGCTAAATGGCAGCAAATGTACTAATAATGAATTTACTTCTGATTCTGTGAAGGGTTTAGCTATGGTAGATTATTGTATAGTCATCCACGATGACTTGTCCAGTTTCAGTAAATTCTCTGTTGTAAGAACATCAGATATCATTGATAAGAGTGGCGATATTAATGTGCTGGCACCTACTGGTATACCTGACAACTCTTTACTCACATGGAATGTTGATTTTAACTATGTGCCCTATTTGGAATCTGAACATGTACCAAATAGCTTTGACAACATTGATGTGTCAAATGTGTCTGACATGGTTTTGAATAACCCAGAGTTATTAGCCCATGTTAATGTTGTCATTAATAAGCTAGAACAGGATTTACACAGTCAGCATGATATTGACAATGTATATGATGATTGGTGTAACGTTGTAAAGCAAAATATGTATACATCTTTACCGTATAAAGCTGTGAGATCTGGTCATTATAATAAAAGGCACACACCGGGAAAGGTATGGTGGAATGTGGATCTCACAGATTTATGGTCTACAGTTGGTATAGCAGAGAAAAACTGGATGAAATGTTTGAATAGGAGTGATAAAAATAAATTAAAATGTGAATATATACAGGTTCGCAAACAGTTTGACCGTGAAGTGCAGAGAGAGAGAGAGAGAGAGAGAGAAGAGAGAGAGAGAGAGAGAGAGAGAGAGAGAGAGAGAGGAGAGAGAAGAGAGAGAGAGAGAGAGAGAGAGGAGAGAAGAGAGAGAGAGAGAGAGAGAGAAGAGAGAGAGAGAGAGAGAGAAGAGAGAGAAGAGAGAGAAGAGAGAGGAGAGAGAGAGAGAAGAGAGAAGAGAGAGAGAGAGAGAGAGAGAGAGAGAGAGAGAGAGAGAGAGAGAGAGAGAGAGAAGAGAGAGAGAGAGGAGAAGAGAGAGAGAAGAGAGAGAGAGAAGAGAGAGAGAGAGAGAGAGAGAGAGAGAAGAGAGGAGGAGAGAGAGAGAGAGAGAGAGAGAGAGAGAGAGAGAGAGAGAGAGAGAGAGAGAGAGAGAGAGAGAGGAGAGAGAGAGAGAGAGAGAGAGAGAGAGAGAGAGAGAGATAGAGAGAGGAGAGAGGAGAGGAGAGAGGAGAGAGAGATAAACGTTTATATTGGTATACTATGCAGAATGAAATGTTAAAAGAGTTCAAAGCTGAACATTCTAAATTCTGGAAAACCATTGGTAAAGTTGGTGTAGGGTATAGTAACAAGAGGCAAATTCCAATGGAGGTGGTTATAGAAAATGGTTCTACAACTTCAAATGTTCAGGAGGTACTTGATAAGTGGAAATCTGATTTCAGTTCTATTTTTAATAATGCTAATCATACTGACATTAATTCAGAAAATAATTTTGTCGATGCTTGCTCAGAGAATTTGCCATTTAATAATAATATTACAATCTTTGAAGTAAAGACGGCTGTTGATAAAGAAACAATGGGAAAGACATGTGGGAGTAGATAATTTACCAAGTGAAGTGTTTAAGAATGATACATCTGTATTATTTCTTCATGTACTTTTCAATGTTTGTTTTAGTAATGGTATTGTGCCATCTTTATGGGGCAAATGTATAATTAACCCCATACCTAAATCTTCTACTAATGATGCAAGGGACCCTCTGTCATATAGGGGTATATCTTTAGCTTCAGCAATGCACAAATTGTATTGTAATATCCTTAACAAGCGGCTGAGTGCTTGGTGTGAAGACAATAACATGATCGCAGATGAGCAGAATGACTTTAGGAATGATCACATTTCTTCATTAACGAGTATAATTGATACACGTAAAAACAAAGAAAATCTACATTTTGTACCTTTATAGATTTCCGTAAGGCGTACGATTTTATAAATAGAGGTAAACTTTGGAATAAATTAAGATCAACAGGTATCACTGGTAAGATGTTCCTTGCTATAAAGTCACTCTACTCATCGGTATCGCTATGTGTTAGAATAAATGCATTTAAGACCGACTGGTTTGACATACACTGTGGTTTAAGACAAGGTTGTATTTTGTCACCGCTTTTGTTCAATCTATACTGAGCCAATAAAGAAAGTATCCACCCTATGTCTCTATCGATATATAGAAAAGGAGTACACATCCGAATTTCTAATTTGCATTGAAATAAAGAAGAAACCTTTTTTGATATCCTGTAAAATTTTGAAGCAGTTGCTATACGCATTTCATCGAAAAAACTTGATCGATATTACATAGAGGTCGATTTCCGAAATAACAACCGTTTCGATAAATCTGCATTAGCTATCGGGAAAGTTATAAATTCCATTTAATGGGATTTTTCTCCAGTGAAAGTGTGATGTTGGTTGCAGTGAAAGAGCTAATATCTCATGTGTCCGCCGTATTGTCCAATGCACGTCAATATCCGCCGTCGAATGCTGTCGACGTAACGTTGTATGTAATGTGCCGGTAGGTTGTTCCATTCAGCCTGCAATGCTGCTGAAAGGTCATGTACCGTGTTGATTACATAATGTGTTCTAACACGACGTCCTAACTCGTCCCAAATATGCTCGATGGGATTTAAGTCGGGACTAATTGCCGACCAGTCTAAAACGTTCACGTTATTATTCGCCAAGAAGCGTCGAGTAAGTGCTGCTGTATGGGGCCGGGCATTGTCATGCATAAGTGTGACGTTATGTCCATTAAGCTGAATAAACGGAAGCACTTCTGCTTGAAGAACATTATTGACGTAGGTCTGGGCATTAATGTTTCCGTGAATAACGATTAGACGAGTCTTTTGATCATTCATTATTCCGCCCAGACTAAAACTGAACCTCCCCCAAAACGGTCTCTTTCAATGACGCACGCATCAGCGTAACGCTCTCCCCGACGGCGATAAACTCGTTCACGTCCGTCGGCATGGCTCAAATTAAATCGCGATTCATCCGAAAATAACACTGATCTCCATTCAGCACGTCGGAAACGCCGGTGACGTCGGCACCAATCACGTCTCGCAGCCCTATGACGCCTTGTTAAAATTTGGCCAAAGTAGGGTCTGTACGGACGAATCGGGTCATTATTTTGCCGAAGTCGGTTCAGAACTGTCTGTGCACTGATTCCGTGCCGTCGTGCTGTTGCTGATGCTGACAGACGACGGTTACGTACATTTTGAACCGTAATGTACCGATCATCCGCCGCAGTCGTTACACGTGGCCGACCTCCTCGGGGACGGTCACGAACATTTCCCATGGTCTGGAAACGTGTACGCAAGCGGTTAATTGTTGCCCTTGTGCAGCCGAACAGCCGGGATATATCGGCTACTGATGCGCCAGCATTCAACATCCCGATCGCCTGATTTCGTTGGTCGTTATTTAGTCGTGGCATTATGCTTCGATTGAATCTGATGTGATCTTTTCGTATTGTTCGTAACTGCTGGTCAATCAGTGCAGTCAGATACCAATTCCAGATATCAACTATCGCTGCACGAGATGCACGTGTAAAACAAGATAATCGCTCCTTGCGGTTTAGTGCTTGGCTGATTTTTGATAAAACTAAGGATAACAGGTAAATAAATGCATGTACATTATGTATTGCTTATTTTGGAGAATTATTAATATTAATGAAATTATTCAAAAATTAAAAGTGGATATTTTCTTTTTTGGCTCAGTATATATATAAATGACCTAGCCGTTTACCTCAAATCACTTAATAGAGGTATATGCTTCAATGAAGAAAATATATGTATTTTAATGTATGCTGATGACATTGTTTTGTTAGCAGAAAACACTCGTGACCTTCGGCAACTACTACATGCTTTAAATGATTGGTGTGCTTTGAATGACGTGACTGTCAATAGTACAAAAAGCAATATTATACAGTTTCGCCCAATGTCTATTCCTAAAACTGATTACATGTTTCAATGCGGTGAAAGTGTATTAAAAGTTATTGACAAGTATACCTATCTTGGCATTGCTCTACAGGAAATTTAGATTTTAATGTAATGCTAAAGCTGTGGCTCAGAGTGCAAGTCGTGCATTAGGACTACTCATTGCTAAGTATAAGATTATTGGTGGCGTTCCATATGATGTATTCTCTAATCTTTATGATGCAGTTGTTTGGCCAGTTGTAAGTTACGGGGCTTCTATCTGGGGTAATAAATCTTACTAGTGCATAAATACCGTCCATAATAGAGCATGAGATAGTTCTTGGGTGTTGGAAAATACACACCAAACGCTGCTATTGTTGGGGAGATGGCATGGTAACCACCGATAGTACGTCAATGGAAATGTATTTCGACATCATGGGCGCGTGTTGCAACTATGGGTAACACACGTATTAATAAACGCATTGCACTCTGGGCTTCTGCTAAGGCAGGATCATCATTTAAAAACTGGCTTTTTGTGGTTAATAAGAAATTGCAACTATTCAGTCTGGATCAATATTGTGATATCGGTAGTTATATTCCAAAACATGCATTAAAGCTGTGGAAGGAAAATATATAGAGTGTTGTACAACTGACTGGTCAAATGCTATTAATAGTGCTACTGGTCCGTCAGGTAGAGGAAGGAACAAACTGAGAACATATAGATTGTTTAAGCAAAGCTATGGTATTTTGGAAATAAATGACTGAAATTAACAAAAAGAGCACTAAAGTGCAATTAATAAATGACTTAAAATAACTAATATCAGCTCTGATCAGAGCAGAAATGACATAGGAATAATAAAAACAGTACTGAAACATGCAATAATACATAAATTGGCGTTTTAGTAAAATATCATTACAGGTTTTGGCACATAGTCGAATCAACAAGGGATGTATAAACAAAGTGACACATATTTCAGAATGTGACATATTTTGGAACTCATCACACATTTGTATTGCCTTATCAAACACTGTCGAATATCCTCATATTTAAAACAATCCATAAAAACATGACACTCATCTTCAATAGCATTACAAAACGGGCATTTACGTTCTTCCAAAATCAAATTATCATACCTTCCAGTTTCAATTCTAAGAGGTGCAACCCTGCACCTAAACTTGCTAAATGCTGATCTATGTCTAACTGGCATAATAATTTTGCAATAGTCCTCAACACCCAGTGGTTACATAGTCTTAATTTGTATATATTTCTGTATGTAATTTATGTGGCTTTATATGGATTGTATAGTCTCATGTAATTCTATTTAGAATGGCTGTGTGCAATTTTATGGATACTATTATTTGTATTATGTATTGTATTGTACATGGATGAGACAGAAATAAAGATAATAATAATATAAATATATTTTTAACACCGAGGCCATTAAGTGGGCCGTATTGAGTTTCTGATAATAAAGAAGTTAATATAGCGAACAATCGACAGACTAGAACCCAGACTTTGGGTATTATCATAAATATTTGTAAGTCTATATATTGTTCACATTCATGTTGATATAAGACCATTTTGATGGCAAATTTCGAGTCATGTAAGATAAGATAAGATCAGATTAATTTTAGTTTGGGTCGGCAAGATAGCAACAATACAACACAAGATCTGAATGAGCTTTTGAACCGATCATATAGCATAAACTAATGGTAGAATTAGAATCCCTGATAACAGTATGCATATTTATTATTAATTGTAGATATATGGGGGAGATCTGGTTTGGGAGGGGGCAGGAGGTCTCCTTTATTGTGTCATAGAACCACACCGAGTGCCTGTGCTTAGGCATACGCGCTTGTGCGATTAATGTATTATACTTTGTGATATCGATATGTATGTACAATGATGAGACTTAAATATAGATTAATATACTAACGAATATTTCTTCCAGTTCGATTTATTGCCGGATGATCACCCGCTCACAATGGCCTATAGATATAAACTGAACGCATTCCTGTCTAGTTATGGTCAGGATGTAACTTTGCTATCTGTCTATCTTATCTTCGGTGTAAAGCCGAACGACATCACAATGTGTCACTTCTCTGACCCTGTGTGCACCGGACGACAAGGATGGGACCCGGATTTCAACCCAAATACAGTGGAAGCTCAAACGATGCTATTGGTATGCTATAGTCGACGATGTAATCCTCTTAGATAATCAGAAAACGCTTCTGTAGGAAAGGTACCTCAGTATTGGACAACTTTAATTGATTCCTCCGCCAGTAAATAAACAGAGCTTCAAATGATAGAACTTTAATTCACATGAGGATGTCAAACAAACGGCGTAAGCAAACACAAGGGACTGACCTCATCCCTGACTAGCTTGCAGTCGTATATGCACTAACTGCCGTACGATACAATAACTGCCGTACGCAAGTACTGGCGTGATCTCTTCTCTCAAAAAAGAACATGACACAAGTATTTGTATTGAAACAAGCAAAGATAGTGAAAACATACAACATTGCCACTTTAAACCCTTTACAAAAGTGATAATCTGTGATAATCTTTTCTCTTAAAAGGGGAAATTCTCCCAACATGGGAGGAAAGGTGAAACTTTTTCCATACTGCAAATTAATACATGTTGCCAATTACTTTTCTACAAAAAACTAATTGCAAAGACTTTACCACACCGCAACTTTAAAGATGTTGTAAATTCTACCATTCTTTGCACATAAACATATTTAAATGATAACAATATTCAACGTTCTTCTTCTTGAAGGACAGTCATTATAAGTAGCATAGGTATCAATTGAAGTGTCATAAACATGTAACCCATGTGAACGAAACCTTAAAACTGTCCATTACAATGTTTTTTACAAGGCTTTTAAGTCACCACATAATCGTCAATATATCTTGGTGGGTTGTGTGGACGATTTGGCCTAGAATAGTTGGCGGTTTCACTGTCTTCGGAAACTGACTCGGGCAAGTCATCTGAGTCGATGTGCACATCTGTATGAGATCTGACATCTTCAGAGAATGAATCTCCCGCTTGAGCACTCAGTATTGGAGGAATATCAATTGGTTCTGGTGGAAGGCACAGATCAGGAGATTCACACACTTCGTCGCTTTCAGCTACTGAATCGCGTTGCACAATATGATATGGTGAAATGGAATTTGGTACACGGTAACATTCACTGACTTTAACTTTGTATGAACTTGAGCGTTTGAGGTTTCCTGAAATCTTTTTAACAAAACACCATTCCTCATCTATAGACACTACTATATATCGACTACGTGCTTTAGATTTATCACGATCACTATAGAGGTACACTAGATCACCAACACTTATGGTTGATGGCTGTCGGAATTTTCTACCTTTATATTTTGATTTTTCACTGACGGGATGATTTTGGACACGTTGCTGGTGTTGTTGTATAATGATGTCCCTGTCCGACATGGGCAGCTGATCATGAGTAAATTTACTTCGCTGAGTCCAAAGCTCTCGAGCTGACATACCTCTGCTACGTAAGCGGGAGGTAAGTCTAGCTGTTGATATAGCCAAACTGAGCTCAGATACTGGACCTCCACCTGGATCGTGACGTAGTAGCCCTTCCTCTAATACACCTATAGCTTTCTCTGCAACTGAATGTTTTGTTCACATTCTTCATGCGGCCAATTTCAAGATTTAAATGGAATTATTTGAGTGTTTTGTTATCTTTTAGAGAAATAAAACCTGGATCAGGATCAACTCTGATAACTGCATGGGGACCATCCCGTGGATGGAGTTCCATAGCTAATTGCAGCAGGGCATTACGAATAGTATCATGTTTTTCATCACTTATGATGCAACTAGCAGTGGTACTTTCGCGAAGTACAAGTTGACGGTTACGCTTAAGTATATCTGCTGCAAATGAATCCTGCCAGGAATAAGGTGTTGGTACGCATTATATAAAGAGTTGCACCGATTCCATGCTTACTAACAGACCTATCAGTAACGATCCACAGGTGGTCCTCGGGGTTGGTAACACTATTGATATATGGGTTTCAAGAGTTTTCTGTGCGATTAAGAAGTTCTGTGTTAACTCGTCAGTCCAATCTTATCATGTGACTGCTTCCCAGCAATGGCATCATCGAGTGGAGAAAGGACATGAGAGCACTTTGGAAGGACTCCAGTAAGAACCTTGTAGGCGCCAATGAATGAGCGTAAACCTTTTACTGTATCTGGTTGTGAGCAGGAGGCAAGAACCGCAACTGTGTGAGGACGTGACATTTTACCCTGAGATCTAACCCAGCCCAAGATGGTGGTAGACCGAGGACAGATAACAGTTTTAGTCGAAGACAGACGTAAATTGCAACGCTTGAGGGCTAAAAGTATTCGAGTCCAATTGGCCAAAAGTTCTTCTGGTGTATCTCCTCCACAGTATAAATCAGGCTAACTTAGCTACAATGCCGTCTTGTAAAGAACCACCAATGACACGACACATCAACTCCTCAAGAGCTGTCTCAGACCCAGGCCCCATCGCACAACGTGTATATACCCTAACACCCCGAAATGGAGTAGCAATGACACACTACTTCATAGAAGGTATGGAGAGTGGAATTTGGTAAAATGCACTTGTTAAGTCAGAACTAATTATATATCTCCACTGCCCAATTGTACGTAATGTTGAATCCACTTCCGGCATTAGTGATCGCTGAGGTTTACTGTACCGGCCAACATCTGCGAATGCAGTGACCAACCGAAATCCACCATTTGGTTTCTTAACTAGGAATGATGGACTAAGATACTCTGCCGTAACACCAATATCTTCAGGTTTACGAAAAACACCCTGCTCTTCGAGTTCATCAGCTTTGTGTTGTAGTTTAACCAGTTTATCTCGCGAGTACTGCGAAACTCTCCCGTTGCGTTGAGGAGGTAAGACTGGTCCCATATTGACTGGGAATTTTACAGCTAAGGTCAATATGGGACCAGTCTTACCTCCTCAACGCAAAGGGTTCGAACCTCATTGGACAGGATGTTGTCAGGGTCAAGATTGACTGTATCTGAATAGAATGAGTGAGATATGGTCTGTTTGATTTAACTTGGTGGCAAAATGACAGGCAACATCTGAGGTACATGTATAATGAACTTGACAAAAATGTTCATTTTTCTTAATTGGTAATGGGTCTGTGGTATCATTCAAAAGACGGATCTTTCCCCCAGTAGCTTCAACTATATGTGGATATGGCCAAGGTACTGAAGACTTCACACACTCTGAACAGGGTTCTACTGCAAGGAAACTGTCAGGTTCTATGTCGGGTAGATTTTGCACTGGAGCGGAGCACACATGCTTGTGCTCGTCGTATTTTATTCTCTGATGATTGATGGGGTATCAAACCATAGGATATGATATTGGAACCGTCAATAATGATCTGGTATTTGGAAGGTCTAACAGAAACATCGTGCATAGTCATAAAAGGAATCCCAGCCAGGATATCAACATCCAAATCATCAACTACAAGGGCCTCAAGATGGAGAGGAATATTGTCTCTGGAAAGGGTAATGTGCATCTCACCTACAATATGCCAAGTGGTAATGCCATAGATCGGCCTGTAATGCAGTTTGATTTGTCTGTTTGATTGTTGTGCCAATATACTGCACGACAGAAGATTTAACCATATTGGTCAATGACCTGTGTCAAGAATTATTTGAAGCGGGTAATGTTTATAGAAAACTTTCAAATGGGGGGACTGCTTGGTACTGACACGACAAGATGAAACAGAGCGAAGATTATGTGGCAGTGTTTCACTTTCGTTCTGATATTCATATTCAATATTCGGATGAGCAGCAACAGAATGTTCCTCAGAGTCATAATTTTAACCAACTATTTGACGTGTATTTGTCATATAAGGTCTATCCTCCTCTGGAAGGTGCCAGCATGCACTCAGAAAATGCTGATGTGGTCTACCTGCTTGTTTACAGACAACACACATTGTATTTGATCGTCCTGGTGGATACTATGTACTTCCCGCATTTGAGGGTTTTGTCTTCGATGCCTTTCTAAAGGCGGTACGAAGGATCTTTGACTCATTAGATGTGTGCAATTCCTCAAGAAGGCTCCCTAAGGCTTGTGAAATTTCAGGTTTTAGAGAAGCAAGTGTTTGGCTTCTTAATTCTGTCCCATAACGCTGTTTCACTAGGTTGGGTAGGTCTTGATGTATTAGGCGTAACCATGTTAGTACAATGAGATTTTCCAGAGACGGTGATATGTCTTCATCGGTCTCTGGGACCTCTCCGTTATGGCGGATACTGCCATTAGACCGTAAGAGATTGTCCTCAATAAAAATGTTGAGCCGTTGGTATAAGTCTTCATGTCTTTCACCTGGTTCAAGGTGTATGTTATTAAAGTCCAGGAAGTGCGCACCGGTGGACGGGAAGCCATAATGAAGTCGATTCGACTGCCAGATATTTGTGACGGATGTAGGTTTTTAATGATTGTGTTTCTAGAAATTACTGGACAATAATTTGCGATTTGTCCCAGCATTAGTTCGAGGTTTGTCACTTTTTGTTCTGCAGTTCTGCGTCTGGCTTCTTGGGCATCATCCATCATTGAGCATGCCAATTAGTGGTACTGCTGCAGATTTCTTCTGCCATGTAAATCCATCTACCAGGAAGGCTGCAAAATTCTTGTCTAAACTGAGCGAATACTGCAGATTCTGTCTCCACGATTCAAATGTGGTTATTGTTTCTTGCTTGATTAAAGACCATTGTTTAGGGACCCGAGCGTTGGCCATGACTGGTAATTGACTAATTATTGTCAGTTCAGTATTGCAAAGTAAATTGTTATAATTATGTTACAGTTACACGATAAACTGCATCATTTGTATCGCGTTTGGTAACGCTCTGTCTCGATAGTCTTGGATTATGTGGGTACGTTAATATCGTCGCAGCTGCCATCACGCCAGTAAATAAACAGAGCTTTAAATGATAGAACTTTAATTCGCATGAGGATGTCAAACAAACGGCGTAAACAAAAACAAGGGACTGAACTCATCCCTGACTAGCTTGCAGTCGTATATTATGCACTAACTGCCGTACGCAAGTACTGGCGCTCGCAATACTTAAATGCAAATGGTATGCAAATAATATATACACACACATATTCCTACACCATTATCTTTAACTCTTTGCATGCTTCGTAAAACAAAGGATACACAGTGCATATTACATGATAGCGCAGTGATAGTGCTTCAGGTATGAAATACTCTGCGTTTGTGGCCAGTTGCTTCCGTTACGAGTGTGCCATGTGGGAAGGTACTGAAACCTCACATTGCATCTGACACCCCACTCTTTTCCACACCAGGAATGAGGTATCGAGAGCGATTGAATTAAGTTGTAAGAACTTGTTTCGCAATCGAACTAACATAATTTTATATAAAATATAGTTCAAATAATTGTAGCAGACGACAATTCATTAATATATCTGTTTAATGTGTAGCTGTAAACTAGTCATGGAGAATTTCATTTCCTTACGACACAATTCTAATGAAATGTCATGCCATATTTGACTGGTTTTCTTGGCTATTTTGTTTATTTTACGTTTATTTATCGTCGCTACCGGTTGCACATATGAGCGACGTCTCCTGAAGAGATTAGTCATTTTAAATATTTGGAGGATAGTGCAATAATACAATCAGATACCAATACCAGAGTCTACTCGGGTTCTTTTACGTGCACGGTGTAAAGCACCGACACGAGACCTCGTTTTAAAGTCCCATCTGAAAGACTGTTTTTATTAGGGTCAGACGGAGTTAATAAATAGCTATTAAAGTAGGATATATATCTATGTTGTGCAATGTACTTTTATCATAGTATGCTATGTGTGAATTGGATATACATTATCCACATGTATGTAGTAAACATCATCTGTTTCTATACATTTCAAGTCCTGCCGATCTATGACGTTATTGATTAACTAAATGTTGTAAACAAGTATCATCATTTCCATAGTAGTGTAATTGATTTGTTATCTTTGCTGATTTTTCTATGACCTCCATTGTCAAATAAAACCAGATTTATCCCGAAAGGTATGTCGGTCCTTTTAGTTGGAATCCTTTAATACGGTTTGTATATAGTTCAAACAATAACCAAATATGGACCATTGTCCGTAACAGTGTGAAAATGAGGCTGACAAAATATAAGCAATAATTATGTGCCCATAATTTTGTGCTATATTGTCGTGGTTACAGGAGTTGTGTGAGACACTACGGACATTACCGGATACGGATGCTGATGAACTACACATACAGCGAAATCCCAACACAGGGGAATATAACGTCAATTGTTTCATGGACAATATGCAAGCATTCTTGCAGGTAAGGTGAATCGTCTGCATCACGAACGAGGGTGAGTGCATGCATTCGAATTTATGCTGTGGCGAATGTGATATGTCATTGAACCAGACAGAGTACGTGTAATTGCACAGTTCCTAATCCATACATGATATAACAATAAACGTAAGTATCTGAAGAAAAACTGAAGCAAAACATGTGTATCTTGTATAATTAGGAAATCATATTTGTCTTGCCGTGGTATATCGGCGAAACAAATCCAATATGAAGCTGCTCGATTGGTCACATGCTTGACGCGATCTGTCTCTATTCATAATCTTCTCAATGAAATCGGTTGGGTTTTACTTGCCGATCGCAGAACCATTCAAAAATTAATAGTAGTGTACAAAGAAAAGAACGCACTTCTCCCTATTATTTACATAATCTTTTCCCTGCTACTAGTGGAGATCTTACTCAATATCCTTTACGATCTGGCGCAAATTGTATTACTTTGCCAAGACGCACAGAAACATACTCAAGATATGTCATACCTGACTCAATATCATTATGGAATGAGCTAGATACATCTAGACGTAATGCTACACACACTCCAATCATTTAAGAACACATTCTTATTAATCAACTGGGGAACGATACTATACTGTAATGCAATATCGTATCAGATATCGATGCAGCAACTTAAACAATGCTCTTTCTTTTAACCATTTGCGTGACTCTCCAATATGTTTATGCAATCAAGGTAATGAAGATGCGGAACACGTTTTCTTCGAAGTTTTATGTAATAGGTATAGAATTTTTTTATAAATTTGTCTTTTTTTCTGACCTTTCATATGATTTTTATTTACATTCTATTTTGCGTACTCTTTTCTAGAAAGAAATTCCGTCATTTAACTTAATCAAACGTTAGCTTGACTTTTTGGTGCGGGCCTTTGTCTAATGCCGTTAAAAATTGTGACCCAAACCATTTGTATTTTCATGCTATGTATTGTATATTTACGTGTATGACATATGTACTATTGATTTGCAATAAAATATGGTTAAATATAAAAAATTAATCACGATTTGGAGTTCTTATGCGTAGGAATTAACCACGCAGGCCGTAGGCCTAAGTGGTTAATTCCTACGCATCAGAACGACAAACCGTGGTTTATTCGCCAATATACCACGGCAAGACAAATATTATTTCTATTCTAACATGACCCAATGTAATGCTACCAACGAAGACAAGTACGTGTTACTTTGTCGGCTTGCCGCCTAATGTCTCTCCTTTCCGTGATTTGGCTGACGGCTTTACAAATTACCTCCCTGAAATAAAGATTTTCTAAATGCTAAAATCTAATGCTAATTTTCAATAGTAGCCAGAATTTATTAATATTTATTCAAACAATAATACATGTATGTATTAATAGTTCACGTTGGCAGAATAATGTATAATCATGAACAATATTAATAAAAATTTTAAAAAAATGTTTAGCCACGCCACCTACCACACTGTTATTTTCGTAAACAATTTAACACATTAAGTTTAAAAGTTGACAAACGTCAAACGCCGAGGGGAAAGGATTTGTTGCACTTCTTATTAATATTTGTGTCATGGACATGGACATTAATTGTGCTGTTTGAGATATTTCCCGTAAGCATGTTGCAGTTGCGTGACTTTTCTGGACATTAACGTGGCCAACTGTAGTGGGTGGGGAAATGGAACTCTCTTGGCCTGGCAATGCTAACTCCACCGATTCGCTGCTAATGTTGGAATCAGCAGCGGTCAGATGATTGGCTTGACGAGAGGTAGCATGATTAAGCGCCCGACTGACCTGTTCTAGTTCGTCATCAGATTTTACTTTTTACTATTTGCAGACAACGATATTTTACTACGATTTTTGTTTAAATCATGTAATTTTCATTCATAAATAAGTTTTTATACGGGGGAGGAAATATTCAACAGCCATAAAATAGATCTGTTCTAGCCGTGGTATATTGCATATTTTACAACGGTAGCTCTGTTCTTTGTTCTTTAGAACCAAATATCAAGTCATGTTAGAATGTATAATTTTCATTGTAAAACAAGTTTTCTTGATGTAAAGTACGTATTGTACTCCAATGGGATTGGTGACTTCAAATCACTTGCCCATCACCGCTATTATTTTGACATTGAATATATAACATAATTATATGAGCAACATCTATGCAGACATGTTGTCTCGGAGACCTGCTGATAGATGTCAATGATAACACATTTGAAGTGAATGTGATTGACGCCAACACATTGGACCCGACGTAATGTTAGCTAGTTGTTGTCTTCCTTTTGTGGACATTTGGTGAAACCCTAAGATTGTTTTCCTGAATTTGACAATGTATATGAACATATAAGAGACGATGAGCTTGAAAACCAGTCTTCGCCATGATAAACCTGGTAAGGACTTACAGAGGAAACACACTGTTGTGGACGATATCGTGTACTACAAGACACATATCCCAACAATGACCCGATGTGACTGTCAAACCATATACACTCACTGGCAGTGAAACAGTACAAGGAGGACAAAATGGGCACATGGGTGTACAGAAAACCTTTTATTCTATTTGACAGAAATATTACTGGACAAACTTGTGTAATGACATGTATCAGTATTTCGCCACTACGCAACCTGTCAAAGAAAGAAGGTCATTACAGATGATAAGACAACATCTGCAGGCAACGGAGATTACACATTGCCCTATGGAAAACGCTCATGATCTTTCTGGACCATATCCCACCACTTTGTCAGGCAATAAATACATCATTGCTTTCGTTGATTTGTATAGTGGTTGGCCTGGGGTTTTTACAGTCGGCTGATACTGTCGCTCCTATTCTGAATTAGGAGATAATTCATAAATTTGGTAGTCCTCTACAGATTGTGACCGATAACGGGACTGAGTATGTTAACAAGGTTGGTAATGGAACATTGAAGTCTCTACACAATCATTATGTATGTGCTAACTAAATTGTGACCGATTACGGGACTAAGAATGTTAAAAAGGTTGGTTATGGAACATTGAAGTCTCTAAACATTCATTATATATGTGCTATCTGAATTGTGACCGATTATGTGACTGAGAATGTTAACAAGATTGGTAATGATCTGTAGTCAAGTTGTTAACACGTTAGACTGGTAATCCAGGGATCGCAGGTTCGTTCCCCCATCTAACCCTAATACAATTAACAGTCTTTCAGATGGGATTTTAAACCGAGGTCTTGTGTCGGTGCAATACACCGTGCACGTAAAAGAACCAGAGGGGTTATTGGAATGGGTCTTTGTCTGTATCATTGCACTACCCTTCAACTATCTAAAATGACTAATCTCGTCATGAGGCGTCGCTCATATGGGCAACCTGTAGCGACGATAAATAAACGTAAAACACACAAACACACACATTATGTTTTTAATATAGTGCTTACTTTTATTAACGTGCATATTGATCGCCGTAGACTTTTTTTAAGCTGCACATATTTATCCTCAAAGGAAGAATCACAGGCAACTGGCACTGACTGCAGCTTTTATTAACCTGCACATATTTATCCTCAAAGGAAGAATCACAGGCTACTGGCACTGACTGCAACTTGCCGTTTACCCGTGAAAAGATGCTCAACTTCATTTTAGCGAGACCTCAATTCTACAATGTCAGTGTCTTCACCCCAGACTTCAACAATTACCTACAAGTAAGTATAAACTTTGTTTATGTTACAATAACCGCGAAACAAGCTATAACAACTGATATTAATCACTCTCGTTGACATGGATGAAAACGTTTATGGGGCCATCGTGTTGGAGGACACCGGAGTACCCGGTGAATACCCACTTGTCCGATATGGCGACCACCGGACCATCTCACATACTTCCCTCTCCGAGGATCGAACCCAGATTGCATTGGCGAGAAGCGAGCGTGCTAACCACTGCGTTAACCGGACAACCTATTATTGGTGGAGGCCAATAGAAGTAAGAAATCAACTACATTTCACTGATGCATAATAATCGTTATATAGCAATGTACACATATTCCACCACAGTCACTATTATATGTTTCATCTTTAGCCGTTCAATGTTCCGGCTGCTGCAATACTCTAGTGTAACGCTAGAAATAAGCCATAGTAACAGATATGTCAGGTTACATAGTATATAAAATATAAATGCCAATGCCGAAGTTATAAACAAGAAGTGGAAGTCGTGGTAGGGCGATCGCTTCAAGTGCGAAGGACCCGGAGTTCGAACCCCGTTGGAGTCATTACGACTGTTCCCTTAGACAAGGCATTTAAATTCCACATCGCCTCTTCTCTCTGCCTGGATTCCATCAGGAATGATGTCTCGAGAGTGATTAATATAAGTTATAAGAACTTGTTTCGCAATCGAGCTAAACTAAATTTGTATAAACTAAGCAAGAAAATATAGCTGAGATGTAACATACACAGAGACTGTGGAAAACATGTGGACCTCTCTTGCTACGCAAACTCCCTATTAAATGTGATATTTTGTTCACACTGGTGCACCAACATGTTCAGTGAACCATCATCGACATACACTACGAAATATTTACCAACACGCTAGCTATATAACATGCGAATAATTTATTGAATAAACTGATTTACAGATGTACACTTGTATATGATAGATATATATATGTTTTGTAGAAGATTGTTTGGGTTAAAGATCCACCCAAAACGACTTTATCTATGGATAATTTAGTGTTGTAAATTATTGGTTACAATATATACTTGTTAAGAATTTAAATATATTAAACGTGCAATGTTAAAGAATGATGTTGAAATTAACCAACATAAAACCAACTGGCCGACAAATGTCTAGAGTACTTACTAAACTAGAGTACTGACGAAAACCTACGTGTTCCTGTAGATGAACGAGTATGTTCATTTGGTAACGTTTATGAAGATGAATATCATTTTGTACTTGAATGTGTTATGCTAAAAGATATTCGTGTACAAAATATAAAGAAATACTATTAGAATCATAGAATTTTAAGTTGGTTGCATTAATGACAACTGAAAATGAGTATAATGAGACATAAGACCTAAAGCGTATTTGCATAATAAAGCATTCAATCAAAGGCAACATATGCTAGCATAGTGTTTATGTTAGCCATAGAAATGACATGTCTATTTGTTAACTACCATGTATATATATACTTAGGTATGTCATCATGAAGTTTATGTAGTCATACATTTATAATATGTGCATTTTGTTATTATGGTGTTCATACTATCTCCCCCTGGTGTGTAATAATCAATGATGTATGTTAAGAAATTAAGAAATAAGTCATGCAATCTCGCAATCCTTGCTATGCTGAGTTATATACATTATGTGTTATAGTGTTGCTTATAAATGGCCCATGTGTGGGTTTAGATGCAAATAAATATTCTTCTTCTCATTTTCGTGTTTGTCAGTTTTAGCGTCTAACATATAATCCAATTACTACGGACAGCGATGACGTCATTGGCAAACAAGTGATATCCAGGGACATAGGGCTATTGACGATAATAACATATTCTATTTCTGATTTCAAATATGTAGATTCCCATTTCTTACTGGTTATCGAATGGATACAGTGGTAACTACACCGAGGATTTCAGCATCTATGACCAACTCATCGGAGAGGAGACAGGAACATTTAGTACAAAAGTAACGACGAATGCAGGTGTGCGATACTATATATTTATATGCTTCACATTATTCTCGATCTTCATTCTAACAATAATTGTATATCAAGTATACGATTTGAAATGATTCAAGGTTTTGGAGGGGGCCTCCGTGGCTGGGTCGTTACGGTCGTCAACTTCAAATCACTTGCCCCTCACCGCTGCAGGTTCGAATCATAATAGGGTGTGGAATTCTTCCAATCGAGGAAGCTATCTAGCTGTCGAGCGGTATGTTAGTGGTTCTACCCATGTGCCCGTGCCTCAACTACTGCTCGGAGGGGCATCCGGGGTCTTCCTCCACCACTACCCATGTGCACGCCCGTGCCTCAACTACTGCTCGGAGGGGCATCCGGGGTCTTCCTCCACCACTACCCATGTGCACGCCCGTGCCTCAACTACTGCTCGGAGGGGCATCCGGGGTCTTCCTCCACCACTACCCATGTGCACGCCCGTGCCTCAACTACTGCTCGGAGGGGCATCCGGGGTCTTCCTCCACCACTACCCATGTGCATGCCCGTGCCTCAACTACTGCTCGGAGGGGCATCCGGGGTCTTCCTCCACCACTACCCATGTGCACGCCCGTGCCTCAACTACTGCTCGGAGGGGCATCCGGGGTCTTCCTCCACCACTACCCATGTGCACGCCCGTGCCTCAACTACTGCTCGGAGGGGCATCCGGGGTCTTCCTCCACCACTACCCATGTGCATGCCCGTGCCTCAACTACTGCTCGGAGGGGCATCCGGGGTCTTCCTCCCCACTACCCATGTGCACGCCCGTGCCTCACTACTGCTCGGAGGGGCATCCGGGGTCTTCCTCCACCACTACCCATGTGCACGCCCGTGCCTCAACTACTGCTCGGAGGGGCATCCGGGGTCTTCCTCCACCACTACCCATGTGCACGCTTATACTGCTCGGAGGGGCATCCAGGATCTTCCTCTACCAATAACAGCTGGGTAGTCGCCGTATCACCTAAGCTGATTATGGGACTTTACCCTTCAAAAATAAACAAAGCAAAAACAAAAGATCTCGGAATATGTATACTGTACATCATTGTAAACGTATATTGAGTTCGTTTGGAATATCCACGCTGATGTGCAGTTATTACGTATGTCGTAATTTCAGGCCATAAGTACTATGTTTAACCCAAACAAACTTATTTTAATCGATAGATATCATGTACGGTAACAACTTGAAGTTTGTGGCGATCTCCGTGGGTACAACAGTAAATGCCGAGCTTCTCGGTTACGTGGAAGGAGATCCTATCATGGAGAACTGGGAACAATTCTTCAATAAACAAGTACGTCTATCATTCTACTGCGTGCATTCTCGAGTGTCATTCTCTCGTATCATATAATAGGATATATTCTGTAGAATTTCTGATCTTGTCCAGTTGTGCATTAGTAATGCAATTTATTCATAGACTTTGATTCCAACAATAGTGTGCAAACTGTGGGGTAATCAGACAGTAGTAACTTTAATTGTCAATATAAATACAAGTACCTGTGGTTTTGTCTTTTTTATTTCTTCACTTTCGTAAATTTGAGAAACGTCCCATATCATATTGCATTTAAGGATTATATTTACGCTTACTTTAATTTACATTTACGTTAATCTTTACTTTTACATTTCCCTTTACGTTTAACTTAGAAAACTCTAATAAGGAACGTACACAACAATTTAATATTTAATAGTATTTGACATGTTGCATTTCAGCTGGCTAAGATGCCCGATGGATTGAAGATTGGCTTTCAAATATCATCTCATGAACGATGGCGTTGGATCACTACACAAAGGGTAAGCATCACATTCTATGATAAGGTGCACGTGTTGGATCACTACACAAAGGGTAAGCATCACATTCTATGATAAGGTGCATGTGTTGGATCACTACACAAAGGGTAAGCATCACATTCTATGATAAGGTGCACGTGTTGGATCACTACACAAAGGGTAAGCATCACATTCTATGATAAGGTGCATGTGTTGGATCACTACACAAAGGGTAAGCATCACATTCTATGATAAGGTGCATGTGTTGGATCACTACACAAAGGGTAAGCATCACATTCTATGATAAGGTGCATGTGTTGGATCACTACACAAAGGGTAAGCATCACATTCTATGATAAGGTGCATGTGTTGGATCACTACACAAAGGGTAAGCATCACATTCTATGATAAGGTGCATGTGTTGGATCACTACACAAAGGGTAAGCATCACATTCTATGATAAGGTGCATGTGTTGGATCACTACACAAAGGGTAAGCATCACATTATATGATAAGGTGCATGTGTTGGATCACTACACAAAGGGTAAGCATCACATGATATGATAAGGTGCATGTGTTGGATCACTATACAAAGGGTAAGCATCACATTCTAGGATAAGGTGCATGTGTTGGATCACTACACAAAGGGTAAGCATCACATTCTATGATAAGGTGCATGTGTTGGATCACTACACAAAGGGTAAGCATCACATTCTATGATAAGGTGCATGTGTTGGATCACTACACAAAGGGTAAGCATCACATTCTATGATAAGGTGCATGTGTTGGATCACTACACAAAGGGTAAGCATCACATTCTATGATAAGGTGCATGTGTTGGATCACTACACAAAGGGTTAGCATCACATTCTATGATAAGGTGCACGTGTTGGATCACTACACAAAGGGTAAGCATCACATTCTATGATAAGGTGCATGTGTTGGATCACTACACAAAGGGTAAGCATCACATTCTACGATAAGGTGCACGTGTTGGATCACTATACAAAGGGTAAGCATCACATTCTATGATAAGGTGCATGTGTTACATTCTATGATAAGGTGCATGTGTTGCATGCACCTCACACAAAGGGTAAGCATCACATTCTATGATAAGGTGCATGTGTTGGATCACTACACAAAGGGTAAGCATCACATTCTATGATAAGGTGCATGTGTTGGATCACTACACAAAGGGTAAGCATCACATTCTATGATAAGGTGCACGTGTTGGATCACTACACAAAGGGTAAGCATCACATTCTATGATAAGGTGCATGTGTTGGATCACTACACAAAGGGTAAGCATCACATTCTACGATAAGGTGCACGTGTTGGATCACTATACAAAGGGTAAGCATCACATTCTATGATAAGGTGCATGTGTTACATTCTATGATAAGGTGCATGTGTTGCATGCACCTCACACAAAGGGTAAGCATCACATTCTATGATAAGGTGCATGTGTTGGATCACTACACAAAGGGTAAGCATCACATTCTATGATAAGGTGCATGTGTTGGATCACTACACAAAGGGTAAGCATCACATTCTAGGATAAGGTGCATGTGTTGGATCACTACACAAAGGGTAAGCATCACATTCTAGGATAAGGTGCATGTGTTGGATCACTATACAAAGGGTAAGCATCACATTCTAGGATAAGGTGCATGTGTTGGATCACTACACAAAGGGTAAGCATCACATTCTAGGATAAGGTGCACGTGTTGCATGCACCTCACACAAAGGGTAAGCATCACATTCTATGATAAGGTGCATGTGTTGGATCACTACACAACGGGTAAGCATCACATTCTATGATAAGGTGCATGTGTTGGATCACTACACAAAGGGTAAGCATCACATTCTAGGATAAGGTGCACGTGTTGCATGCACCATATACACCAGTCTATAAAAAGGCACATAAACCATAAGTTGCATAACAGTATTAGTCTATTATAATATTTTATAGTGTCACCCCGTTTGAAAGAGACATCTCCCTCATGGCGATGGATTACATCAGTAATGAGGTATCCAGAGTGATTAATAAGTTGTAAGAACTTGTTTCGCAATCGAGCTAAAATAAATTTGAATTTGAATACACTAAAGAGACACCTCTTGCAGCATCATCTTGTGCCCAAGTGTCAGGCTGATATGCAACCATTATTTAACTAGCTGGCGGTGTTTGAACTTTCGACATTCAGCTCCGTATTAGGACTCCTTAACAAAGGAGAGAGTGTATATTAAAACACATTGTATCAGTATTTACAATATTTGCAATGGCAATACGTATGTCTGTAATTCTGAATGTACCCCACTTGTTTGTTCAGAACATCTTCGGGATTGAACTTGGTTAATATAATTATTCCAGCAACATACAGTTAGTCAGTGATTACTTAGATCTGAATATTAGCCTATGTGTGCCGTTATTTACCTACAACAATACTGTCTATCACCCAGGTCAATGCGCTGTATTTTCCAGTCTGATACTATGTTTGCCGTTATTTACCTACAACAATACTGTCTATCACCCAGGTCAATACGCTGTATTTTCCAGTCTGATACTATGTTTGCCGTTATTTACCTACAACAATACTGTCTATCACCCAGGTCAATACGCTGTATTTTCCAGTCTGATACTATGTTTGCCGTTATTTACCTACAACAATACTGTCTATCACCCAGGTCAATACGCTGTATTTTCCAGTCTGATACTATGTTTGCCGTTATTTACCTACAACAATACTGTCTATCACCCAGGTCAATACGCTGTATTTTCCAGTCTGATACTATGTTTGCCGTTATTTACCTACAACAATACTGTCTATCACCCAGGTCAATACGCTGTATTTTCCAGTCTGATACTATGTTTGCCGTTATTTACCTACAACAATACTGTCTATCACCCAGGT
>CM026390.1:10186552-10269101 GCA_014843695.1 Archivesica marissinica | reverse complement strand
CCCATCCACCTGCCCCGCCACCACCATAACCTCCCTCCATACTTTTGTCTGTCCTTCACAATGTATTCCGGACGAGATCTTCTAAACCATTGGTTTGTGTTTTCACGAAACATCACAGAAATGATCAGTACCAAGCCTAGTTGTGCTTATCATATTTTGCACAGTTATGGCTTAAATGGCTGTCAAGATATTCTAAATTCTCTTTAGTGGATTTTCATGAAAATTCACAGTAATGATCCGTACGGAGCCGTGTTGTGCATATCATCTTTGCACTCCATTTAATTCATTTTTCACCCTTTGAATGTTAATTAGTTTGCTGAATCACTTGGCACCTTTCATACTAAGCTCAATAAACAAAATTAAATGCGTTATTGGTGGCCTCCTTGTGGTTACTGTCAAATCACTTGCCCCTCACAGATGTAGGTTCGAATCTCACCGGGGGTGTTGATTTATTTCCAGTTGGGAAGCTATCCAAACTGGCTTTCTGTAGGTCGGTGGTTGTGCCCGGCCGTGCCAGACATACTGCTCGGATGAGCATACAGGGTGTTCCTCCACCAATAATAGATGGAGAGTCGCCATACACCCGGGATCTTCCTCCACCAATAATAGATGGAGAGTCGCCATACACCCGGGATCTTCCTCCACCAATAATAGATGGAGAGTCGCCATACACCCGGGATCTTCCTCCACCAATAATAGCTGGAGAGTCGCCATACACCCGGGACCTTCCTCCACCAATGCTAGCTGGAGAGTAGCCATACACCCGGGACCTTCCTCCACCAATGCTAGCTGGAGAGTCGCCATACACCCGGGACCTTCCTCCACCAATGCTAGCTGGAGAGTCGCCATACACCCGGGACCTTCCTCCACCAATGCTAGCTGGAGAGTCGCGATACACCCGGGACCTTCCTCACCAATGCTTGCTAGCTGGAGAGTCGCCATACACCCGGACCTTCCTCCACCAATGCTAGCTGGAGAGTCGCCGTATGACCCAAGCTGTTGGTGCGACGTTAAACCACCCAAAGATACAAAACAATGATGTGTGATTGCCACAGTTGTACTTTGTCACCATTTCCCACAGTTTGTCTCTCACCCATTTATTCTCAGTTTGTCTTCTCAATATCTTCAGAATGACAGGTGGCTTACATTCAAAGTCAGTGGGATGGTGGTCAGTTGATTGACACGGCTGTAAAATCACAACAATTCGACCCAAGCAGCCTACACAAGATTTGTATGACTTGACGGAGGAGGTGGTCAGGATTCATGCTAGGGCTGCGTCCATGGGGAGATCACCCCACAGCTGTCATATTGAAGGAAATAACACTGTTATGCTTAGTATCCCGATTTCTCAAAGTGTCCGGTAAGTTTGAGAGATTAATGATTGCAACACAGAGTGGGTGTATGAGTTTGTACAGTCAAACTTGTGTTAGTGGTCACCTCCATTAAGCAGCTAACCTATATTAAGCAGCCAGATTCCCAATATGGTGTTATGCCCATGAAGGGATGCATATAGTTTTCGCACTGTCCGTGTGTCCGTCCATCTGAGTCGATGTTTCCAGTACGAGCTGTAACCTATTTGGCTATGGCTGTAACCTATGTGGCTATGGCTGTAACCTATGTGGCTATGGCTGTAACCTATGTGGCTATGGCTGTAACCTATTTGGCTATGGCTGTAACCTATTTGGCTATGGCTGTAACCTATGTGGCTATGGCTGTAACCTATTTGGCTATGGCTGTAACCTATTCGGCTATGGCTGTAACCTATTTGGCTATGGCTGTAACCTATTCGGCTATGGCTGTAACCTATTCGGCTATGGCTGTAACCTATTTGGCTATGGCTGTAACCTATTCGGCTATGGCTGTAACCTATTCGGCTATGGCTGTAACCTATTTGGCTATGGCTGTAACCTATTCGGCTATGGCTGTAACCTATTCGGCTATGGCTGTAACCTATTTGGCTATGGCTGTAACCTATTCGGCTATGGCTGTAACCTATTCGGCTATGGCTGTAACCTATTTGGCTATGGCTGTAACCTATTCGGCTATGGCTGTAACCTATTCGGCTATGGCTGTAACCTATTTGGCTATGGCTGTAACCTATTCGGCTATGGCTGTAACCTATTCGGCTATGGCTGTAACCTATTTGGCTATGGCTGTAACCTATTCGGCTATGGCTGTAACCTATTCGGCTATGGCTGTAACCTCTTCGGCTATGGCTGTAACCTATTTGGCTATGGCTGTAACCTATTCGGCTATGGCTGTAACCTATTCGGCTATGGCTGTAACCTATTTGGCTATGGCTGTAACCTATTCGGCTATGGCTGTATGTTTTGGAGACATTCATCACCTACTGTAGTATTTTTTATTTTATTTTTTTATGCAAATTTATTTTACCTCGATGAACAAGTTTTTACAACTTATATTAATCACTCTCGAGACCTCATTCCTGATGGAATCCATCAACAATTGATGTTGTTTTATTATGCATATGACATACTATTAAGGAGCCATCTGTGCTAAGCAACCACTTTCTGTTATGCTCTTGGCTGGCTGCTTAGGACGGGTTTGACTGTATATCAAATGTAGCATTTTTATACAGGGTATAATCTAGAGGGCAATATGACGTCTCCCTCAACTGCTTCACTTCTCATTTTAAGATCAGGTTGAAGTATTTTCGTATGGAATATATAGAATACACTATATTAGTTCACCTTACACTTGGCATACAGAGCACATGAGTGTATATATATATCACATATCTTAGCTTGTATTCAGTTTCATACAGCCATCACATGTTTCTTATATGTACACACGTGTAATAACACCAGGAAGGGTTCTAATTTGTTGAGAGAAAAAATAATCCTTATAATTTGCCAATTGAAGTATGCAAGTTTCTTTTAAGACAAACTGAAGTCTCGATGCAGTTATAATGCTATTTAAAACAAAAATATAACGCTGCTTTGCGTAGTGACGTCATGATAATTTGAGTTGACATTTGGCGCTAAAATGGAAGTATCAACGTTATTTATTAAAACAAGCGCATTGTGGTAATGTGATCATAACGCGCTTGTTTCATAAAATATGATATGAACTCGTGTAAGATCCTATATATATATCTTATATATTACCAGCTATTATAAATGCCATGATATCATGTAATTGATTGTATTACAGAGCGAGCGTATCAAAAAACGTCATGTAACAGAAGGAGGTCTAGTGTTCCAAACCCCGGAGCTACAGTATTCAACAGCAGAAGCCATCAGTACCGCAGCTGATGTATATAATCTTGTCCTTCTCATTTTCTGGGTGAGTAGAGCCATTTAATGCCGTATAATTTGTAAGCTTGTGATCGTAAACGTACAGCCAATGTAGCACTCTTGATGACGCACTGATTTTTGCCAGGTGCCCAACTTCTTCCCTGTTGCCCAACTTCTTCCCTGTTGCCCAACTTCTTCCCTGTTGCCCATCTTCTTCCCTGTTGCCCAACTTCTTCCCTGTTGCCCATCTTCTTCCCTGTTGCCCAACTTATTCCCTGTTGCCCAACTTCTTCCCTGTTGCCCATCTTCTTCCCTGTTGCCCATCTTCTTCCCTGTTGCCCAACTTCTTCCCTGTTGCCCATCGTCTTCCCTGTTGCCCAACTTCTTCCCTGTTGCCCAACTTCTTCCCTGTTGCCCATCTTCTTCCCTGTTGCCCATCTTCTTCCCTGTTGCCCAACTTCTTCCCATATGCCCAACTTCTCCCCTGTTGCCCAACTTCTTCCCTGTTGCCCATCTTCTTCCCATATGCCCATCTTCTTCCCATATGCCCATCTTCTTCCCTGTTGCCCAACTTCTTCCCTGTTGCCCATCTTCTTCCCTGTTGCCCAACTTCTTCCCATATGCCCAACTTCTCCCCTGTTGCCCAACTTCTTCCTGTTGCCCATCTTCTTCCCTATGCCCATCTTCTTCATATGCCCATCTTCTCCCCTGTTGCCCAACTTCTTCCCTGTTGCCCATCTTCTTCCTGTTGCCCAACTTCTTCCCTGTTGCCCTCTTCTTCCCATATGCCCAACTTCTCCCCTGTTGCCCAACTTCTTACCTGTTGCCCATCTTCTTCCCTGTTGCCCAATTCCCTGTTGCCATCTTCATATGCCCATTCTCCCCTGTTGCCCAACTTCTTCCCTGTTGCCATCTTCTTCCCATATGCCATCTTCTTCCATATGCCCACTTCTTCCTTTTGACCAACTTCTTCCCTGTTGCCCATCTTCTTCCCTGTTGCCCATCTTCTTCCCTGTTGCCCAACTTCTTCCCTGTTGCCCATCTTCTTCCCTGTTGCCCAACTTCTTCCCTGTTGCCCAACTTCTTCCCTGTTGCCCATCTTCTTCCCATATGCCCAACTTCTCCCCTGTTGCCCAACTTCTTCCCTGTTGCCCATCTTCTTCCATATGCCCATCTTCTTCCCTGTTGCCCAACTTCTTCCCTGTTGCCCATCTTCTTCCCTGTTGCCCAACTTCTTCCCTGTTGCCCATCTTCTTCCCTGTTGCCCAATTTCTCCCCTGTTGCCCAACTTCTTCCCTGTTGCCCATTTCTTCCCTGTTGCCCAACTTCTTCCCTGTTGCCCATCTTCTTCCCATATGCCCAACTTCTCCCCTGTTGCCCAACTTCTTCCCTGTTGCCCATCTTCTTCCCTGTTGTTCTCCCCTGTTGCCCAACTTCTTCCCTGTTGCCCATTTTCTTCCCTGTTGCCCAACTTCTTCCCTGTTGCCCATCTTCTTCCCATATGCCCAACTTCTCCCCTGTTGCCCAACTTCTTCCCTGTTGCCCATCTTCTTCCCTGTTGCCCATCTTCTTCCCTGTTGCCCAACTTCTTCCCATATGCCCAACTTCTCCCCTGTTGCCCAACTTCTTCCCTGTTGCCCATCTTCTTCCCATATGCCCATCTTCTTCCCATATGCCCATCTTCTTCCCTTTTGCCCAACTTCTTCCCTGTTGCCCATCTTCTTCCCTGTTGCCCAACTTCTTCCCTGTTGCCCATCTTCTTCCCTGTTGCCCAACTTCTTCCCTGTTGCCATCTTCTTCCCATATGCCCTTCTTCTTCCCTGTTGCCCAACTTCTTCCCTGTTGCCCATCTTCTTCCCTGTTGCCCAACTTCTTCCCTGTTGCCCATCTTCTTCCCATATGCCCATCTTCTTCCCATATGCCCATCTTCTTCCCTGTTGCCCAACTTCTTCCCTGTTGCCCATCTTCTTCCCTGTTGCCCAACTTCTTCCCTTTTGCCCAACTTCTTCCCTTTTGCCCAACTTCTTCCCTGTTGCCCATCTTCTTCCCTGCTGCCCATCTTCTTCCCTGTTGCCACTTCTTCCCTGTTGCCCAACTTCTTCCCTTTTGCCCAACTTCTTCCCTTTGCCCAACTTCTTCCCTGTTGCCCAACTTCTTCCCTTTGCCCACTTCTTCCCTGTTGCCCAACTTCTTCCCTTTTGCCCAACTCTTCCCTGTTGCCCATCTTCTTCCCTGTTGCCCAACTTCTTCCCTGTTGCCCATCTTCTTCCCTTCCCTTGCCCATCTTCTTCCCTGTTGCCCAACTTCTTCCCTGTTGCCCATCTTCTTCCCTGTTGCCCATCTTCTTCCCTGTTGCCCAACTTCTTCCCTTGCCCAACTTCTCCCTTTGCCCAACTTCTTCCCTGTCCCACTTCTCCCTGTTGCCCACTTCTTTGTTGCCCATCTTCTTCCCTGTTGCCCATTTTTTTTGTTTTTGCCCAACTTCTTCCCTGTTGCCCATCTTCTTCCCTTTGCCCATCTTCTTCCCTTGCCCAACTTCTTCCCTTTTGCCCAACTTCTTCCCTGTTGCCCATCTTCTTCCCTTGTGTTTTTTGTTGCCCATTCTTCCCTGTTGCCCAACTTCTTCCCTGTTGCCCATCTTCTTCCCTTTTGCCCAACTTCTTCCCTGTTGCCCAACTTCTTCCCTGTTGCCCATCTTCTTCCCATATGCCCATCTTCTTCCCTGTTGCCCAACTTCTTCCCTGTTGCCCATCTTCTTCCCTGTTGCCCAACTTCTTCCCTGTGCCCATCTTCTTCCCTTTGTGCCCAACTTCTTCCCTTTTGCCCAACTTCTTCCCTTTTGCCCAACTTCTTCCCTGTTGCCCATCTTCTTCCCTGCTGCCCATCTTCTTCCCTGTTGCCCATCTTCTTCCCTGTTGCCCAACTTCTTCCCTTTTGCCCAACTTCTTCCCTTTTGCCCAACTTCTTCCCTGTTGCACAACTTCTTCCCTTTTGCCCAACTTCTTCCTGTTGCCCAACTTCTTCCCTTTTGCCCAACTTCTTCCCTGTTGCCCATCTTCTTCCCTGTTGCCCAACTTCTTCCCTGTTGCCCATCTTCTTCCCTGTTGCCCACTTCTTCCCTGTTGACCATCTTCTTCCCTGTTGCCCACTTCTTCCCTTTTGCCCAACTTCTTCCCTGTTGCCCATCTTCTTCCCTGTTGCCCAACTTCTCCCCTGTTGCCCAACTTCTCCCCTGTTGCCCAACTTCTTCCCTGTTGCCCATCTTCTTCCCTGTTGCCCATCTTCTTCCCTGTTGCCCATCTTCTTCCCTGTTGCCCAACGCCCATCTCTTTCCCGGGTGCCCATCTTCCCACGCGCCCATCCTCTTCCCTGTTGCCCATCTTCTTCCCGGGTGCCCATCTTCTTCCCTGTTGCCCAACTTTTTCCCTGTTGCCCATCTTTTTCCTGGGTGTCCATCTTTTTCCCGGGTGCCCATCTTCCCATGTGCCCATCCTCTTCCCAGGTGCCCGTCTTCTTACCATGTGCCCATTTTCTTCCCATGTGTCCATCTTCTTCCCGGTTGAAGATAGCTGTGCTTATGTTTCTGTTGTTTTATCCACATAATGTATCTTGTTTTCCTATTTTTCAGTTATATTGTCCAAACAACAAACCTACAGTATTACCGAGCGGTGGTCCGGATACCAAAAATTTGGTAAGATATTTAGATGTTTATATAACAATGAGTCCTATGCCATACTGTCTGTATGTGAGACCTCGAACAATTCTGTGAGATCTCGAACGATTCTGCGAGACCTCAACATGATTCTGTGATACATCAAACGACAAGCTGGTACAAGTTCAGGCGTAGTTTGTTAATGAAACATTAAAGAACAATAATTTCTGACCAGTGAGCAACCCATGGTGAAAGTGAGTGGCCTATGGTGATAATGAGAGACTCATGGTGAAAGTGAGCGACTCATGGTGAAAGTGAGCAACTCATGGTGAAAGCAACTGACCCATGGTGAAAGTGAGCGACTCATGGTGAGGTGAGCAGCCCCTGGTGAAAGTGAGCAGCCCCTGGTGAAGTGAGCGGCCCATGGTGAAGTGAGCAGCCCATGGTGAAAGTGAGCAGCCCATGGTGAAAGGGAGTTACCCATGGTGAAATTAAGCGACCCATGGTGAAAGCTAGCGACAACCAGTTAAAGGGAGTTATCCATGTAGAAAGCTAGTGACCCATGGTCAAATCGAGAACCCCAGTGATAGCGTGCGAGCGAGTGACCCATGGTGAAAATGAACGACTTGTGAAATCAAGCATCCCGTGATGAAATTGAGCAACCCATGGTGAAAGCGAACATCCCTTGAAGAAAGTCAACAACCCATTGTGAAAGTGAGCAAGTGAGCAACCCATGATGAAAGTGAGCAACCCATGATGAAAGCAAGTGGCCCATGGTGAAAAACGAGCAACTTATTATGAAACGAGCGACCCATTGTGAAAAGCGTGCAGCTTATGAAGCGAGCGACCCATAGTGAAAACAACTGATCCGTGGTTAAGTGAGCGACTAACTCATTGTGAAATGGAGCGACCCATGCTCAACATGACGATCTTGTTTAAAATGTCTGCCTGACCGTAAATGCAGTGTTTGAGTACTAATTATTTTGCTATTCATCGTTTGGATAACTGTTATTGGATGTTTTACTTTCTTCGTTCTTTTAGATTCCAGCAATGCATCAGCTGTTTAATGCTGTTTTGAGTGGCACGACCGCAACACGTGTCCATGCCGAGCACGTGTACAGAGTACTGCAGGAAGCTACACCCGAGGAACCAAAACCAGTCCAGTTAGTTACGGAAACAGCACCGGTGGAACCAGTCCAGTTAGTTACGGAAACAGCACCGGTGGAACCAGTCCAGTTAGTTACGGAAACAGCACCGGTGGAACCAGTCCAGTTAGTTACGGAAACAGCACCGGTGGAACCAGTCCAGTTAGTTACGGAAACAGCACCGGTGGAACCAGTCCAGTTAGTTACGGAAACAGCACCAGTGGAACCAGTCCAGTTAGTTTCGGTAGCTGTACCTACGGAACCTGAACCTATTGAGCTAGATACGATAGCATGCATCGAGAGTACTAATGCTCCAATGGAAATAGGAGTGTTCCGTGCAGAAGATCACATGTAAGTATGACACAAGCACCCAGGGCTGTCCATGGTTTCATTAATGTTGTATTGGCAACAAGGTTAATAAGCGTTTCCCCCTCATCACGATAAGTTCGAATATCACCAAGCGTTGTGGAATTCATTCATGTCAGTGGAACTGGCCTGCGGATAACACGATATTCTAACAAACATGCAATACTGCTCGGAGGGACGCATTGTGCCATCCTCCGCCAATAAAAACGGGAAAATCGCTATAGGACCAATGGGAGTAAGAGTGACTTTAAACCAAATGACAAACAAAACAGTTACCTTTGTGCTTGGCTTATATTTATGTGAATTTAGCTAACAACCTCATGCGGTGCTGGGGGAATTGTAAGTAAATTAGAATTGCGACCAGGCCCAGAGTTTATACAAATATTCTCACGCTCAGGACTGATTTGTTCAGCTGTGTGTAAATCTCGCACTCGACTAATCAAATCACTCGAGCTTGAGATCTGAGAAAAGTTTTATTACCTCGGAGCCCAGTGTTTTACACTTGCAATGTTGTAAGATGTGACATGTAGGCCTGAAAACTGTTCATGCTACTAATCTCAAGTCCATATTTCAATTTGGAATATAAATGAGAGCATCATGTGATCACCTTGTTATTGCACACATATGATGCTGATATCGGTAGAACAATTTTATCGTTCCATAGCATCATGTAGTACCTTGCCGTAGTGTCTTATGATCACCTTGCCGTAGTGTCTTATGATCACCTTGCTGTAGTGTCTTACGATCACCTTGCTGTAGTGTCTTATGATCACCTTGCTGTAGTGTCTTACGATCACCTTGCCATAGTGTCTTATGATCACCTCGCCGTAGTGTCTTATGATCACCTCGCCGTAGTGTCTTATGATCACCTCGCCGTAGTGTCTTATGATCACCTCGCCGTAGTGTCTTATGATCACCTCGCCGTAGTGTCTTATGATCACCTTGCCGTAGTGTCTTATGATCACCTTGCCGTAGTGTCTTATGATCACCTTGCCGTAGTGTCTTATGATCACCTTGCCGTAGTGTCTTATGATCACCTTGCCGTAGTGTCTTATGATCACCTTGCCGTAGTGTCTTACGATCACCTTGCCGTAGTGTCTTACGATCACCTTGCCGTAGTGTCTTATGATCACCTTGGCCGTAGTGTCTTATGATCACCTCGCCGTAGTGTCTTATGATCACCTTGCCGTAGTGTCTTATGATCACCTTGCCGTAGTGTCTTATGATCACCTCGCCGTAGTGTCTTATGATCACCTCGCCGTAGTGTCTTATGATCACCTTGCCGTAGTGTCTTATGATCACCTTGCCGTAGTGTCTTATGATCACCTTGCCGTAGTGTCTTATGATCACCTCGCCGTAGTGTCTTGCATAAATATGCCCTTTTATAAACCTAATATACCGGCTAGACATAAATATTTGTATATTTGGTAGACTTTGTATGGCACAGTGGGATATTGCAGGTAAAGTGATTTTATGATAGAAAATGATGCAACCATGCGCTAAATGACGCTAGAACATAGAGATTAGATGACGTCAGTGACGCGTTGACAACATTACCACACATGTAAAGCAGGTGGAATAAAATGTGTTATTTAGCTGGTTTCAATCAGTGGATTTATTTCACGGACTATTTTCTCTATTTCACTGGAAAGCGTAAAATAAATGAACATAGAGAGTGTTTAAAATGTGTGATTTATTTCTGTATTTTGAAGTGAGCCCAGTATCCTGCCTCCAGAAACGAGCCAGACTGCAGCAGACACGGACACTGGTTCCTGGACAACGGCAAGCTCACTGTCGGGAACCAGCAGTAGTAGGGGCGACTCGCCACTCGATAATACCGTCCTAGAAGACAAATCGACTTGTGACGTCGGTCAGTCAGACACTGTAGATACCATTAGCAGTGGTGATAACGCTGATCTGCAAACGGAAATCTCTGACAGTAGTGCACCAAGTACGCACAATGGAAAATCCAACGATTTATCGATAGCTGTTCAGGCAGAGAACACCTGTAGTAGTGCTGAAGATGCACCAATAAACAATGAACAAATGGCAGTGAGCTCTGAGCGGACGGCAGAGAGCTCCGAGGCGACACCTGAGAACTCCGAGGGGACGGCAGAGAGCTCCAAGGCGACGGCAGAAAGCTACGATGCGCCGGCAAAGAGCTCCGAGGGGACGGCAGAGAGCTCAAAGGGGACGACAGAGAGCTCCGATGCGACGGCAGAAAGCTTGTACGGGACAGCGATAACGGAGAAAGGTGCAGCCTGCAATGAAGAGAGACTACCAGATGATACCTGTTAGTGTGTGTTTGGTGCAATCGCTGTTCTGTTCATGTTCTGTTGTGCACACAGTTAAAAATGTTCTCTTAGAGTTAATTGATAGATTCTCATCCAAAGAAGTAGCCGAGTGGTTGCGGACGTTGACTTCGAATCACTTGCCCCTCACTGCTGTAGGTTAGAATCCCAATAGGAGGGTTTCAAAATCTTAAATACGAGGAAGCTATCCAACTAGCTTGTGGTGGGTTGGTGGTTCTACCTGGGTGCCTGTCCGTGACTGTATTACTGCTCATAGAGCCACCCAGGGTATGGCTCTCCAATAATAGTTGGGGAGTAGTCGTATTGGTGTGACTTTAAGCATCAAAAAACAAACAAGCAAATCATCCAAGAATGTGTGCAAAATGAGTAGTTGAGAGGGGGTAGCATTTGAATTTTGGGCAATATTTCTTAATAATTTGGGGCCAGCACCAAACAGGGTGCAGGCGTGGCTGAGAATCTATTGAATTAACTCATCGTTACTGTTTCAATAAAGTTAGCTTTACTAACTGTTTATGGGCTATGATCAATTTATCTGAAATTGTACTTAGAAAATGTCAAGATTCACCCCCCTTTTTAAGGGTTAATGGGACTGTGCGTAGTGGAACTGAAAGGCACATTACCTGTAGTGTGGCTGTGCTTACTTGCAGCAGGATAATAAAGCGTTTTACTTGACATACCATGTTATGTTACTACGGTTTGGTGATATTGGACAATTGTGGGCAAGTTCATGGATAAGGAACAAACAAACAATGTCTGTGTATATATATATATATACATTTACTATAGTGTGTTCACAACTATTGACACTTTTATCCAGTGATGCTACAATTTCCTATTTTCTCCATTTAATGTGATCGGCTTACTAGTAAGTAAAGCAAAAAATGAATATGAAATTTAATTCATTTACAAAATGTAGCAATATTATAACCCTTAACCTGCCAAATAAATTGGACGGAATGTGCAAACAACATAGATCCAGATAAGCCACGGCTGATCAGGATCTATGTTGTTTGCTATTCAGACACGTGTTCTAGCTCCACTATCCGAATAGCAAACAACATAGAGCCTGACTAACCTGATCAGTTGTGATTGGCAGGTTATGGGTTAAATGTTTACTCGTATCGAAATTGTACCTTTAAAAATACAAATTGAATTGTCCTCTGTGATAAGTCAAACATTTACAATGTGGCATTGCTGAGGGTGAAAAGACACGTATTTTAGTTAGTTTTACAGTTCTAAGTCTGTGAATGGTGACAGATATAAATCTGCAAGTGCAATATAACCATTTGTTATTCTTTTTGCATTAGAAATTATTAGCCGCATTGTCTGAGGTCTGGATAAAACCTGCCCGAGTGGTTAGGGTCATCCGTTGGCTTCAAATCACTTGGCCCTCACCGCTGTAAGTGATTCCCACCCGTGAACATCAGTTTCACAGGCGACATCAGTTTCACAGGTGACATCAGTTTCACTGGTGACATCAGTTTCACAGGCGACATCAGTTTCACTGGTGACATCAGTTTCACAGGCGACATCAGTTTCACTGGTGACATCAGTTTCACTGGTGACAGCCGACATCAGTTTCACTGGTGACATCAGTTTCACAGGCAACATCAGTTTCACTGGTGACAGCCGACATCAGTTTCTCTGGTGACATCAGTTTCACAGGTGACATCAGTTTCACTGGTGACATCAGTTTCACAGGTGACATCAGTTTCACTGGTGACAGCCGACATCAGTTTCACTGGTGACAGCCGACATCAGTTTCACAGGTGACATCAGGCTCACTGGTGACAGCCGACATCAGTTTCACTGGTGACATCAGTTTCACAGGTGACATCAGTTTCACTGGCAACATCAGTTTCACAGGCGACATCAGTTTCACAGGCGACATCAGTTTCACTGGTGACATCAGTTTCACAGGTGACATCAGTTTCACTGGCAACATCAGTTTCACTGGCAACATCAGTTTCACTGGCGACATCAGTTTCACAGGTGACATCAGTTTCACTGGCAACATCAGTTTCACAGGCGACATCAGTTTCACTGGTGACATCAGTTTCACAGGCGACATCAGTTTCACTGGTGACATCAGTTTCACTGGCAACATCAGTTTCACTGGTGACATCAGTTTCACAGGTGACATCAGTTTCACTGGCAACATCAGTTTCACAGGCGACATCAGTTTCACTGGTGACATCAGTTTCACAGGTGACATCAGTTTCACAGGTGACATCAGTTTCACTGGTGACATCAGTTTCACAGGCAACATCAGTTTCACTGGTGACATCAGTTTCACTGGCGACATCAGTTTCACAGGTGACATCAGTTTCACTGGCAACATCAGTTTCACAGGCGACATCAGTTTCACTGGTGACATCAGTTTCACAGGTGACATCAGTTTCACTGGCAACATCAGTTTCACAGGCGACATCAGTTTCACAGGTGACATCAGTTTCACTGGTTTTCTTGTTTTGCAATTTCTTGTTATGCAATTAACCACAGGCACAAGACACAATTTATTTTTTTGCGCTATGGTCATTTAGTAAGTAATGTTTACTGAAGGCGAAAGCGAAAACGACCACATTGCATTTCATGCTGTTCACGATAAAACAATGTGCCATTCTGGTGTTATTTGACCTATCTCCATCAAATAAAAAGTATTTGTTGATAGAATAAAGTCTTCCAGTCGGGACCACAAGAGCATATCAGTGATCTGGTCTATTTTACCTAGTTTCTCGTCGATGTTTCTGCATGAAATGCCTTTATTAAACATTACTTACTATATGACCATAGGGCAAAAAAATAAATTGTGCCTGTGCAATTAACAGCATGCAGTTGATTGTTTTCAGTTGAGATTGTTTTCAGTTGGGATTGTTTTCAGTTGATTGTTTTCAGTTGTTAGTTGATATCCATTAATACATATATTGCAAATTTGTAATGTATATAATTTCTAACATTCATTGGAATAAAATAATTGTGTTGCATTTGTAATTGTATACTGTATATTCCTATTTAGAAAATGTTTTAAAGCGACACTATATCGTATGGAATATAAATATACAATTTGAAATGTTTGCGTACAAAGAGCAATGCTGTAAACAGTGAGTTTTTTTATTGCAATATAACAAAAGTACGAGTTTCCTGAATCGGTTTGCCTCACCCTGTGCACATTCGGTACGCATTGGTCTCTATTGACAATCGGAACAAACATCTGCGCGGTAACACAGCTGTTTCAACATTCGTTGTTTCATCACGCATGCACATTAAGCTTTGTTTACATGTGTTTGTTTATCAACAATTTGCATATATGACAGTGCTATATTTATTATTTATTTTCTCTCTGTTTTTGTGGGAATATTTGGAAATGTTTTAAGCACACAATCATTGGAAAGTATATTTAAATATCTTGTACCTATTACCAAAAACCATCATTTATTCCGATATAATGTCAATTTAAGACTGCAAAATGGAGTTACTATAATTTACTAGACTAGTAGCACTGTTGGTATCTTTTCTCCTAACATTTTGATAATGAAATTCGTTTATTTATCGTCATCCCCTAGTTAATCGGGGTGACTCCTACACAACTTTATTTGTCATAGTCGTTAGTTACGTTATATTTTATGGATTAATGATTTGGCTATAAACTTAAAAAATTGCAATATTTTTTCGCATAAGTTTTATCTGCTTAACCCATTTCATTCTGGATACATTTAAAGGCTTTTTCAAACAACATAGATCCAGATCAGCCGCAGCGTAACACTGCATGCTGATCAGGATCTATGTTGTTTGCTACATAGCCAACCAAGTGTCCTAGCAAGATCATCTGAATAGCAAACAGCATAGAGCCTGATCCATGTTCCATAGTGGCTCTATGTTCTTTGCAAATACTGTTTGAACGGTATCCAGAATCAAATGGGTTAAATAGATGTTGAGTCGTTTGCAATCACCTTCTGTTGTTTTGGGGAACATTATGGGTATTTGTTAATATTTTGGTAACTGTTGTGCTAATTCTATACTGACTTACTTCCCTTGATTTAGGACATATTGACGTCAATAAGTACAGTGTATTTTGTTGATTATCTTACAGACAGTTTGCGCAATGATGTTATTAGGAGCCGTTGTGTATTGACTGGTCGAAGATTTCATGAATATGCCTTTTGTTTGCTTTCTTGGCAGTATGCACACAGCCTGCTATCATATAGAAAAAGGAAATGAGTTGATTTTTATATATTCATAATCAATCATACTTTATAAGTACAATTGTCTTAATAAGTATAGCAAAGTTAACCTAGAATTTCTTGGTGATCATCAGTTATTTGTGAATAATTTCACTGTATATTGTTTGATTTCCAGTTAATTAATCGCAATATTGGCTGAAAAATACAACAGATGCAAAAATTATAATTTTGGCGCTAACTATGCATCAGATAACATCTTTTCCCACAAAGTAAAGTTTGACACTACTCGCACCATTGATTATGTATAGTGTAAGTTGTAAAATTCGTGGATTTTTGTCAAAATGCCATAAACTTCTCATATTATCTCATAGCAACAATATAGAAAGTAATTACAGTCTACATTCATTACATCAAAGTCGGTTATGTCAAATTCTCCGGTAATCTCGAAGTTGCGTGAAAGTCCAGTTTCAGATACTACCATTTTACATATAGCTGGCTCCATTTACGTCAAATTTCGTGAATTGAAAATTGTTTGTTATATCAAATATATTTTGTGATCCCTTCAGTATAAATAGGTAGTATTTCACACTCGTTATGTCAAAGTGTCAGCTTACCGCCGAAGTGTGACTTTCATTCAAAAACATACCACCATGCCTGTTCAAACAATTTATGAAGATAGTTGACGGTGTTTACCGTGACAGTAATTACAATAAGTTCACTACAGGTTCACACTTATCGGCAATTAACCAATAATTGATAACCGGCTATAATAATTATAATTAATCAATTTGTTTCGACTTTAAGCTTTAACCCATTCAACACCAAGTAACTCACATGGACTGGTCCATGATATTCACTAACCAATAAATGAATCAGAAAATCACATTTGGACAAGTTCATTTATCAAAATGGGTAATTATGTCTAAAAATAGTCATATCACTGGCAAAAAGTGCAGATCCTGATGAGACGGCTCGTCACGAGCCGGCTCATCTGGATCTACACGTTTTGTAAGCCTATTTAGAGGTCTGTGGTGTTGAAAGGGTTAAGCTTTAACTTGTCAATAATTAGTGCGAAATTACATGTTTAATTTCAACAGAATACAGCAGACTATTTAATCGAGTATCAGTTTATTACTACATTTACTACTACACCCCCCCCCCCCCCCCCCCCCCCCCCCCCCGTTATGCACCATTATTACATCAGCGATTTTTTTTATCACAGTTTCGTATATAAATGTTATTTACTGCATTCAGTAATTATTAAATACGATATTTCAGTGCTTTTTTTATCCTGTCACGACTATAACAGACGAGACAACTTGGAAAATGATTCATAAAGGGACAAATATAATCTACGAGAATAATCATCTTGGGAAATATGGGCGATATCAATTATGTCGAAGTATTTTGTTCAGTCTGACGGAAATCGACATAGCGAATGTAAACTGTATAATGATAAAGTAAATATCAATAAAGAGTAGTCAAGGGAAGTAAGTCATGTACCAGTATTATGTTTCGACTTGGGGCCTTTTTAGCTAATAAACTTTATTAAAATAATGTTGATATGCACTTTTCATGTTAGTTTTTGTCGCTCACTTTAGTGGAAAGTCAGAATCACTAAACAATCACCTTTCCGGTGGCGCTGTGTACCGTCAACAATTACTTATTTCGTGATAGCGCAGTGGATGCGCGTTCGCTTCAGGTGCGAAAGGTCCAGAGTTCGAGCCCCACTGGAGCCGTTACGATTGTGCCCTTAGGCAAGGCATTTAAATTCCACGTTGCCTCTTCTCTCTCCCTCGTGGCGATGGTTTCCATCAGGAATGAGGTCTCGAGAGTGATTTATATAAATTGAAATAACTTGTTTCGCAATCGAGCTAAAATAAATTTGTATAAACTAATTACTTATTTGCATATAACTAAATAACCATCAAAAGTAGTGCTTTGATGATAACTTGCATACTGTTTCTAGGGTTCATGACCAACTTGCATACTGTTTCTAGGGGTTGTTTCATGACCAACTTGCATACTGTTTCTAGGGGTTGTTTCATGACCAACTAACAAGTCCCCCCCCATCCCCTGCCCTCCCAAAGAGTGACCTTGAACTTGAATAACTTTTATATCATTCATAAGTAATATTTTAATATTGTATGAGCAAGGACAGACAACATTATACTTTATAACGTGTGCCTCCCTATCTATTCAGTGCAAGAAACTGTTCCATGCATACATGTAGAATGTGACCCCCATAATGTAGATTATCTGATTGAGGGTAGGTCACTTTTCCATGCCATAGAATAATGACCCCTCTGTATGTAAACTATACGAGTGAAGGGGTCACTTTTCCATGCCATAGAATAATGACCTATCTGTGTGTAAACTATATGAGTGAGGGGGGGTCACTTTTCCATGCCATAGAATAATGACCCCTCTGTATGTAAACTATACGAGTGAGGGGTGTCACTTTTCCATGCCATAGAATAATGACCCCATTATGTTTACACAGTACGATTGACGGCGGGTCACTTTTCCATGCCATAGAATAATGACCCCCTTATGTTTACACAGTACGAGTGACGGTGGGTCACTTTTCCATGCCATAGAATAATGACCCCTCTGTATGTAAATTACATGAGTGAGTGGGTCGCTTTTCCATGCCATAAAATAATGACCCCATTATGTTCACACAGTACGAGTGACGGCGGGTCACTTTTCCATGCCATAGAATAATGACCTCCCTATGTTTACACAGTACGAGTGACGATGGGTCACTTTTCCATGCCATAGAATAATGTCCCCCTGTGTGTAAACTATATGAGTGAGTGGGTCACTTTTCGTAACTTTTCCATGCCATAGAATAATGACCCCCCTGTGTGTAAACTATATGAGTGAGGGGGTCACTTTTCCATGCCATAGAATAATGACCCCCTGTATGTAAACTATAGGAGTGAGTGGGTCACTTTTCCATGCCATAAAATAATGACCCCCCTATGTTTACACAGTACGAGTGATGGTAGGTCACTTTTCCATGCCATAGAATAATGACCCCGTGTGTGAGTGGGAGGGTCACTATCCATATCATAGGATAATCACCCACGTATGTGTAGATTATATGAGTGGGAGGATGTCACTATCCATATCACACAATAATCACCCCCATATGTGTAGATTATATGAGCGGGAGGGGCTCACTATCCATATCATAGGATAATCACCCCCATATGTGTAGATTATATGAGTGGGAGGGGGTCACTATCCATATCATAGGATAATCACCCCATATGTGTAGATTATATGAGTGGGAGGGGGTCACTATCCATATCATAGGATAATCACCCACATATGTGTAGATTATATGAGTGGGAGGGGCTCACTATCCATATCATAGGATAATCACCCCCATATGTGTAGATTATATGAGTGGGAGGGGGTCACTATCCATATCATAGGATAATCACCCACATATGTGTAGATTATATGAGTGGGAGGGGGTCACTATCCATATCATAGGATAATCACCCCCATATGTGTAGATTATATGAGTGGGAGGGTGTCACTATCCATATCATAGGATAATCACCCACATATGTGTAGATTATATGAGTGGGAGGGGCTCACTATCCATATCATAGGATAATCACCCCCATATGTGTAGATTATATGAGTGGGAGGGGGTCACTATCCATATCATAGGATAATCACCCCCATATGTGTAGATTATATGAGTGGGAGGGGGTCACTATCCATATCATAGGATAATCACCCCCATATGTGTAGATTATATGAGTGGGAGGGGGTCACTATCCATATCATAGGATAATCACCCACATATGTGTAGATTATGAGTGGGAGGGTGTCACTATCCATATCACAGAATAATCACCCCCATATGTGTAGATTATATGAGTGGGAGGGTCACTATCCATATCAGAGGATAATCACCCCCATATGTGTAGATTATATGAGTGGGAGGGGGTCACTATCCATATCAGAGGATAATCACCCCCATATGTGTAGATTACATGATTGGGAGGGGGTCACTATCCATATCATAGGATAATCACCCCCATATGTGTAGATTATATGAGTGGGAGGGGGTCACTATCCATATCATACAATAGTATTGCAATAAGCTAAAGGAAGGAAATCTGCAGGTTAATTGGCATCGACCATCGCAGGACAAGTGCATATCACCACCAAACAAATGGTTTAATCAAACACTTGTCCAAACATTGGTAAAATATACCAATGATGAGCAAAATAATTGGGACTTCATCATACTGGCTGATCGATATGGCATGGAAAATGACCCCCCTCACTCATATAGTTAATATACTGGGGGGTTTTTTTTCTGATTGAGGGTAGGTCACTTTTCCATGCCATAGAATAATGACCCCTCTGTATGTAAACTATACAAGTGAAGGGTGTCACTTTTCCATGCCATAGAATAATGACCTATATGTGTGTAAACTATATGAATGAGGGGAGTCACTTTTCCATGCCATAGAATAATGACCCCCTATGTTTACACAGTACGAGCGACGGTGGGTCACTTTTCCATGCCATAGAATAATGACCCCTCTGTATGTAAATTACATGAGTGAGTGGGTCGCTTTTCCATGCCATAAAATAATGACCCCATTATGTTCACACAGTACGATTGACGGCGGGTCACTTTTCCATGCCATAGAATAATGACCCACCTATGTTTACACAGTACGAGTGACGGTGGGTCACTTTTCCATGCCATAGAATAATGACACCTCTGTATGTAAATTACATGAGTGAGTGGGTCGCTTTTCCATGCCATAAAATAATGACCCCATTATGTTCACACAGTACGAGTGACGGCGGGTCACTTTTCCATGCCATAGAATAATGACCTCCCTATGTTTACACAGTACGAGTGACGATGGGTCACTTTTCCATGCCATAGAATAATGTCCCCCTGTGTGTAAACTATATGAGTGAGTGGGTCACTTTTCGTAACTTTTCCATGCCATAGAATAATGACCCCCCTGTGTGTAAACTATATGAGTGAGGGGGTCACTTTTCCATGCCATAGAATAATGACCCCCTGTATGTAAACTATAGGAGTGAGTGGGTCACTTTTCCATGCCATAAAATAATGACCCCCCTATGTTTACACAGTACGAGTGATGGTAGGTCACTTTTCCATGCCATAGAATAATGACCCCGTGTGTAAATTATATGAGCGGGAGGGGGTCACTATCCATATCATAGGATAATCACCCACATATATGTAGATTATATGAGTGGGAGGGGCTCACTATCCATATCATAGGATAATCACCCCCATATGTGTAGATTATATGAGCGGGAGGGGGTCACTATCCATATCATAGGATAATCACCCACATATATGTAGATTATATGAGTGGGAGGGGCTCACTATCCATATCATAGGATAATCACCCACATATGTGTAGATTATGAGTGGGAGGGTGTCACTATCCATATCACAGAATAATCACCCCCATATGTGTAGATTATATGAGTGTGAGGGTCACTATCCATATCAGAGGATAATCACCCCCATATGTGTAGATTATATGAGTGGGAGGGGGTCACTATCCATATCAGAGGATAATCACCCCCATATGTGTAGATTACATGATTGGGAGGGGGTCACTATCCATATCATAGGATAATCACCCCCATATGTGTAGATTATATGAGTGGGAGGGGGTCACTATCCATATCATACAATAGTATTGCAATAAGCTAAAGGAAGGAAATCTGCAGGCTAATTGGCATCGACCATCGCAGGACAAGTGCATATCACCACCAAACAAATGGTTTAATCAAACACTTGTCCAAACATTGGTAAAATATACCAATGATGAGCAAAATAATTGGGACTTCATCATACTGGCTGATCGATATGGCATGGAAAATGACCCCCCTCACTCATATAGTTAATATACTGGGGGGTCATTATTCTATGGCATGGAAAAGTGACCCCACCTCACTCATATAGTTATATACAGGAGGGTCATTATTCTATATGGCATGGAAAAGTGACCCCCTTCACTCATATAGTTAATATACAGGGGGGTCATTATTCTATGGCATGGAAAAGTGACCCCCCTTCACTCATATAGTTAATATACAGGGGGGTCATTATTCTATGGCATGGAAAAGTGACCCCCCTTCACTCATATAGTTAATATACAGGGGGTCATTATTCTACGGCATGGAAAAGTGACCCCCCTTCACTCATATAGTTAATATACAGGGGGTCATTATTCTATGGCATGGAAAAGTGACCCCCCTTCACTCATATAGTTAATATACAGGGGGTCATTATTCTACTGCATGGAAAAGTGACCCCCCCCCCCTCTCTCATATAGTTTACATACAGGGGGTCATTATTCTATGGCATGGAAAAGTGACCACTCTCACTCTTACTGTGTAAACATAGGGGGGGGTCATTATTCTATGGCATGGAAAAGTTTCTTGCACTGGTAGGCACACGTTATAAAACATAATGTTATCTGTCCTTGCTCATACTTTTTCTTATAGAATAATGACCCGTGGGTCATTATTTTGGCGGGTCAATATTCTATATGACACCGGTATATGCAAAAAAAGCTGAAACTTTATCATTTCTCAAAAACTTTTGAATATTTGCATACATATCTTGAGGACCAATTCTCTACACCTACAGAAAGTTCTGTTAATTAGTTCAGGGTATTTATTACTGACATTAGCCACTCTGGACAGTAAGTAGTCCCTTTGCTGAAATGTGCAGAGATGGACATTAGCCCCAGATGATACCAATTTGATTTGTTAATATTTTATTGCTCTATATACATGTATGCAACAATAACAATCGTATAACCGATAAATAATTAGCAAATAGGTTGGGCCACAAGTTCTGACAACATTAGTGATTGGCCCTCCCCATAGAAACAATTTGAAACACTACAGAATGAAAGCGGCGTTGTAACAGTTGTTACCAATGTGGGGAGGGGGTACACCAAATTGGACAATCAGTGTATTTAGCACTGGTATTAATTGGTATAGAAATGAATTTGTTGAGTATGAAACGTCTTGCTTATCACTATAGTGCTCCCCGAGGTAGAACAAAACGAAATTGGTATATTATCATCAATTAGGGTCTTATGGACCCGAAGCAAGTTCTTGGCATGTTCAATTCGATGATTCAATGTTTTTTCTTACTTTACTATATGGTATTGCTATTTTCAAAAGTAAAAAAATTGCAGGGTAGGGTAAATATTTTGAGAAATGCATATTTATAACACCTATAAAACGATACATGTTACATACCGTTGGAAAGGTAATACATTGTTCTAATTGTTTGGCTTATTTAATATAATGTATTAATGACGTCGGAATCATACTGATGTCATAATTAACATTTTGCCATCGAAACTAAGTGCGCATAATCTTGGTCTCAACACTTCGTTTTATTTTATGTCTCATCACAAAATTACACTATTTAGTGGAAGAAATGGAGAAAATAAAGAGTAGCTACTGTGAAAATGAACACTATACAGCAAGCAAGATGAACTTATATGCCATTGTTAAAGGGGAAGTGTAATGCCGATTTTAGCATAAAATCACATAAAATCACAAAATCTTCACTTTGAAGTGTATCAAGTGTCCATGTCAAGTACTAGCATACACAACCATAATATTAGGTTTTGTACCGATACATCAGACTAATATTGGTCTTCTAGTGTTACTTGGATGTTGTCCTTTAAACATTCTGCATAACAACGACAGTTTTCAGTACAAGTAAGTCCGGCCTGAATGCTGCTTATTATCACACATTGAATCTGTGCAAAATAAGTGTGTCATTGCTCTAACTTCAACTGGTGCTGGATCTTTCTCGTAAAAGACAGCTGCAATAGCACCATCAGGCAGTTTTCTCCAGCCATGGCCAATTGGGCTACTGACATCAGGCCGCTGAATGTGACTATGCTTCCAAATGTATAATTGGTAAGCGCAGCGACGTACGTGCTGTGTGAAAGCGTCCTCAATTGGTTGTAAATCGGCAGCAGATTTGTCTGTAGATGTAGCAATAACATATCTAAGTTCATCTAAATCGGCACACAATCGGCCGTTTTCTTTCTTCTTATTCACATACAGTTTCAAGGCATACAACCAAGTTATGCTATGCATCTCATTAGATACCTGTAGCTTGTCACCCAGCAATGATATCGGCTCAATGTCATGCATGTTGTTTTGTAGGATGTTGAATGCGGTTCGTTTGCCAATCCTAAACAATGAACTTGTACTATCACATCCCGTTAAGACATGTATTGCAGGTAGGCATTGTGTTAGAGCTGCACCAAATGTTGACGTCACTTCATTGATTGGGATTAATCTTTGCCTATTCGTCAATGTTCCTTCGTGACCAGTATGCATGTACATGTTGATGGGTATATCTCCGCGGCCACAGTAATACAACAGCAATACCAATACATCGGTGTCATCACATGCGAGTATGGTTGTCCACAGAATCTATAACATCCAGTAACATTCTTGTGTCAGCTTCCTCGTATGTACTGTACAAATGTTCCAGGTCAAACACCGACGTTTGTGTTATTTGCCTGGTAATTTCACAATTGTCATAGCCGCCTGCAAGTATAACGCAACTTCCAACAGGGATATGCACTTGTATATGTGCTTCTATGTACTCTGAAATATGAGATGTCAATGAGCCTTTGTTCTTTGAATGTTTCAAGAATCGTTTGTAATTTGGAACTTGGAACACTGCGTGCACCCAAGACTACATGTGACACAGTTTCACTACCACCAGCTCGTCGGTTACGCTCAGCATTTTTAATCGAGTCAGGCGTGTCGTATCGATCGAATACAATACAAGAACACAAGTTACAACTGATAGCCTACCACGCATGGTTGATATAAGTCTATTCATAACAATAGTTGCTAATTCATCAAATGTCTTGAACAATCTATCATTCAGTGTCTGGAACATGGCCATTCCATCAATAATGTATGCGGTGCTTTGCAATGGTTCTTGGCTGGATATGTCCGTGTGAGCTGGACATATCGATTCTATCTTGCATGCAAGATCTGACTTTGTAGTCTTTCGAATTGTTCCGTCGTCATTGAATAGCGCAGGGGGTACAGTGGCTAACTCGCGTTTTATAACAGTTTTCAGATCAACATTTCTTTGTTTTGCAACGGCTAATAATCGCCTGAACAGTACTTCTGAATTGATCTTCAGCTGTGTCAATTGCAGTGTGACACTTGGTTTCATATCAGCAAATGTTAATGGTTTAATTCTTGCATCGGGCTTCCAAAAGTTAACTACCTTGCTGTCGTCACATAACCTCTTCTCAAAGAACTTGACTGAATGTTTCTTCCCATTTTCCATGTACATCAGTGATGTGGCTATATCTTGAGATGCAACCAAACCAGTGGATATGTTAATCAACATTTCAGGTACATCTTCTAAGTCAAATGGATTTTGCCACTGGTCTGATATAATATCAACTATTTGACGTGAATCCTTTGCATCTCTTGTACTATTACTTAGCACTCTCGGTCTCATTCTTGTTGGCAATGCCACAAAATGACTTAAGGGTTATGGTTATGCTGCATACTATTCAGTTAAATGACGGGTAATCAGCCACCTGGTCAGAGCACTTTTGACCAATGTGACTGACTGTTCCATGGTTCGTTAGTGGCAACACAGTTTAATAGATTGTTGTTGGATCGCCGAACCATAAATCCCCCTTCAAGATGTTGATACGCAGGTGGGTTTTTGGATTCCAACATTCTCATCTCAGTAAGATATACAGGTAAGTACTTTGCGTAATTATTACGCCCAGCAGCCCACGGGATGGGGATTGCTTCTGCATCAGCATTCAGGTGTAATAGAAAATTTGCGCTGCGATCTGCCCGAAGTAGACGTAACAAAACATGCACTGCTTGTAGAAACTTAAACCAATAGTCAAATGTTTGTGATTGCTGTACCCCTTTACTTACAAACTTAATGATGGCTTCTGAAATTAGCTTCTTATTAATAGTGCCAATCAAATCAGTTGACAGATCCTTGTCATGGTATGTAAATGAACGTTGCAAATCTTCTAAGTCAAGCCGAAATGCATTAGTCATGAACTCCGTGCCATTGGCAGCCATCCATTTTGTCAAACCTTCAAACAGCAGTTCAGTTAAAGCTTCCATTGCCAACCTAAGTGCTCGAATGCCTCTTGACAGATGTTTTCCTTGCAAAAGCATTGTGCACGAACTATCAGCATACACTCGTGACACAGTCAAGAATGCATGCAGGCCACCATCAGCATACAGTTTACCAATGCTAGCTATCTGTGTCATCAGAAGATGCATCACGCCAAGCCGCATAGTCACCTTGTCTTACAACAATGGGGGTTTACTCCATAACAATTCCTGAGCTTTGCTATAAATGGAAAGGTCTGCTGTTACAAATATATGTTCTTGGCCAAGTGATTCTGCCAAACGTACTATTTGAATCAAGGCAGTATATATTGTATTCAGATCAGTGGGTGGAGCATGTATAAAAGGTAAGTATCGGATGGTTGTCACAGGCTGTGTAGATTCTGACAACATGCCATTAAATGCTGCCCACGAAGGAATCTCATTTTGTTTGGTTATATACCAAGACACCAAAGCAAATCCATGGAAACAGCTGTATTGAACGAAGACAGATCTTTGTCCATGTTGATGGAGACTGTGGCTGGAACAACTGGGGGCGATTGGGCGGTTTTCTATATCTCTCAATCAAGTTAGATTCATCTATACCATCACTTTCTGTCAGCGTCTTACTGGTTACTCGTGGTATGCGAATACTTGGCACATGTGTTGTGTTACGCTGACATATGACAGTCGCCATTGAGTGGGTTGTGGACTTGCCATCGAGTGTTTCTTCATTCTGATCGAAGTTGTCAATTGCTGCATCTATGGATGAGGAGTCTTCTGTCCCGATCGGGATCAATCCTGCAGGAATATACCTACATCTCCGATCAATTAGTTGTTTACTCCCATGGTCATGGTGAATTTGTACAGCTAGTCCAAGTTTTGTAATATACTCGTGATCTATAATGTAAATTGTTTAAAGGGAAATAATTTCAACCTTATGTGATGATGTTCTGCTCTAGAAACAGTTTATTCTCTGCATCATATTAAAGGTATTGGCATCAGAACAAATAGCTTAATGTTTTATAAAATAAATATAAAATGTTGTTGAATTGTATAATTTTATTTCGCATATCACTACAGCATCATGATCAATGATAACTGATAATGATGTTTCGATATTAATCAAGCGAGTACAATTGATACCCAAATCACTCATGTTTTGTACAAATTAATGAAATTATATATATAAATTCAGCATCACAAAATATATCTACTTCCGTTTTTGACGACTACTATTACATATGACGTCATCCTCATTTTTACTGCAAAATATATTCTTGCAACATCAAGTACAACTCATACCCGTTCCAACGGTATATAATATATACGATTTCATTTCATTGATAGTTGTTTTATTTTCAAAATACCCCTACCCCCTTTTATTTTAGGCGTTTAATAAACACTACATCATCTTATTAAAAACTCTATAATTTTCTTGAATCACCGTTTTGAATAGGCCAAGAACTATTTTCGAGTCTATGAAACATTAACCTACAAGAATATACCAATTTAGCTTTTTTCTACATCCGGGAGCACCCTAGTCAAAATTCCTGGCACAAACCACTGCTCTTAATAGGAAGGCTATGCTCTGCTTCTGGTATAATGCAGCGCACTCGGCTAGCACGAATGCATAGCTGTAGTGTGAAGCTTGCAGGGGCCCTGAGTTGTTAACATTGTTGCCTCTCACCACTTGAATCTCACCGGGGTTCTCTAGGTAGATGGTTCTTCATTTGTGCTGAATCACCTTGGGTCTATCTCCACCGTTTAATGCTTGGAGAATCACCTTGGGTCTATCTCCACCGGTTAATGCTTGGATCTCCATCGGTTAATGCTTGGAGAATCACCTTGGGTCTATCTCCATCGGTTAATGCTTGGATCTCCATCGGTTAATGCTTGGAGAATCACCTTGGGTCTATCTCCATCGGTTAATGCTTGGATCTCCATCGGTTAATGCTTGGAGAATCACCTTGGGTCTATCTCCACCGGTTAATGCTTGGATCTCCATCGGTTAATGCTTGGAGAATCACCTTGGGTCTATCTCCATCGGTTAATGCTTGGATCTCCATCGGTTAATGCTTGGAGAATCACCTTGGGTCTATCTCCACCGGTTAATGCTTGGACCTCCATCGGTTAATGCTTGGAGAATCACCTTGGGTCTATCTCCACCGGTTAATGCTTGGAGAATCACCTTGGGTCTATCTCCACCGTTTAATGCTTGGAGAATCACCTTGGGTCTATCTCCACCGTTTAATGCTTGGAGAATCACCTTGGGTCTATCTCCACCGGTTAATTCTTGGAGAATCACCTTGGGTCTATCTCCACCGGTTAATGCTTGGAGAATCACCTTGGGTCTATCTCCACCAGTTAATGCTTGGAGAATCACCTTGGGTCTATCTCCACCGGTTAATGCTTGGAGAATCACCTTGGGTCTATCTCCACCGGTTAATGCTTGGATCTCCATCGGTTAATGCTTGGAGAATCACCTTGGATCTATCTCCACCGGTTAATGCTTGGATCTCCATCGGTTAATGCTTGGAGAATCACCTTGGGTCTATCTCCACCGGTTAATGCTTGGAGAATCACCTTGGGTCTATCTGCACCGGTTAATGCTTGGAACTCCATCGGTTAATGCTTGGAGAATCACCTTGGGTCTATCTCCACCGGTTAATGCTTGGAGAATCACCTTGGGTCTATCTCCACCGTTTAATGCTTGGAGAATCACCTTGGGTCTATCTCCACCGGTTAATGCTTGGAGAATCACCTTGGGTCTATCTCCACCGGTTAATGCTTGGAGAATCACCTTGGGTCTATCTCCATCAGTTAATGCACGGAGAATCACCTTGGGTCTATCTCCATCGGTTAATGCACAGAGAATCACCTTGGGTCTATCTCCACCGTTTAATGCTTGGAGAATCACCTTGGGTCTATCTCCACCGGTTAATGCTTGGAGAATCACCTTGGGTCTATCTCCACCGTTTAATGCTTGGAGAATCACCTTGGGTCTATCTCCACCGGTTAATGCTTGGAGAATCACCTTGGGTCTATCTCCACGTTTAATGCTTGGAGAATCACCTTGGGTCTATCTCCACCGGTTAATGCTTGGAGAATCACCTTGGGTCTATCTCCATCGGTTAATGCTTGGATCTCCACCAGTTAATGCTTGAGAATCACCTTGGGTCTATCTCCACCGGTTAATGCTTGGAGAATCACCTTGGGTCTATCTCCACCGGTTAATGCTTGGAGAATCACCTTGGGTATATCTCCACCGGTTAATGCTTGGATCTCCACCGGTTAATGCACAGAGAATCACCTTGGGTCTATCTCCACCGGTTAATGCTTGGAGAATCACCTTGGGTCTATCTCCACCGGTTAATGCACAGAGAATCACCTTGGGTCTATCTCCACCGGTTAATGCTTGGAGAATCACCTTGGGTCTATCTCCACCGGTTAATGCACAGAGAATCACCTTGGGTCTATCTCCACCGGTTAATGCTTGGAGAATCACCTTGGGTCTATCTCCACCGGTTAATGCACAGAGAATCACCTTGGGTCTATCTCCACCGGTTAATGCTTGGAGAATCACCTTGGGTCTATCTCCACCGGTTAATGCACAGAGAATCACCTTGGGTCTATCTCCACCGGTTAATGCTTGGAGAATCACCTTGGGTCTATCTCCACCGGTTAATGCTTGGAGAATCACCTTGGGTCTCTGCTTAATAGAAATTGAATGTATACTAAAACAACATATTGGTAATTGGGCTGCTTAATACAGGTTGGCTGCCTAATGGAGGTGACCAACTAGCACAGGTTTGACTGTACACAGTTTGTTAGTTCTTATTTATCATGTGCTCATGTTTCAGTGAAGATGCTACTCAATGGCAGTAGGACATTCCTGACGTCTAGCGATACACTGCAAGTAAAGTTATCCCCGCTCACAAGTCTGTTGAGTAATATGGCCATGAAAAGCTTGCCAAATGAATAGAATATCACCGTACAGTAATAAATTGTTGTTGTTGATATTGTTAACGAATCGTGTACTTATAAAAGTTAGTTTGTTTTGGTTTTGTTTGTTTTATGAAAACTTTTAATTAGAAGTGAAAAATGCCGTTGACTATCAGGACTGTACGCTTGTGATTCCACAAGATTAGTAAAATACACCACATAATGTGGTTTAGTTGATAATGTTTTTGAATGTTTCTCTATTTTTGTCTGATTTTTCTATACCACATTTTGTGTTCAGTTGGTGGTATGGAAGCAGTCGTGACTGACAAACAGTGGCTGTAATAACTCCTATATAGTCTGGGCACATTTTTGTTTGGAGTAAATCTCGTAAGCTATTCAAGGAAATCAAATTAAACTTAAAACACCGATACAGGGCAATTAAGCAGTGTGCAAGAACCATAACTCTCTGTTATACTTAGCAAATTATCTCCCCTTTTCACTTTCCGCAACATAACTCGGAACAGTGTTGAAGGAAATCAAATGAAACTCTTAAGCATTTAAACAGGACATGAGGCTGATTGCATAGCTGTAATTATTTCTTCATAAACATATACGGACTTTATATCACAAACAGCCTTGTTATTATCTACACAGTAACAACGTGCAGTGAGTGATTTAGTGTTGTTACATGTTTCATCAACAGCAACTGCAGGTACGCCTGATTCAGCTGTTGGAGAATGTTGTAAGAGTCGTGGGTTACAATGAAGTGGACAGTGCACTTGAGCATGTCACACAGATTGTTCTCCCCGCCTGTGACTACATTGTACGGAGTTAGGTTCATGTGTTGAATGTGTTTCTAGTTCGCGATGATACGAATGTGTCAATGTTCGCAAATTGTGGCATAATTGTCTGTCGTCCGTTCACAAAAAGAAATCCAGCCAATGTGGCCAAACATTCAGTGTTAATTTTGATTATAAATTCGCACAATACGCGGATTTGATTTGGATATGTTTTACCGAATCTGATATTATTCTTTTGCACTCTATTAACCAATAAATAATCTGCTTTCATGTACTGTACATAGCACTTCAACTGGGGAAATTCAGCAGAGAAATGCAAGAAAAGTTGGTGACTATACTATTCCCAAGACATAAATTTTTAGCTTGCCGTTGAGGGACCAAAGGTCGATCTCCCATTGAAGCTTATCCAGACGTGTGTGTACCATTCATGTCTAAGTTGATAGTTTGAATAACACATGTAGGTAGAACTATTGCTGCACTCGACCATTTGTTGGCATCAGACCATACACACATTGCTACAGTCAACCCTGTCTTAAACAACCAGTCAATGGAATGATGAAAAGTGATAATACATTAATTAATGATCCATCGTACAGTAACATTTGGAAGATGTTGCATCCATTTCCTGCTATATGCCACAGAATCCTGAAGATATTCCAGAGAACCAAGCTTATACATGCATGCATATGTTTTAGTCTCCCTTTGAATAGTGGAGCATGGCTGTCCTACAATGTATGTGGGACTTCAGTGAGAAATGCGCCGGTCGCATTATAAGCACAAGTATATTTTACATTTGACTATTTACCTTAATCATTTTAGCATGTATGGCATTGTTTTAGCCAGGAACCTGAACTTTGAACATCATTTTGTCTGCCTGTAATTGTCTATTGAATAAGAATTTACACTGAGCATTGTTATATTTGCAAACTAACATTAGAAATAACATGTACTTTGTTATAAAACATTGTTGTACGTTACATACAGGGGGACAACAAAGTCCTGTACCTATATTGTACCTATAGGCATTTCCTGTACCTATATTTCTGCATAATGCTAAAGTCATATTTCCTGTTCAAACTAACTGCCACAATTGTCAAAACAAGTTACTATCATATAATTGTATTCGTTACAAAACCAGTACTAAATTTTTGCAATAATCATTAATGAAATCCATCCGTTTTAAATAAATGTTTTAATGTACTATTATAAACATTATTTTCACAAAGATAAGATAGTCATTTGTTCATTTGGCAGTCATAACTCCATTTCTCCGTAACAAATCATAATAGCCATGAAATTGATATGTGCGTACATGACGTTTAGCATGTTTTATTAAAGTTTCTGGCATAAAAAATGTGATATTCACATACAACACTGTGACATTCGCATACAGCGCAATTATTTGTCGTTTTAACAGGAATATGACTTTAATGAAAGACAACACTTTTAGAAGATAGTAAAATATAGGCTTGCTTATAATACAACAGGTCTTGAACAACGGAGCAAAAGGAGCTGATGCACCAGTGACCGTAACTATGGCACCCACATGACAATCGATCTGATCCTAAAAATGTTGGTTTTATTTTACTGGGCCGGCCAGCCATGTAGGAGACTAGTAGGAGTAGCACAGTGCCACATCGATGAAATATGACCAATATGTTGCAGCAAGTGTGGGGGGGGGGGGCGATGGAGAATTGATGCTTAGTGTGTAACAGCAAGGAAAGGAAATGATGGAGAGCCAATGCCCAGCTTAAGCTTAAATATTAGTAACGGTCAATGCTATAATAAATTTGGGAATACGGGTTGGTTACATAAGATATGTGGCCCCATTCGTACAGGTTTGGCTATGTTTACTGTTTAGTTCAAATCCATACTGATTGGCTTAAAATGAAACGGACATCTTATATGCGAGACAATTGTGTATATCATGACCACTGAGCCTTGTCGGACAATACAGTCAAACTCTTGAAATATTCAGAATTATCCCATTGCAATGACTACATTGTCGATAAACTAGCATGTCCATAATATATCTTAGTAGAAATGGACCAAATTGGTGCAGACACTCGATTGACGTGACCCTCGAGTTATTGAAAATCTGTGTACTGATCAAGTTGAAGAATTTGATCAGCAGTAAGATTGGTTAACCGTTTTCTCCATTATGGACTTGGCTTATATGCTACTGTATCTGAGTACTGTATCTCCGTTCATATGCCTGTCAGTTACCCATCATAGTTAATAAAGAGTTGAGCATCAAGCACCTGCGCATAGATTACTAGGAGTTATTAGTAAGAGTTGAGCAGCAAGCACCTGTGCGTAGATTACTAGGAGTTATTAGTAAGAGTTGAGCAGCAAGCACCTGTGCGTAGATATACTAGGAGTTATTAGTAAGAGTTGAGCAGCAAGCACATGCGCATAAATATACTAGGAGTTATTAGTAAGAGTTGAGCAGCAAGCACCTGTGCGTAGATATACTAGGAGTTATTAGTAAGAGTTGAGCAGCAAGCACCTGCGCATATATTACTAGGAGTTATTAGTAAGAGTTGAGCAGCAAGCACCTGCGCATAGATTACTAGGAGTTATTAGTAAGAGTTGAGCAGCAAGCACCTGCGCATAGATTACTAAGAGTTATTAGTAAGAGTTGAGCAGCAAGCACCTGCACGTAGATTACTAGGAGTTATTAGTAAGAGTTTAGCAGCAAGCACATGTGCATAGATTACTAGGAGTTGTTAGTAAGAGTTGAGCAGCAAGCACCTGCGCATAGATTACTAGGAGTTATTAGTAAGAGTTGAGCATCAAGCACCTGCACGTAGATTACTAGGAGTTAATAGTAAGAGTTGAGCAGCAAGCACCTGCACGTAGATTACTAGGAGTTATTAGTAAGAGTTGAGCAGCAAGCACCTGCACGTAGGTTACTAGGAGTTATTAGTAAGAGTTGAGCAGCAAGCACCTGCACGTAGATTACTAGGAGTTATTAGTAAGAGTTGAGCAGCAAGCACCTGCACGTAGGTTACTAGGAGTTATTAGTAAGAGTTGAGCAGCAAGCACCTGCACGTAGATACCTTGGCGTTATTAGTAAGAGTTGTATCGGATATTCAGACATTAGTTTAATTAGAAATTTAATGTGCAAACGAGTTGCGTCGTATTGTAAGCTTATATGATGTGGACTACTCCATGGGATTCTATGCTTGTATAATATCTGGAACAGTTGTATAAGATGCGGCCCTTCCGTCTTTTTGCACATAAGTTATGGCCCTTTAATCATAAAATTGAGTGACGATAGCGTACACTGGCACTGCTATCGCCATTTCTTGAGAATGTGAGTTTATTGTAAATATATGTACATGCATTTTTGTTTTCCACAATGTTAGTTTTTAAAATGTATCAGTGTACAGTTAATAATTGTATTGTTTCTGCATTTTCATTGTTATTTTTGGTTTCTATGGCAACAGGAAAGAAGATTAACATGCTAGCCCCGCGTGGCAACTAGCGAGATAAAATGATGTTGAATTGTGTTCAGGTTATCCTTCCTTTATTTTAGACAGAACAATTTTGGATTTTGTTATCTTCACAAGATGTGAATACATTGCATTGTTAATATGTTAAAATCATGGAAACCAAATGTTGTCTTTTTTCTCTTTCATAGTCCATGCTAAAAGGTTATAACACTTCCCAATCTCCAATTCGGTCTCAAGCTTCTGATTGATTCAGCTGAGTGGAAATCTCCAGACTCAACCAATCAAATCACGTGAGCTTGAGGACCCATTATCTTAATGGTGTCTACACATACCGGTATATCAAGGCCAAGCTACGCACTTGTATAGTATATGTGGTCAGTGGTATTGCTATTCATTTTGAATGTGTAGGCCCAGCTATTAAAATGAGGACTGAAGGTACGATGGTGCTGGGGGCATCTTCCCACAGGGACATTTTGAATCCTAGAACGTCAGTGGTGCACTCTGACCCATTTTAATATACGTTTTCAGAGATGTATTTTACAAAATCAGCCTAACATTGCTATGCAGAAATGAAATGCACGTTCTTATTTATATATATATATACATATGATCGCGTTGTAAGATATGTGACCACTTGTCTAGATTCTATACCATACTGACATGCCCCCTCAGCTTTTTATTGCATTTTTGACCTATTTGAATGTTCTGTGACTACCTGCAGGCTGGGCCTAATATGAGCTACGCGCCTGGTTGTAACGACGCCAATAAGTGTGATATAATACAGTCTATAATCTGATATGGAATGTAGACTGCTTCTCAACCAACATCATCAGCATGGATGCCGCCGTCCTTGAGTGTTTCGGCCCTTTAATTCCATGGACACTCTGGTGGCGGTGGGCCCACATTGGTGATCAGTCACTGCGCGTTGGTTGATTGCTTCCAGCTCCTCAGCCACAGCCAGCTTGAAGCCCGTTCAGCTGCTTGGCTCTGGATAGCCATCCTTTTCTCTACCAGTAGTCCCAACTGCTGTCATCGGTCTGCAAACGGACTGGGAACAGAAACCTCTCGCGCCTAATTCTACTGGGAACAGCCAAGTACGTCAACCTCGTTGCTTGCAGAGTTCCAGAAGCTCTGTATACTTCGCCTTCTTCCTTTCGTAGGCCTCTTCGCACCGTGTCTCCCATGGTACTGTCAGCTCAATGACGATGAGCTTCTTCCCTGTCTTGGACCACAATACAATGTCTGGCCGTTGGGTCGTCTGGACCACGTCGGGGAAAACAAGTATCTTCCCAAGGTCAACCTCCATGTTCCAGCCTGTTGTGCCATCCAGAATCGATGACTTGTGTGGTGTCTGTGTCTTCCTGGTCTCACTCGGCTTGACAAAGGCGATGTGCCCATGGTGGGGATGTTTACCACGTTCCTTCTTCCGCTCTTTCTCCAGCCAGTCAGCCAACTCCCTGAGGACTGAGTCGTGTCTCCATCTGTATCTGCCCTGTGTCAGTGATGTAGAACAGGATGACAGGATATGCTCTAGTGTACCTGTTCTGTCACATAAGCTGCATTTGGGATCAGCCGTGAGTCCCCATCGGCACAGGTTCGCTGGGGATGGTAGGAGGTCATAGACGGACCTAAGTAGAAATGAAAACCTCAGTAGCTCATACTTCCAGATAAGAGCTATGTGGAAAAGGGATCAACACTAAAGAAGCAAACTGAGATAGATACAGGCAGAGCCAGTTGTTTCGTCTGGAGTATATAAAGTAACCGTGTAGCAGATTTGATTGCTATTCGATTCAAATACATGTATCTAGTAATCTGACAATAATTTCCAGATGTAAAAATTGTCCATGGTGAAAAAATCCATTAATGCCCATAGCTAAGTAATCTAAATAGTTTGATAATTTCATGAAACTTGAAAGGAATATGTCTAAAGCAGTCCATAAAATGACCACTAAAGGTTAATACAAACTGCATGCAACCTTTGTTAAATTATAACTTGATTTCATTAGATATATTCGACAGAGATAAATTCAGTGGAATTGCTAGTGTCAATATGTACGCTGTGGCAAACACGTTGTCCTCCAATGTGTGTGGCTGACTAGCCCCCAGTGGGTGTGATGACCCACACTTCTATGTATCTCTCAATACAGTTGAGCTCCTGCCAGAGTCTAACCTATCATAGATCCACTGGCGTTGTCTACGGGTATTTTGTATCTTCCGTCTCACAATAATAACACGACACCGTGGTTTTATCTTTCTTATATATATATTTATTCTGTATTTCTTATTTTCTAATGCATATCTCAAGCATATATCTCTGCTTAATTCAATTATTATTATATTTGTTTAAGTCAGAATTTAGTCGTTTATTGCTAATTGTGCCAATCAACTCGAATCTCTTTAATCCGTAACTCCTCTCTTCATACAATCTCATCAATGTTTCCGCTTCAATAACCTTCGTCTCACAATAATAGATTATATTCACCGGAACTAAATATGTTCCTTATCTCGGCTGAATAATCTTATAACTCGGTATTTATTTTTAAATACGCAATTAACTTTCTTAAGTTAATTTTCTCTGTCTATTATTTTATATCATAGAAACAATTAATTCCTGTATCTTAATTTAAGTTCTGTATCTTAATTTTGAGATCACGCAACGATCCGTTCCTTGGATGTCACCTTAGTGTATCTAATTTGATTAATAAAGTTCGTTTCTTATATACAGATCAGCAATGGTCAAGTAGACTTACAGACGAACATCTGTTACGTTACCTACTATTATTAAGATTTTCCGCACATCAAAAGATTCGGCCTTTTAAAATTACACTAGTGCAATCAGTCCCGATAATTAATCTTTCCTGCGCAAAAATAGGATTGATATTTTTAGGCGCGAAAATGATAGCAGACGATATGCATAAGACAAATATATATAGTACATGGTAAATCAATGATGTCGTATATTAAATAGATTAATGTATTTATATATAACAATAATAACATTTCGTGCAAATATTGTTTGTTTTTCATATATTTTGCACAACGCCAACAAACAAAATCTCCATCGAGAACTTGGACTGCAACTGTGAATATTCCTTTTTAATTTAAAAAAACACCCGTTTGGGAAAGGTTCACATGCAGGCGCGTATGCAGGATTTGGAGGTCTCTGAATACCAAAATGTGTTGAAACCTAGACATGAATTGGTGCATTCTGATCAATTTGAAGACCTAAGTATAGAATATTGAAAGGTAATTATCTCTAATAATCAATATAGATACATGTATATAAATCTTTTTAAAGTTTCTTACTCGCATATTCAAACCTTAACCTTAGGCATGCCAGGTCAACATTTAACCGATTACGTTATGCGGCCTTCCGTTGCAGATTCTGTGAACATGTTGGATACATTATTAGTGAATGACGTCGTTCAAATGGTCTCAATCGGTTTCAGTCTGAACAAATGTTTATATTCTTGTTATACTGGGAATTTGAACATTAGTTCATGCATGAATCATGTCATGATAGAACGCTAGTAGTCTACGATCTTTTCCAACGGAAAAGAAACAAACTGCTTGTCGCGTTTGGATTTTCCAACACTTCACCGCCATTGATTTTTCGTAAAGTAGAATGTACCTGCAAATAAAACCTTTAGCGAATTATCAGAAGTTGGTTTGCTTAACTGTGACGATGGATTGGAATAGAATCGTTATGTATTCAAATCCATGAAGAATCTACCAGAGTTAACTGCAAACAACGAAATCTTGTTTCGCAGTTTATCTACACTGGTACATTTTCCGATTGTTTATAAGCAAACTGTAACTTGGAAACGACTAATTTATAATTGGAAATCCGTTTGTGCATACCAGAATGTCTAATTAAAGGCAATAGCAAACGAAATATGCACATCCATTGAAGCTAATTCTGTAAAATGGGGTACTTGTATACAGAATGAAATGGTACCACTACCTATATATTATAAAACAGGCTCGAGTTTACGTAGAATGTATACGCTTGAAATATTGTGTACCATGTCCGAGTCACCTAACATTTGGAACTAGCAAAGATGGCGCCCAAAACGTAAAGTGATACCTGTACTTTTAAGAATGAAGCTGCAAATGAAATATCGGTCTAGAAAGATCCAGTATCTCTGAAACGTAGTTTAAATTACACGAAGCAGTGTTAGAAACAGGGAGGATAGTACTACAATCACAGATGAATGAAAATGGTCTGTAATTTTGGGTTTGTTCTCAAAATCAACTGGAAAGAATATTGTATTGTAAGTATATTAAAAATTAGGAAATATATAAAATATTTAAATAAACATGTAAATATATATGCTCCAGTGTAGCTTTTGTGGTTATTTGACATGCTTAAGTAGTTATTTCGCATGCATTGTTTGCAAATGTTGAACAAGAGTCGTTGGTATATTTCTACTCCAGTCAAGATAAATATAGCCTTAAAACAGCATTACATCGTAAAAAAGGATGTTTTGTGTAAAATATCAATACTAATGTGTGTGTCTTTATAAAAATCGAAATAGTCGCTCAGAAACGATAAAATTCCAATAAATACAAAGCGTCGTATTCGCGAATTTGTTTATCAACAAACCAAATGTAAACACGCACAGCGTGCATGCGTGAAACAGCGGATGTAGAAAAGCACGTTGAACATGACATAATTATATGTATGTCAAACCCCATGCGAGGACCTAGACAACAGTGGTTATAAATCGACATATCAAGTAATTCAATTAAAACAGACATCGTATGGCAAATGGGGAGGATTTAGAAAGACAAAGACATTGAAATTCACCAATGCCGTCGCGTATTATCTACTAAACGCAAGGTTTGTTGCTACGTTTTATTTTGTAAGAATTATTTTAGTTTTGAGCACTAACGATGTATCTTATAACTACCAGTAGTTGTATAATCATTGTAGCGCTTAAAATCAACATACTATGGTATATGTCAATGGACATACTTGTTTACAAATAATCGCTATAATGTATGCGCCCTCCAGCTGGGAAGGGGTTAGAATATCCCAGCTGTCGCACTACAGAGGGGTACAACCCCCCCCCCCCAAATGTGCCTGCCTGTTTGCCGTGGGCGGAGACCTGTGTCGCCTGATGAGAGGATCCTGGTGGTTGAGTAGAATCAGTGTTGGCAAATAATACCCTGTTTCCACAACACACCACTTCGGCCTTAAGTTGGGTTAAACGGGAGGTCAGGAAAGCCCGTCCTTGATCAATCGGCTGGTCATGCCGAGCCCTAGGGCATCGTTAATCTTAAACACATATGTCCAAAATTTATCTTGAAAACAAATATTGATTCTCTAAATATTTATACTCTTTCATTGTCTTCTTTTTGATGCCCTAGAAGGCGGTAGCTCATGGGCTAATCGGGTGAAAGTTTGATGTTTGATTGACTTTTGTAACCTCCCAAGGATAGTCTAAACTTGGTAGGACCTTCTGTGGGAATACACTTGTCCAGTCTAGTCCTTTCATTCTGAGTATATCATTGATGTATCCCTGTCATGATCTGTGATGGATTTCCCCAGATCATGTCCCCTTGTTGGGCTCCGAGACGGGTGGGGAGCATTGACGATGAACTATATATTACTATTATGAGTTCCATTCAAAAAAAAGCCAAGTGTGCACTAAGTGAATCCGATGATGATCCTGTTGAACAACAGAGAGTGAACTTCCCTCGCTTCATTCTCATTGAGGCTGTAGACAGTTCAAAACCTATCACAAAAATTTCCCCTTTCGTCATTGAAAAGCAAATGAAATCTATCCTAGGTACACCTAAATCTGTTAAAAGTCTTCGAAATGGAAGAATTTTGGTTGAAATTACTTCAAAAGCTCAATCTCAGAATTTATTATCAACGAACACCTTCTTTGGTCATTCTGTGAAGGTCAGTCCCCACAAATCTTTGAACTCATCCAAAGGTGTCATCAGGTGCAGGGAATTATCTTCCTGCTCTTTGGATGAGATCAAAGAAGGTTTGTCAAGTCAAGGGATCATTGACGTGAAGAGAATATCAATAAAACTTAACAACGAAATAAAAACAACAAACACATATATAATTACATGTGACACACCAGTCATCCCGTCACGTATCAAAGTCGGCTACCAGATTGTCACCGTCGACATATATGTACCTAACCCTCTTAGATGCTTTAAATGCCAGAAGTCTGGTCATCATGAGGATAGGTGTCGGAACGAGTCTGTATGCTCCAAGTGTGCTGAGACTGCTCCACAACATCAAGAGAACAACTGCCCCAACACAAATAAATGCGCCAATTGTGGCGCTGATCATATATCCAATTCTAAAGACTGTGTCTCCTGGAAAAAAGAAAAAGAAATTGTTAAGATCAAATATTCGGAAAACATTTCATTCCAGGATGCAAGAAAGATTTATGAATCTCGATACAAAACCGAAAATCAGCCAAGCTATGCAAGTGTTGCTAAAACAGCTTCTGTTGAATGCAAAACTTGCAAAAACTTGTTAACCAAACTTTGCAAAATCTTTCCAGACAAAAAACAGAAATAATGCAGTTATTCCCTGGTTCTGATAGTTCTTCTCATCTTGACCAGCTTACAAATCAAAATATACCACAAACACCTAAACCTACATCTCATCTTGACCAGCTTACAAATCAAAATACACCACAAACACCTAAACCTACAGCAGACAAACAAAAACAAGCAAAAACAAACATACACAAGAATCCAACAACAAAAAACACTCGAAACAACAATACACAAGAAAAACACATTCAACCAAAAACAACATCAACTTCATCAAAACCATTACCTACTAAAAAAGAATCTACAGCTCAACAAGCATCAACTTCAACAAAAAAGCAATCTGCTGTCACTTCCAGACAGCAGAAAAATAAACATATACAATCAGATAAACAATCAGATAAACACACAGTGTCCAGTCCAGTGTCTACAAGCAATAGATACCCGGATTTGGACACGGACGATGACAATCTGGAGGGCGAGGCATCAGACTCGGACATGTCCGAGTCTATGACCTGGCAAGATGGCGAGGGTGGCTGGAGCAAGAACCTCCAGTCGTTGCAGGATGCCACTTAATATATTTTTAACTTTATATTTTATCTATGAATAATAATTATGTAAATATCGGTATAGTATTTTTAATAATTAATCTCTCAATAATGGCCAATGGAATTATCCAGTGGAATTGTCGAGGTTTAAAATCTAATTTTGCAGAGCTTTCTCTTTTAGTGCAAGAACATAAACCTGCTGCGTTATGCCTTCAAGAAACATTTTTGAAACAAAATGATACAATTTCTTTAAAACATCACACCATTTTCAATAAAATATACAGTGAAGGTGATAAAGCCCAGGGTGGGGTATCTATCATCGTCAATAATAGTGTTCCACATAAGGAATTACTGTTAAATACAAACTTACAAGCTGTTGCTGTAAGACTGTCATTACATAGCACTATCACACTGTGTTCACTATATCTTCCTCCAAGTAAACCAATTGAAGAACATAGGCTGAATGATCTTATAATACAATTACCCACTCCATATATTCTATGCACATAACATCCTTTGGGGTTGTAATAATACAAATCAAAGAGGTCTCCAGATAGAGAATTTCATCTCTGATAATTCTCTTTCTTACATGAACGATCCATCTTCCAAAACATATTTACACCCAGGAACAGGATCCTATTCTGCACTAGATCTTACACTATGTAGCCCAGTCATACTTCCAGATTTCTCATGGAAAGTCGATGATGATCTCCACGGAAGCGACCACTTCCCCATCCTCATATCTGAAAATCAGCCAACAGCTTATAGTCAACTCAGAAGATGGAAATTTTCTAAAGCAAATTGGACTAAATTCCAACAACTTTGTGAACAAACAATTTCATATGAAACATTCAAGGATTGTCGTGATCAAACACAGCTATTCACTACATTACTAATAAAAGCAGCAGAACAATCCATACCTCAGACTTCACCTAATCCAAAGAGACCATACAAACCCTGGTATGATGATGATTGTAAGAAAACCATCCAAAATAGGAAATCGGCCATAAGAAAATTCAATTTGAGACCCACCACAGAAAATTTAAACAACATTCGCATATATAGAGCAAAAGCACGACGTACAATACAAAGCAGCAAACGCAAATGTTGGAAACAATACATCTCAAGACTAGATAACAGAACAACAACTAAGAAAACCTGGGACATGATAAGAAAAATTAATGGCAAAGGTACTTCACCTATTAGCCACCTCACTGCAAACAACAAACAAATCACCACACCTCTGGAAATGTCAAACACCTTAGCAGAAACATTTGCACAAAAATCATCAGCAAATAATTATTCACAAAAATTTCAGAAATTCAAAGACACTAAAGAAAAGAAAAAACTAAACTTCAATTCAAAGAACAAAGAACATTATAATAAACTATTTAATCTTTATAACTTCTTAGTATTAATTTTTACTTATATAGAATTTTATTTCATACACTACAATAAACATAACTTTAATGCGCGCTACATGACCTTAGATGTCGATGCGCCGTAAAACACCATTCATTCATTCATTCATTATAATTTATTAATTTATGCGCCCCCGCCCCCCACAGGGTATAAAACCAAGACATATTTGAGAAGACAGTTACTTTATCACCTATATATTTTCGTAAATACCAAATTGGTTGTGCTTAGAATACATTTGATATTCAAAGTAACAATGAATGTATTTATTTTACGGTTAATACGCTATTAATTCTAAATGTAATATATACATGCAGGAGACAAGTGGAAAATGGTGTTTAGCAATATCAAAGACTGTGCCATAACAAAGATTGATACATATGATACGTAATTATTACGAATCATTGTATACATTTCCATTACTGATTCTCATGCATTAAAGGCTATTCGGAAAATAACCCCGCCCCCTTTGGATGTTCTTTTGCAACACATCTTCATGTTACTCCCAGGCCCGTCGCTGGGCATACGCAAGTACGCACGTGCGTATCATTGGTCTCAGAAAATGAAAAAATATGAAAACTCCAAAAATGCATTAAAACCCCAGGGTGGGGGTAGTAGGGATACATAGGCGCCGTGATGTGTGGAGTGGTGAAATAATTGAGCCCATTGCAAATATTGTGCATCTCGAAATTTAGTATGTGCTATTTTACGTGCTTGATTAATTGAATAAGGGCGATATATCATTTATATTATACATCTAGCCTTAATTTATACGGATTGCCCTAAGCACTTTAGTCCTGCAATTGTATGCTACAAAATGCATTGAAATGCAGGAAATAGCTTCCTCATTTCAAAAGATCTCCAGGGGGCATGTCCCCTGACCCCCTAGCGTACTCGTTCACGGGACAAATAAGCACATGTTGCCGTGCGTATCATCAAAGTAGCCCCAGCGACGGCCCTGACTCCACTTACCATACACCTTTCTAAAATCTGTTTCTATAGTAGGAAACCTCGTATGAACTGTCAAATAAACAATACCATGTGTTTGACCTTTCAATGTCATGCTAATCTGTTGTCAAATACCAGCAATCCAAGTGCTATTCCCTAGTTTTATAGATATATTTATGACATTTTGTAAAACACTGTTTACATGCCTATCTAGATTTTATGGTCATTCTGAAATGTGTATATTACCGACAACTTAACTACTTATGTATCCAGGTGCCCTCTGAGCAGTATTTCATGCACCTGGTAAAACCACCAACCTGATATAATTGGACACCACCAGTGGAATTTGAACATATAGAGTTGAGAAGCAGGTGATTGACTACCTTACATCAAGGAATTAAGGGAACAAATCGCCCTGTGGACAGATAACTCTGATCCCAGCGAAATTAACTGGATTGACCTGCTCCTTCGATACAGATTCGATTCCCAGTTAAGTGATGAGCTTAATTTGTTCATTCTGGATAAGAAGGCATCCACTCTCCAGGAATGTATTTCCCTAGCAGACGAATATCACCTCCATCGTAAGTTAATACCTAGAACACGGATTAGTGCCAATCCGAGTATGAGACATAGAGAGGCAGAACACAGAGTTCCTACTACGAGGCCGTACAACCCTCCACCTGTAAACCGATCTCATATTAGGACCGATAACTCGCTACCTGCCATAAGAAATCCTAGGGTGGACAAATATTGCACTTATTGTAGGCGAAATGGTCATATACGATTAGAATGTTGGGCAGACCCAAATTCACCTAGGTATAGAGGAAACAGGAACGGATCAAATGGAAACCATATGGCGAACAATAACCATAGTTCGGCCTTGATTATTAATGAGCCGATGAACTCATTCGATCGTAACGAGATAGTAAATCCGTTACTGGCAAAATACACTGGTCGAGCGAGCGTAAATGAAATCCCCAGACCAGTAATCTATTTGAGAGATACCGGAGCGACCATACGTTTATTGAACGTGACTGATCAAAGCGATGTTTTTCCGTTAGAATATACTGGCGAACGAGTGACAATCAGAGGTGTTAATCACATACCTGGTAATTATCCCATAGCGAGGATAATGGTCAATTGTCCTATATATACTGGAATAATACACGTTGCAGTTATAAAACATCGATGTACTGCGGGGGTGGATCTGGTAATAGGAAATAATTGTGAGACTACCCCAGAAACTGATATTATTACATGTGGGGTCGTGACGCGCTCCAAAAAGAACTTTATACCGTTCGAGGACACCGTCAGTTCTGTGCCAGACGCAGAAAATATGCCAGACACTGAGCAAGATAGATTGCCATTTGAGAATACGGTAGAGATCAATTCTCCCCCTGAGAAAGAGAATACGGAGAAACCACGAGATCTCCCCTCGATGGATGAGTTAAGTCCTGAGACATTATTACAGGAACAACATAAGGATCCAACTGTGGCACCTATATGGGAAATCGCCCAAGAAGGAAACCCCATCCGGCACGGATACTATACCCATCCCGATATACTTATGAGAAGAGAGCAACCCAGAGAATCGTCCAAGGTTCGATCCTGGAAAATATTCGATCAAGTGATAGTTCCGAGAGAATTTAGAGAGCAAATAACGAGACTTGCACATGACAACGTTAGTATGGGACATTTGGCACCTAAAACAACATTGAAACGTATTACACGCCGTTTCTTTTGACCGGGAATGCGGGCCGATGTTAAGCGATTCTGTAATAGCTGTGGACCTTGCCAGAGGGCTGGTAAGGGGTCGAAATCGACGATAGCGCCATTAAAACCCCTGCCTATTATTTCACAGCCATTCAGCTTTATTTCTGCCGATTTCATTGGGCCGATGAAAAAGACTATTAATGGAAACCAGTATGTACTGAACTTTATTGATCATGCAACCAAATATACTGAGTCATTCCCATACCCAGCAGCGACCGCTGATAATGCACAAAAGGCTCTTATCGAGATAATATCTCGACATGGGAAACCTCAGACTCTACTAACTGATCGAGGCAGTGCTTTCATAGCAGAGACGTTCACATGATTCCTCGTCGAGCACGATATTAGACATATAGTCAGCAGTAGTTACAGACCTCAGACTAACGGAGCAATCGAAAGGTATAATGGAACCTTAAAGAATATGCTCAGAATCCAAGGAGAGACTACGATAGAGCCTTGGGATGAGATGTTACCCTGGTTGTTATTTGCGTATAGAAGCGCTGAACATTCTAGTACAGGATACTCTCCCTTTTATCTTCTCTATGGGCGCGAACCGAGGGATAATTTAGATTCCACTTATGACCTATGGGCTGGTAGCGAGAGAAACGGAGAAATACCCATAGACAATTATGTACGAGAGTTATGTCAGAGATTATCCGAAACGTTGCGGGACGCTAGTGAAAATGCCACCCAGGCCGCCGAAAATCGTAAATCAAAATAAGATCGAAGTAAGAGAGCGAAAATGCGTATATTTCAACGAGGCGAGTTAGTCCTTGTGCGTTTACCGATGAAAGGTAATAAACTGAGGAATGCCCTCCAGGGACCGTATCCGATTCATGAAAAGGTGGCGTCGCACACCTATATTATTAACATGCCAAATAAGAGAGTGAAGTACCGTGTTATGCACGTGAATCAGTTGAAACCCTGGACTGGTCGAGAGGAAGAGGCAGCTATTGCTGAAAGTAGTCCGATGTATGAGTCTCTAGACCATACCCTGTTAGATGGGCAAGCCCCGACTGATATTGAGAAGGAGTTTGACCCTTGCAGTCCTATTGAATCTGTGCCTAAGAAATCATGGCCAGATATCAGTCACTTAGACCCAGACCAAAGGGATGATATTAATGAATTATTGAACCATTACCCCCGTCTATTTTCTGGAAAACTAGGATGTTTCCAAGGTGTTACCCACGACATTAATGTGCAAGGTGCCACCCCAGTAGTCCAACCTTACTATCGAATGTCCCCGGATTATTTTTTTTTAAACTGAACTTGATAAAATGTAGGAATTGGGAATTATACGTCCCAGTAAAAGTCAGTGGGCCTCCCCCATTATATTAGTAAGAAAATCAGACTCGGAATGGCGACCATGTATTGATTATAGAAAGGTAAATGACTTAACACGAGGAGAAGCATTCCCCATACCCAGATTAGATGATCTGATTGATCAGGTCGCATGTTCGAGCCGTATATCAATTCTCGATCTCAATAAAGGGTACTGGCAGATCCCTCTAACCCCTAAGGCCATTGAGATTGAATCATTCATAACACCATTGACCCTCCCGTTTGGTTTGAAAAACGGTGGAGTTACCTTCCAAAGAGCCATAAACGAGATTATCGCTCAGTCCCCTGATGAACCCATCCGTGACAGATTTACCGATGCGTATCTAGACGATATCGCTGTAAAATTGGCAACAACACAGTAATCACTTGGATTGGACATTCTATAGATTAGAGACTAGTGGTGTGACTTTGAACCCAAAGAAATGTAGAATTGGGTCGGGAACCGTGAGTTACTTGGGACACGAATTAGGGTCGGGAAAAATAGAACCCAATGCCAGTAAAGTTGAATGTATAAATAAATTCTCTCCCCCTCAGACAAAGAGACAATTGCGAGGATTTTTGTTGTTTTCAATATGAGTCTCTTCAGAAGAGGTTCTTTTGGTGGTGACATCATGTTCCCGTGGAGACTTTGGACAGCGGGTTTCTTCTGCGTTTTGTGTCCAGTTACTGTAGTTATCTTTCTCTGCTCTAAGTAACTTGTTGCATTTGATTGAGATGAGATAGACTCCTCATTATGCTTATAAATGATGGATGGTGCTGTTTTTGCCTGGCTGATTTCTTCACGATTGATGGGGACTATGCCTGCTTTCCGGAAAGAAGATATCAGATTTTCTGGAGTAACACCTTTATTGTATGCTCTGCTGGAAATCTCTGCAATGTTAAATCGGTTGATGTGTACTCCTGGAATTCTCCTTAGGAAGGCCTGACATTCGGAATAGTAAATTCGTTTGAGTGGTCCAAAGCAGCCAATGTCCAGAGGTTGAGTGACATGAGACGTATGGGGAGGTAAGACAAAGAACACAACATTATGTGCTACACCCCATTTCTTCAATGTAAGGTTGACATGGGATTTATGTCCATCAAACAACAATAAAATGGGAGACTCATGCACATGCACATATTTTAGGAAGTGGCGTTCAAGGAAATCCAAAACTATTAAAGAGTTGGACCATCCATTATCCGACATAGTGCCAGCAGCACCAGGGCATGCCCCACTCAGTAAATCTTTATTCCATCTTTTGCCCGGGAATACATAAAAAGGTGGTATTCTTGACCCCACTGCATTGCCTGATGCGATTAATGTCACATTATGACCTCTGTTTGATGTTATTGCCTGAGGTGTCACACCTTGTTGACACACACAACATTGGTTGGACTATGCTCCATCTGTAGACCTGTCTCATCAACATTCCAGATATGTTCAGGCTTGTCTTTCAGATTGTGTTTGTCCATTACTGTTTCTAAATCTTTAAAATACTTGTCCAAGACTGCCTCAGACGTACACTTGGCGCGTATCACAGACAATTTCTGAGGTTTGGCTAGGGTTATCTCTGGATGACGCTTCTTAAAGTTGTTGTACCAAGACTGTGCAAAGATAGGATCAGATGGGGCCTTCCTCTCTAAACTGACAGCAAAATCAGTTGCTAGGTTGGTGAATTCAGTTCGTGAATAGCCTATGCTTGCCATATATACACAATGGTTAGCAAGCTCTTCTTCAAACGAGAGTGTTGCAGATGGTCCTGGGTGAGTATTGAACTTGTTCTGCTCTGGTGCTGGCTGCATTGGTCCCCTGAATCGACCCCTCAGAGTACTGTCCGGAATCCCAAACATACCAGCAGCTCTGTGGATGCTGGTGCCTGCTGTTCTCACCTCTTCATATGCCAATGCCAACTGTTGGGGGTTATACTGCCTCTTTTGACCACGGGGTTGTTGTCCGATTGTTGGAAGCTGAAACAAGAGACAAACTGCATTAATTAGGCAAAATCTGATACGAGTAATCAATAGTATGGATACGTGTGAAATATTGATTGAAACTAGCAATATGTATTGGTTAAAATGTTCAAGCATTATATCGGTCGGAAGTTTAGGCCAGTATAATTTTTTGGCCAAGATCCAACTTCAGTGCGTCTTCAGCGTCTCTTCAGTGCGTCTTCAGCAGACGCACTAACGAAATACGCAGTTTTATTGATGAACATGAAAATATACGATACCTTTTGATTAGGATTTGTTTTAAAACATGTTTTTATACAAAATAGTAAAAGTTAAATTGTTTTCGTACCCGTAAAAACGACATATTCTTCCAATCAATCCTGCTGACAGTTGCCGACAGGTATTGTAAACAAAAACACCGGAAGTTGTCGCGAAACAAGTGCGCATAGGTCTACATTTGTAATATCTGTGAAATTCGCGGTAATTAGTACATCGCGGTATTAAGTATATTGAGGATGTATATAGCAATAACATATGATTAAACTAATTATTACTTAATATAAAGATACTTTGAAAACGTGTTATTTTGTCAACCATTTTAGTTTTATTTAAGCAATTTGCATCAAATATGGCTAGTTACCGTATACATGTATGTGTATAGTCGTTTCTTAACATACCGCTGGTCTTGACATATCGAGGCATCCACAATCATAAACTGGCAACGTAAGTGGCGAGTAATTTACTGATGCAAGATGCTTAGTGAATATCAAGATCTATGCAAAATTACCCCACCCCTTTATCTGATCAAATGCTCCAAATGTCCATAATATATATATATTTATGTTCATTCCAACTTTGTAAAATGGCGGTCTGCTATCTGGTATTTATGAATGAAAATGTTTTGATCACGTGTTTAGGTTACTACGTAATTCTCGTATTACCAAATATGGGCATAATTTTAAGGTCCGAGAGGCGCTTTTTCTACTGAATGATTATTTTTCAAAACAGTTTTCCCACCAAATGTAGTATTTTTTATTAAAAACAAGTTGATGTTCATATCTATGGAACTTTCTCCCGTGATGTACATCTATTGACATGTGGTGATATAGCCAGATTCCCGCATTTTATTATACATAAAGCTATTTGTTGTTTTCTGGTTTAAAAAGATATTCATGTTTTATGTTAAAATTATAAATTTACTGCTAGACTTACATATAATACAGATTAAGGTCTATATCAAATACTCACATACTTTTATTATGACTACCTTTGTGTAAACACCCAAATCAGGGCCTCGGCCATTTGCCGCGGTATACTCGGAACTAGTGACTACGTAACTGCTGACACGATGGCGTCAAAAACATGATAAACACAAGTGATTCCCAATAGTATTTCTTCTTTGTGTATTTGTAATGTTGAAGTGGAGACGTCATAGAATGAAGCAAAATGAGTTTTAAATGCAGGTACATAATAGTATATCTGTAGTTTGGTTTTTAATAGCTAATACCGCGATATACCCATAATGCATCCTATGTATAGAAAATCTAACACATTGAAATAGCAATGCTATGACATGCCTTTATTGCACACCAAATGCATTTATTACCCAATATTTTGTCAGTTGTCTCTTTCTTGGACATGTTTTACCAATAGTACAGAGTGCAACTTTTAGTATGCAGAGCTTCACATTAATATCATAGTCACAACTGCTAAAATAAATTAGTTTGCACCCAGATGCCAATTCCAGCTACATTGACTGGAGTAATCATGAAGTTGCACGTGTTACGTAACCGTTCTCACTGTCTGTGTAGTCGTTATACGTACAGTAGAGTCAAACCCAACAAGACCTGAAGTTGACCTCAAGCCCTGTCCAGTTGGCACGCACGCACGCACGCACGCACGCGCGCGCGCACACACACACACACACACACACACACACACGTTATTATAATGACAAGTGTGATTGTATAGTAATGTAGCTCTCCTATATGAACTGGTTTAAATATGGTAGTTACATGAGTTAATATATATGTATACGTATTGCCTCGTCATTTGTGTTCAATGCTGTAGTATTATGTTAGGTAGTTACATGAGTTAATATATATGTATACGTATTGCCTCGTCATTTGTGTTCAATGCTGTAGTATTATGTTAGGTAGTTACATGAGTTAATATATATGTATACGTATTGCCTCGTCATTTGTGTTCAATGCTGTATTTATGTAGGTAGTTCATGAGTTTAATATGTATACGTTTCTCTATTTGTTTCATGCTGTATTATTATGTTAGGTAGTTACATGAGTTAATATATATGTATACGTATTGCCTCGTCATTTGTGTTCAATGCTGTATTATTATGTTAGGTAGTTACATGAGTTAATATATATGTATACGTATTGCCTCGTCATTTGTGTTCAATGCTGTATTATTATGTTAGGTAGTTGCATGAGTTAATATATATGTATACGTATTGCCTCGTCATTTGTGTTCAATGCTGTATTATTATGTTAGGTAGTTGCATGAGTTAATATATATGTATACGTATTGCCTCGTCATTTGTGTTCAATGCTGTATTATTATGTTAGGTAGTTGCATGAGTTAATATATATGTATACGTATTGCCTCGTCATTTGTGTTCAATGCTGTAGTATTATGTTAGGTAGTTACATGAGTTAATATATATGTATACGTATTGCCTCGTCATTTGTGTTCAATGCTGTGTATTATGTTAGGTAGTTACATGAGTTAATATATATGTATACGTATTGCCTCGTCATTTGTGTTCAATGCTGTATTATTATGTTAGGTAGTTACATGAGTTAATATATATGTATACGTATTGCCTCGTCATTTGTGTTCAATGCTGTATTATTATGTTAGGTAGTTACATGAGTTAATATATATGTATACGTATTGCCTCGTCATTTGTGTTCAATGCTGTATTATTATGTTAGGTAGTTACATGAGTTAATATATATGTATACGTATTGCCTCGTCATTTGTGTTCAATGCTGTATTATTATGTTAGGTAGTTACATGAGTTAATATATATGTATACGTATTGCCTCGTCATTTGTGTTCAATGCTGTAGTATTATGTTAGGTAGTTACATGAGTTAATATATATGTATACGTATTGCCTCGTCATTTGTGTTCAATGCTGTAGTATTATGTTAGGTAGTTACATGGGTTAATATATATGTATACGTATTGCCTCGTCATTTGTGTTCAATGCTGTAGTATTATGTTAGGTAGTTACATGGGTTAATATATATGTATACGTATTGCCTCGTCATTTGTGTTCAATGCTGTAGTATTATGTTAGGTAGTTACATGGGTTAATATATATGTATACGTATTGCCTCGTCATTTGTGTTCAATGCTGTAGTATTATGTTAGGTAGTTACATGGGTTAATATATATGTATACGTATTGCCTCGTCATTTGTGTTCAATGCTGTAGTATTATGTTAGGTAGTTACATGGGTTAATATATATGTATACGTATTGCCTCGTCATTTGTGTTCAATGCTGTAGTATTATGTTAGGTAGTTACATGGGTTAATATCTATGTATACGTATTGCCTCGTCATTTGTGTTCAATGCTGTAGTATTATGTTAGGTAGTTACATGGGTTAATATTTATATGTCGTATTGTTCTGCTGTTATGTTAGGTAATGGGTAATATGTATACGTATTGCCTCGTCATTTGTGTTCAATGCTGTAGTATTATGTTAGGTAGTTACATGGGTTAATATCTATGTATACGTATTGCCTCGTCATTTGTGTTCAATGCTGTAGTATTATGTTAGGTAGTTGCATGAGTTAATATATATGTATACGTATTGCCTCGTCATTTGTGTTCAATGCTGTAGTATTATGTTAGGTAGTTGCATGAGTTAATATATATGTATACGTATTGCCTCGTCATTTGTGTTCAATGCTGTATTATTATGTTAGGTAGTTTCATGAAATGAGTGAAATAAAAAATCAAATGAATTAAACAAAAGTTCCTTGGAGACTTCGTGGTGGTTACGGAGTCCGCCTCGGTATTCGATCAGTTGTTAGTTCGAACACAACAAGAACCACGTTGATGATGTCCGTAGGCAAGACTCACACTTCCTCTTCTCTCTCTCTCATATCGATGGAATTCATTAGGAATGATGTATCGCGAACAGATTGACTAATGTTGTAAGAACGTGTTTCTCAATTAAGCTGAACTAAAAGTATATAAACTAATAACGTTTCACCACATGTATAGCACAACCGAGCCTGGGTTCAAGACACATATTTATGATGATACCCATAGCCTGGGTTCAAGACACATATTTATGATGATACCCATAGCCTGGGTTCAAGACACATATTTATGATGATACCCATAGCCTGGGTTCAAGACACATATTTATGATGATACCCATAGCCTGGGTTCAAGACACATATTTATGATGATACCCATAGCCTGGGTTCCAGTCTGTCTATTTTTCACTAATTTACTTCTGGCAAAATGACATTATCAGAATCTCAATACGGCCCAATATGGTCTCGGTGTTCAAAATATAGTTATATCACTTTATTTCACTGACAACACAACATATATCAACGCATGTTCACAGGCTAAGAACGACCTTCGATCACGCAAAGATGAAACATATCATATGACGCCGGGACGGAGGTGGGGGTGTTTTCGGGGTGTTTCGGGGTATTCATCACTTTCGGTGATAGTCTATCTTATTAGGTTGAGGGATAACCTCCAGATACGAACTTACAGAACGATTGTAGGGGCCATCTCGTGATAAGTTTACAAAACAGTAGTGGCTCAGCGTCTCGCCTCTTCTGCTCCCGATCTAGCACCTCTAATTTGGCACGATAATCTCTCTGCTCCGATCTCCAGTCTGTTTCCATTGAGGCATTTAACTCAATTATCTGTCAAGAAAATAAGTAATGTTCGTATCCCTTCAATAATCGAAAGTCATTGTTTACTCAGTTAAATGTTTAATGTAATGATTCTGTAAAGCATTCTGTAATCTCTCCGATTAGCGCAGTAGTTCCTCTCTTCCCACAAATGCAACCCGGGTTCGATCCCTAAGATGGTACGGTGGTCGCCAGATCGGACAGGTGGGTTTTCTCCGGGTACTCCGATTTCCTCCCACACGGATGAACACATATACGCTTTCATCCGCGCAAACGAGAGTGATTAATATATAAGTATAAGACAATCATACAACGTTACTTGGACAATCATACAACGTTACTTGGACAATCATACAACGTTACTCGGACAATCATACAACGTTACTAGTACTCGGACAATCATACAACGTTACTCGGACAATCATACAACGGTACTCGGACAATCATACAACGTTACGTGGACAATCATACAACGCTACTAGTACTCGGACAATCATACAACGTTACTGGACAATCATACAACGTTACTTGGACAAGCATACAACGTTACTTGGACAATCATACAGCGTTATTCGGACAATCCTACAACATTACTAGTACTCGGACAATCATACAACGTTACTTGGACAATCATACAACGTTACTTGGACAATCATACAACGTTACTTGGACACTCATACAACGTTACTTGGACAATCATACAACGTTACTTGGACATTCATACAACGTTACTTGGACAATCATACAACGTTACTTGGACATTCATACAATGTTACTTGGACAATCATACAACGTTATTCGGACATTCCTACAACATTACTTGGACAAACATACAACGTTACTTGGACAATCATACAACGTTATTCGGACAATCCTACAACATTACTTGGACAAACATACAACGTTACTTGGACAATCATACAACGTTATTCGGACAATCCTACAACATTACTAGTACTCGGACAAACATACAACGTTACTTGGACAATCATACAACGTTACTTGGACAATCATACAACGTTACGTGGACAATCATAAACGTTACTAGTACTCGGACAATCATACAATGTTACTTGGACAATCATACAACGTTACTTGGACAATCATACAACGTTACGTGGACAATCATAAACGTTACTAGTACTCGGACAATCATACAATGTTACTCGGACAATCATACAACATTACTTGGACAATCATACAACGTTACTTGGACAATGTTACAACATTAATTGGACAATCATACAACGTTACTTGGACAATCATACAACGTTACTTGGACAATCATACAACGTTACTTGGACATCAGACAATCATACAACGTTACTTGGACATCAGACAATCCTACAACATTACTAGTACTCGGACAATCATACAACGTTCCTTGGACAATCATACAACATCACTTGGACAATCATACAACGTTACTCGGACAATCATACAACATTACTTGGACAATCATACAATCATATACAGCTACTTGAACTATCATACAACGTTATCTGGACACTCATACAACGTTCCTTGGACAACTAGATAATCATACAACGTTACTTGGACATCAGACAATCATACAACGTTACTTGGACAATCATACAACGTTACTTGGACAATCATAAACGTTACTAGTACTCGGACAATCATACAACGTTACTTTGACAATCATACAACATTACTTGGACAATCATACAACGTTACTTGGACAATCATAGAACGTTACTTGGACAATCATACAACGTTACTTGGACAATGTTACAATGTTACTTGGACATTCATAGAACGTTACTTGGACAATCATACAACGTTACTTGGACAATCATACAACGTTACTTGGACAATCATACAACGTTACTGGGACAATCATACAACGTTACTTGGACAATCATACAACGTTACTTGGACAATCATACAACATTACTTGGACAATCATACAACATTACTTGGACAATGTTACAACATTACTTGGACAATCATACGTTACTTGGACAATCATACAACGTTACTTGGACATCAGACAATCATACAACGTTACTTGGACAATCATACAACATTACTTGGACAATCATACAATTATATACAGCTACTTGAACTATCATACAACGTTATCTGGACAATTATACAACGTTACTTGGACAACTGGACAATTATACAACGTTACTTGGACAACTAGATAATCATACAACGTTACTTGGACAACTAGATAATCATACGACGTTACTTGGACAACTAGATAATCATACAACGTTACTTGGACAACTAGATACTCATACAAGGTTACTTGAACTATCATACAACGGTATTTCGACACTCATACAACATTACTTTGACAACCACACAACAATACAACGTCACTTCGACACTCATACAACGTTACTTGGACAACCATACAACGTTACTTCGACAATCATACCACGTTACTTGGACAAAAGTACATACAATGTTTAATTATAAGAATAATTTAAAATGATGTAAATGGACACGTCATCATGTTTCGAGTTTATATACGTTTGCTCACATGAAGGCACTGTCAGGCACGTAGCTACGGCCCAGAAGGCCCTGGGGCCTGCAGATTGGCCCAGAGAATAACATATCTAAAACCCCAAAAATGTATGGGTGGGGTATGACTAACAGTTAGGTTGTCAACTTGGAGTGCACATCCATTCTGAACAACATAAAAAGTCAAATTCATCAGAACATTATCAACATTTGAACATCTTAAGACGTAAATTTAAATGCACAAGAGTGCACCATTGACCTTCTATTGTTAAAAAATGTACAAAATCGCATGTTTTAGTACTAAATTTGTTAGTCGGGCCAACAAATCCAAAAACGCTAACTACGCCCCCAGACTGTTAGCGAGAAATGTTCCGGATGTGTACCCTTCACGTCTTACATATAATTTATTTCTATTATCAAATCTACATGGAAATGTATGCCTAACATTTTGAAACTATGTTGATAGTTTCCATCTTGTTTTTATACTATCACTAGAAAATTTCTTTCTACCTATCCATACAACCTTAGTCTTATCAAAGTTTACATTTAATCCAGATATAATAGCATAATCCGATACAATATTTAATGACTGATTCAGAGATTCTGTTGATCATAGTTGTGTCATCTGCAAATTGTGATAATTTATGTTCTACGTTATTTATGTCAATTCCTTTAATATGTTTATTGCTTTTTATTTTCAAAGACAAAGCTTCTGCACACAAGATCAATATGTAACAGGATAAAGGGTCTCCTTGCCTACATCCACGGCCAATTTTGATAAAATCTGATAAAAATCCACATTGATTTACCGCGGACTGTGCATCTTTATATAAAATATCAAACCACTTTTTAATGGATGACCCAACATTAAAGAAAGACGAAGTCTTTTGAACAAATGACCATGACAGGGAGTCAAAAGCTTTTTCAAAATCAATCAAAAGAAGGAGTCCTGGGATGTCATTTTCTTCTGTATATTGCATTATATCGTATATTAATCTTGTATTTTCGCCAATATATCTGCCTTTAATAAATCCTGTTTGATCTTTGCTTATCAATTTATCCATAGTAGTTTTTATTCTATTTGCTATACAACCTGAACCAATTTTGTAAACATTATTAAGTAGTGTTATGGGTCTCCAGGTTTTCAAGAATTGTTTGGGTTTATTTTCTTTGGGGATACATGTAATTATACATTGTGTTTGAGAGATAGAAAGATTTCCTGATGAATAAGCCTGATTTATTGCTCTTACTACAAAGCATCCTAATTTGTTCCAAAATACTTTATAGAAATCTGCACCGAAACCAGAAGTTCCTGGACTTTTATTATTTGCCATATCTTTTAACACTTTAGTTGACTCGTGGTAAGATATATTTCCTTCATGATTACTGGATTCTGAATGTGTTAATTTAAGTGTATCAACATTATTTACAAATAATATTTAATAAAAGTTTTTTCAGCAAGATTAATTGATTTTGATTTAAATAACTTTCCATAAAACATTATGTTTCTTTGAGTATGTCGTTTTGGTCCTTTTTGATCAAACCATCACCAGTTTCAATCTTATATATTGTTTTTGAAATAAAACTATTTTTTTCTAAACTGCAGACATATTTGCTAGGCTTTTCACCGTATATAGACTAATTTACTCTAGATCGTATTAGATAGCCTTCGAGTTGTTGTTCCTTTATGGTGTTTAATTCATTTCTCGGTAAATGAAGCCTATCTAAATTTGAGTCAGACAGATTAGATTCAATCTCATTTATTTCATTTAATATATTTTCCCCTTTGATAGATTCAATTTCTTTTTATAAGAACCATAGGATATTGATTTCCCCCTTAATTCCACCAAAAGCGTTTCTAAGAATAACTGATCGTTTATTTTATACTGTATCTCATTATTTGGGATTTCCTTGATATTATCTGAATTATACACTAGTAACATGTTGTTTTATTTCATCAATTTTCCTGTTGATCGTGTTTAAATATTCTATATCTTTTAACAGCGAGTTATTATGCTTCCATAATCCTTTTCCATGTTTAAAATCATCACAATTTAGTCTTAGTAAAATAACTGAGTGGTCCGACTGAAAACTTGATTCAATGGAAGCGTTTTTACATACGGTAAGATAGTTGATGTTAGCAGAAAGAAGTCTAATCTGGCCTGTTGTAATGGGGTGGGTTTCCTCCATGTATACCTCTTCACATCGGGGAAGAACTCTCTATAAGGATCTAATAGCTCTTTTGTTTGAATATACTGTAAGACATTTTGCCTGGCATGTTTGTTATTTGTTGTTTTGTAATTAAAATAATCCATTTCTGGATTAAGTACTCAGTTAGTCTCCGCATAGCATGTATAGCTCATTTCCAAAAGTGTCGATAATACTAAATATTTTATTAAAGAAGTCAGAGTTTGGACCATACAAATTGATTATGGTAATTTTTTTCTCATCTACTGTCAAGTCTATAGCAATACAATTTCCATCTGGATCTGTATATTTATTATGAAGTTTATATTCAAAGTTTCTATTGAACAGTATAGCAACACCTCTAGAATTAGACGTTCCTGAACTAAATATAATTCATTGTTCCACTCAGAATATATGGATTTGTACATATTTGGTGTAAAATGTGTGTCCTGGAGACAATATATGCTACATTGTTTTTGTTTTAAGAATTTAAACACATGTAGTCTCTTTTTATTGCCATTTAGTCCTCGGTAATTGAGAGACAAAATATTTAAACTATTGATATCCATCTGATATAGAGATCAAATTATTATTAAAGTATATTGAGAAGCAAATTTATGATATTGAGCATTCATTGTATGTATACGACTGAACAGGCAAGTACATATAGGAAAAACAAATACTAGAACAAAAACAAAGAATTTTGTTAAAGGTTTACACCTCAACATTTTGGACAATCTAATAATAAAAACAAAGGTAAGCCTTTTTAGATCATTAATTCCTGGACATGGCATTTTTGTTAGGTATATATTTAACTGTAAAGAGCTATGATACATTTGTATTCCTGTTTTATACCAATCCATGTCATACGAATGGTTGTTTCATATACTACCTACATTACATGACATTTAATTCAATATTCAAAGTTTCTATAAAGGGATAATCTAGTAATCAAACAACACCCGATAGAGTGATACGCATATTAATGATACATAGGAAAATCTGGTGGGCAAAAGATAAACTTGCGTTGTACATGTATAAAGTGGGGTTACTTTCACACAGTCATTTTGTGTTTTGTATTAGCAAGTTCGATATCGTTTGGAATCTTATGCCACGATCAATTGTCAACATGATTAGATAGAACATGTGAAATATATATATTGTACAACATTTCATGCTTTTCTTGTTGTTTATTATGTTTGCCCACCAACATTATACTGATACGAGATGTGTGACGTCACTGCGATCATTCCTTATTGGATTTAAACATTATGTCTTGACAAGCGTTGTAAATAATAACTTTAACATGTATATTGTCGAGTATATGTATCAATTTTATTTACATTCTAGCATGTTATACAGAGTATATAGCTTTCGTATTACATGGTATAATATTTAGTTACCTATAGATGTTTAAAGAAACAAAACTAACACTCTTTGCAACCAGACACAGCAAATCACGATCGCCGCGAAAGTCAGTGTAACAACGCGAAATTAAACCCACTGTAACTCGCCCTCGGCATTTCTAATAAGGTAGCTAAGCTCTTGGATAAAAGGGTTAATGCAGAGATAACCAAGGTCAAGCATCATATTGACATTCATTTAGAATCATTCAAGGATACTATGAAGGCCGAGTTTGGTGCAGAAATTTCTGACATTACCCTTAAACTGTTTTCGTTCAAAAGTATTCCAGCTGCAGAGGCTCACTTTCAGTCTGATCTCATTGAATATAGTGATGAGGGACCTTGCCAGAATCTAGACTAGAAAATGTATTGAACAAAGTCAATTGTCTTATAAAAGAGGGTTTGAAAATTAATGATGTGGTTTGTGCTTTTGCCGAACGTAAAAAGTCAGCTTCTGAATCAAAGCCGGGTGTGGTCATTGCTCGATTTAATACACACGATGATAAGAGAAGGATGTTGTCAGTGAAATGGAAGCCTAACTCTCATAAGCAGTAATCCAGTGTTTTCCTGCATCATGATTTATCTCATTCTGACAGGCTGATGAATGACAACTTCCGCACTATACTTAGTGCTCTGAAGCAGCATAATCTGTCCCTTAAAGGATCTCATATTGTGCGTGAACGTTGATCGTGACAACGGTAGTGGGTCATACAATGGTCTGGGTCGTGACAATGTTAATAGCAATCAACATCATTTCCACCAGGGAAATGGCACAGGTAGTCAAAGGTCATTAGATGGTATGGTTTAAATCGTAAACATATACATAAGAATGCTAGATCAGGTTCAAGTGGTGTTGGCTTTTTTTTAAAGAATGAGATTGCCAATGAATTTGATATTTTGTTATTGGATTCTTCCTGTGAGGGCATTTTTGGTTAAAGTTAAGCCACAAGTTTGATAATTTTGTAATATTACCCTGTGTGTGTTATTTACCACCAGAACATTCTTCTAGGCAATTAGATGTTAATTGTTTCTTTGATAATCTTTTAACAGATATCTATAAATATCAAAATGAACGATTATTGTACATTTGCGGTGATTTCAACAACAGGTGTGGGGACTTAGAAGATTATATATGTGGAGTTGACAATTTGTCTGCGTGTAATGTCATTGACTTCAAAACCAACCACTATGGAGAGCTTTCATAGATTTTAGTGAATTCTAACATGTGTATGCTAAATGGCAGCAAATGTACTAATAATGAATTTACTTCTGATTCTGTGAAGGGTTTAGCTATGGTAGATTATTGTATAGTCATCCACGATGACTTGTCCAGTTTCAGTAAATTCTCTGTTGTAAGAACATCAGATATCATTGATAAGAGTGGCGATATTAATGTGCTGGCACCTACTGGTATACCTGACAACTCTTTACTCACATGGAATGTTGATTTTAACTATGTGCCCTATTTGGAATCTGAACATGTACCAAATAGCTTTGACAACATTGATGTGTCAAATGTGTCTGACATGGTTTTGAATAACCCAGAGTTATTAGCCCATGTTAATGTTGTCATTAATAAGCTAGAACAGGATTTACACAGTCAGCATGATATTGACAATGTATATGATGATTGGTGTAACGTTGTAAAGCAAAATATGTATACATCTTTACCGTATAAAGCTGTGAGATCTGGTCATTATAATAAAAGGCACACACCGGGAAAGGTATGGTGGAATGTGGATCTCACAGATTTATGGTCTACAGTTGGTATAGCAGAGAAAAACTGGATGAAATGTTTGAATAGGAGTGATAAAAATAAATTAAAATGTGAATATATACAGGTTCGCAAACAGTTTGACCGTGAAGTGCAGAGAGAGAGAGAGAGAGAGAGAGAAGAGAGAGAGAGAGAGAGAGAGAGAGAGAGAGAGAGAGGAGAGAGAAGAGAGAGAGAGAGAGAGAGAGAGGAGAGAAGAGAGAGAGAGAGAGAGAGAGAAGAGAGAGAGAGAGAGAGAGAAGAGAGAGAAGAGAGAGAAGAGAGAGGAGAGAGAGAGAGAAGAGAGAAGAGAGAGAGAGAGAGAGAGAGAGAGAGAGAGAGAGAGAGAGAGAGAGAGAGAGAGAAGAGAGAGAGAGAGGAGAAGAGAGAGAGAAGAGAGAGAGAGAAGAGAGAGAGAGAGAGAGAGAGAGAGAGAAGAGAGGAGGAGAGAGAGAGAGAGAGAGAGAGAGAGAGAGAGAGAGAGAGAGAGAGAGAGAGAGAGAGAGAGAGAGGAGAGAGAGAGAGAGAGAGAGAGAGAGAGAGAGAGAGAGATAGAGAGAGGAGAGAGGAGAGGAGAGAGGAGAGAGAGATAAACGTTTATATTGGTATACTATGCAGAATGAAATGTTAAAAGAGTTCAAAGCTGAACATTCTAAATTCTGGAAAACCATTGGTAAAGTTGGTGTAGGGTATAGTAACAAGAGGCAAATTCCAATGGAGGTGGTTATAGAAAATGGTTCTACAACTTCAAATGTTCAGGAGGTACTTGATAAGTGGAAATCTGATTTCAGTTCTATTTTTAATAATGCTAATCATACTGACATTAATTCAGAAAATAATTTTGTCGATGCTTGCTCAGAGAATTTGCCATTTAATAATAATATTACAATCTTTGAAGTAAAGACGGCTGTTGATAAAGAAACAATGGGAAAGACATGTGGGAGTAGATAATTTACCAAGTGAAGTGTTTAAGAATGATACATCTGTATTATTTCTTCATGTACTTTTCAATGTTTGTTTTAGTAATGGTATTGTGCCATCTTTATGGGGCAAATGTATAATTAACCCCATACCTAAATCTTCTACTAATGATGCAAGGGACCCTCTGTCATATAGGGGTATATCTTTAGCTTCAGCAATGCACAAATTGTATTGTAATATCCTTAACAAGCGGCTGAGTGCTTGGTGTGAAGACAATAACATGATCGCAGATGAGCAGAATGACTTTAGGAATGATCACATTTCTTCATTAACGAGTATAATTGATACACGTAAAAACAAAGAAAATCTACATTTTGTACCTTTATAGATTTCCGTAAGGCGTACGATTTTATAAATAGAGGTAAACTTTGGAATAAATTAAGATCAACAGGTATCACTGGTAAGATGTTCCTTGCTATAAAGTCACTCTACTCATCGGTATCGCTATGTGTTAGAATAAATGCATTTAAGACCGACTGGTTTGACATACACTGTGGTTTAAGACAAGGTTGTATTTTGTCACCGCTTTTGTTCAATCTATACTGAGCCAATAAAGAAAGTATCCACCCTATGTCTCTATCGATATATAGAAAAGGAGTACACATCCGAATTTCTAATTTGCATTGAAATAAAGAAGAAACCTTTTTTGATATCCTGTAAAATTTTGAAGCAGTTGCTATACGCATTTCATCGAAAAAACTTGATCGATATTACATAGAGGTCGATTTCCGAAATAACAACCGTTTCGATAAATCTGCATTAGCTATCGGGAAAGTTATAAATTCCATTTAATGGGATTTTTCTCCAGTGAAAGTGTGATGTTGGTTGCAGTGAAAGAGCTAATATCTCATGTGTCCGCCGTATTGTCCAATGCACGTCAATATCCGCCGTCGAATGCTGTCGACGTAACGTTGTATGTAATGTGCCGGTAGGTTGTTCCATTCAGCCTGCAATGCTGCTGAAAGGTCATGTACCGTGTTGATTACATAATGTGTTCTAACACGACGTCCTAACTCGTCCCAAATATGCTCGATGGGATTTAAGTCGGGACTAATTGCCGACCAGTCTAAAACGTTCACGTTATTATTCGCCAAGAAGCGTCGAGTAAGTGCTGCTGTATGGGGCCGGGCATTGTCATGCATAAGTGTGACGTTATGTCCATTAAGCTGAATAAACGGAAGCACTTCTGCTTGAAGAACATTATTGACGTAGGTCTGGGCATTAATGTTTCCGTGAATAACGATTAGACGAGTCTTTTGATCATTCATTATTCCGCCCAGACTAAAACTGAACCTCCCCCAAAACGGTCTCTTTCAATGACGCACGCATCAGCGTAACGCTCTCCCCGACGGCGATAAACTCGTTCACGTCCGTCGGCATGGCTCAAATTAAATCGCGATTCATCCGAAAATAACACTGATCTCCATTCAGCACGTCGGAAACGCCGGTGACGTCGGCACCAATCACGTCTCGCAGCCCTATGACGCCTTGTTAAAATTTGGCCAAAGTAGGGTCTGTACGGACGAATCGGGTCATTATTTTGCCGAAGTCGGTTCAGAACTGTCTGTGCACTGATTCCGTGCCGTCGTGCTGTTGCTGATGCTGACAGACGACGGTTACGTACATTTTGAACCGTAATGTACCGATCATCCGCCGCAGTCGTTACACGTGGCCGACCTCCTCGGGGACGGTCACGAACATTTCCCATGGTCTGGAAACGTGTACGCAAGCGGTTAATTGTTGCCCTTGTGCAGCCGAACAGCCGGGATATATCGGCTACTGATGCGCCAGCATTCAACATCCCGATCGCCTGATTTCGTTGGTCGTTATTTAGTCGTGGCATTATGCTTCGATTGAATCTGATGTGATCTTTTCGTATTGTTCGTAACTGCTGGTCAATCAGTGCAGTCAGATACCAATTCCAGATATCAACTATCGCTGCACGAGATGCACGTGTAAAACAAGATAATCGCTCCTTGCGGTTTAGTGCTTGGCTGATTTTTGATAAAACTAAGGATAACAGGTAAATAAATGCATGTACATTATGTATTGCTTATTTTGGAGAATTATTAATATTAATGAAATTATTCAAAAATTAAAAGTGGATATTTTCTTTTTTGGCTCAGTATATATATAAATGACCTAGCCGTTTACCTCAAATCACTTAATAGAGGTATATGCTTCAATGAAGAAAATATATGTATTTTAATGTATGCTGATGACATTGTTTTGTTAGCAGAAAACACTCGTGACCTTCGGCAACTACTACATGCTTTAAATGATTGGTGTGCTTTGAATGACGTGACTGTCAATAGTACAAAAAGCAATATTATACAGTTTCGCCCAATGTCTATTCCTAAAACTGATTACATGTTTCAATGCGGTGAAAGTGTATTAAAAGTTATTGACAAGTATACCTATCTTGGCATTGCTCTACAGGAAATTTAGATTTTAATGTAATGCTAAAGCTGTGGCTCAGAGTGCAAGTCGTGCATTAGGACTACTCATTGCTAAGTATAAGATTATTGGTGGCGTTCCATATGATGTATTCTCTAATCTTTATGATGCAGTTGTTTGGCCAGTTGTAAGTTACGGGGCTTCTATCTGGGGTAATAAATCTTACTAGTGCATAAATACCGTCCATAATAGAGCATGAGATAGTTCTTGGGTGTTGGAAAATACACACCAAACGCTGCTATTGTTGGGGAGATGGCATGGTAACCACCGATAGTACGTCAATGGAAATGTATTTCGACATCATGGGCGCGTGTTGCAACTATGGGTAACACACGTATTAATAAACGCATTGCACTCTGGGCTTCTGCTAAGGCAGGATCATCATTTAAAAACTGGCTTTTTGTGGTTAATAAGAAATTGCAACTATTCAGTCTGGATCAATATTGTGATATCGGTAGTTATATTCCAAAACATGCATTAAAGCTGTGGAAGGAAAATATATAGAGTGTTGTACAACTGACTGGTCAAATGCTATTAATAGTGCTACTGGTCCGTCAGGTAGAGGAAGGAACAAACTGAGAACATATAGATTGTTTAAGCAAAGCTATGGTATTTTGGAAATAAATGACTGAAATTAACAAAAAGAGCACTAAAGTGCAATTAATAAATGACTTAAAATAACTAATATCAGCTCTGATCAGAGCAGAAATGACATAGGAATAATAAAAACAGTACTGAAACATGCAATAATACATAAATTGGCGTTTTAGTAAAATATCATTACAGGTTTTGGCACATAGTCGAATCAACAAGGGATGTATAAACAAAGTGACACATATTTCAGAATGTGACATATTTTGGAACTCATCACACATTTGTATTGCCTTATCAAACACTGTCGAATATCCTCATATTTAAAACAATCCATAAAAACATGACACTCATCTTCAATAGCATTACAAAACGGGCATTTACGTTCTTCCAAAATCAAATTATCATACCTTCCAGTTTCAATTCTAAGAGGTGCAACCCTGCACCTAAACTTGCTAAATGCTGATCTATGTCTAACTGGCATAATAATTTTGCAATAGTCCTCAACACCCAGTGGTTACATAGTCTTAATTTGTATATATTTCTGTATGTAATTTATGTGGCTTTATATGGATTGTATAGTCTCATGTAATTCTATTTAGAATGGCTGTGTGCAATTTTATGGATACTATTATTTGTATTATGTATTGTATTGTACATGGATGAGACAGAAATAAAGATAATAATAATATAAATATATTTTTAACACCGAGGCCATTAAGTGGGCCGTATTGAGTTTCTGATAATAAAGAAGTTAATATAGCGAACAATCGACAGACTAGAACCCAGACTTTGGGTATTATCATAAATATTTGTAAGTCTATATATTGTTCACATTCATGTTGATATAAGACCATTTTGATGGCAAATTTCGAGTCATGTAAGATAAGATAAGATCAGATTAATTTTAGTTTGGGTCGGCAAGATAGCAACAATACAACACAAGATCTGAATGAGCTTTTGAACCGATCATATAGCATAAACTAATGGTAGAATTAGAATCCCTGATAACAGTATGCATATTTATTATTAATTGTAGATATATGGGGGAGATCTGGTTTGGGAGGGGGCAGGAGGTCTCCTTTATTGTGTCATAGAACCACACCGAGTGCCTGTGCTTAGGCATACGCGCTTGTGCGATTAATGTATTATACTTTGTGATATCGATATGTATGTACAATGATGAGACTTAAATATAGATTAATATACTAACGAATATTTCTTCCAGTTCGATTTATTGCCGGATGATCACCCGCTCACAATGGCCTATAGATATAAACTGAACGCATTCCTGTCTAGTTATGGTCAGGATGTAACTTTGCTATCTGTCTATCTTATCTTCGGTGTAAAGCCGAACGACATCACAATGTGTCACTTCTCTGACCCTGTGTGCACCGGACGACAAGGATGGGACCCGGATTTCAACCCAAATACAGTGGAAGCTCAAACGATGCTATTGGTATGCTATAGTCGACGATGTAATCCTCTTAGATAATCAGAAAACGCTTCTGTAGGAAAGGTACCTCAGTATTGGACAACTTTAATTGATTCCTCCGCCAGTAAATAAACAGAGCTTCAAATGATAGAACTTTAATTCACATGAGGATGTCAAACAAACGGCGTAAGCAAACACAAGGGACTGACCTCATCCCTGACTAGCTTGCAGTCGTATATGCACTAACTGCCGTACGATACAATAACTGCCGTACGCAAGTACTGGCGTGATCTCTTCTCTCAAAAAAGAACATGACACAAGTATTTGTATTGAAACAAGCAAAGATAGTGAAAACATACAACATTGCCACTTTAAACCCTTTACAAAAGTGATAATCTGTGATAATCTTTTCTCTTAAAAGGGGAAATTCTCCCAACATGGGAGGAAAGGTGAAACTTTTTCCATACTGCAAATTAATACATGTTGCCAATTACTTTTCTACAAAAAACTAATTGCAAAGACTTTACCACACCGCAACTTTAAAGATGTTGTAAATTCTACCATTCTTTGCACATAAACATATTTAAATGATAACAATATTCAACGTTCTTCTTCTTGAAGGACAGTCATTATAAGTAGCATAGGTATCAATTGAAGTGTCATAAACATGTAACCCATGTGAACGAAACCTTAAAACTGTCCATTACAATGTTTTTTACAAGGCTTTTAAGTCACCACATAATCGTCAATATATCTTGGTGGGTTGTGTGGACGATTTGGCCTAGAATAGTTGGCGGTTTCACTGTCTTCGGAAACTGACTCGGGCAAGTCATCTGAGTCGATGTGCACATCTGTATGAGATCTGACATCTTCAGAGAATGAATCTCCCGCTTGAGCACTCAGTATTGGAGGAATATCAATTGGTTCTGGTGGAAGGCACAGATCAGGAGATTCACACACTTCGTCGCTTTCAGCTACTGAATCGCGTTGCACAATATGATATGGTGAAATGGAATTTGGTACACGGTAACATTCACTGACTTTAACTTTGTATGAACTTGAGCGTTTGAGGTTTCCTGAAATCTTTTTAACAAAACACCATTCCTCATCTATAGACACTACTATATATCGACTACGTGCTTTAGATTTATCACGATCACTATAGAGGTACACTAGATCACCAACACTTATGGTTGATGGCTGTCGGAATTTTCTACCTTTATATTTTGATTTTTCACTGACGGGATGATTTTGGACACGTTGCTGGTGTTGTTGTATAATGATGTCCCTGTCCGACATGGGCAGCTGATCATGAGTAAATTTACTTCGCTGAGTCCAAAGCTCTCGAGCTGACATACCTCTGCTACGTAAGCGGGAGGTAAGTCTAGCTGTTGATATAGCCAAACTGAGCTCAGATACTGGACCTCCACCTGGATCGTGACGTAGTAGCCCTTCCTCTAATACACCTATAGCTTTCTCTGCAACTGAATGTTTTGTTCACATTCTTCATGCGGCCAATTTCAAGATTTAAATGGAATTATTTGAGTGTTTTGTTATCTTTTAGAGAAATAAAACCTGGATCAGGATCAACTCTGATAACTGCATGGGGACCATCCCGTGGATGGAGTTCCATAGCTAATTGCAGCAGGGCATTACGAATAGTATCATGTTTTTCATCACTTATGATGCAACTAGCAGTGGTACTTTCGCGAAGTACAAGTTGACGGTTACGCTTAAGTATATCTGCTGCAAATGAATCCTGCCAGGAATAAGGTGTTGGTACGCATTATATAAAGAGTTGCACCGATTCCATGCTTACTAACAGACCTATCAGTAACGATCCACAGGTGGTCCTCGGGGTTGGTAACACTATTGATATATGGGTTTCAAGAGTTTTCTGTGCGATTAAGAAGTTCTGTGTTAACTCGTCAGTCCAATCTTATCATGTGACTGCTTCCCAGCAATGGCATCATCGAGTGGAGAAAGGACATGAGAGCACTTTGGAAGGACTCCAGTAAGAACCTTGTAGGCGCCAATGAATGAGCGTAAACCTTTTACTGTATCTGGTTGTGAGCAGGAGGCAAGAACCGCAACTGTGTGAGGACGTGACATTTTACCCTGAGATCTAACCCAGCCCAAGATGGTGGTAGACCGAGGACAGATAACAGTTTTAGTCGAAGACAGACGTAAATTGCAACGCTTGAGGGCTAAAAGTATTCGAGTCCAATTGGCCAAAAGTTCTTCTGGTGTATCTCCTCCACAGTATAAATCAGGCTAACTTAGCTACAATGCCGTCTTGTAAAGAACCACCAATGACACGACACATCAACTCCTCAAGAGCTGTCTCAGACCCAGGCCCCATCGCACAACGTGTATATACCCTAACACCCCGAAATGGAGTAGCAATGACACACTACTTCATAGAAGGTATGGAGAGTGGAATTTGGTAAAATGCACTTGTTAAGTCAGAACTAATTATATATCTCCACTGCCCAATTGTACGTAATGTTGAATCCACTTCCGGCATTAGTGATCGCTGAGGTTTACTGTACCGGCCAACATCTGCGAATGCAGTGACCAACCGAAATCCACCATTTGGTTTCTTAACTAGGAATGATGGACTAAGATACTCTGCCGTAACACCAATATCTTCAGGTTTACGAAAAACACCCTGCTCTTCGAGTTCATCAGCTTTGTGTTGTAGTTTAACCAGTTTATCTCGCGAGTACTGCGAAACTCTCCCGTTGCGTTGAGGAGGTAAGACTGGTCCCATATTGACTGGGAATTTTACAGCTAAGGTCAATATGGGACCAGTCTTACCTCCTCAACGCAAAGGGTTCGAACCTCATTGGACAGGATGTTGTCAGGGTCAAGATTGACTGTATCTGAATAGAATGAGTGAGATATGGTCTGTTTGATTTAACTTGGTGGCAAAATGACAGGCAACATCTGAGGTACATGTATAATGAACTTGACAAAAATGTTCATTTTTCTTAATTGGTAATGGGTCTGTGGTATCATTCAAAAGACGGATCTTTCCCCCAGTAGCTTCAACTATATGTGGATATGGCCAAGGTACTGAAGACTTCACACACTCTGAACAGGGTTCTACTGCAAGGAAACTGTCAGGTTCTATGTCGGGTAGATTTTGCACTGGAGCGGAGCACACATGCTTGTGCTCGTCGTATTTTATTCTCTGATGATTGATGGGGTATCAAACCATAGGATATGATATTGGAACCGTCAATAATGATCTGGTATTTGGAAGGTCTAACAGAAACATCGTGCATAGTCATAAAAGGAATCCCAGCCAGGATATCAACATCCAAATCATCAACTACAAGGGCCTCAAGATGGAGAGGAATATTGTCTCTGGAAAGGGTAATGTGCATCTCACCTACAATATGCCAAGTGGTAATGCCATAGATCGGCCTGTAATGCAGTTTGATTTGTCTGTTTGATTGTTGTGCCAATATACTGCACGACAGAAGATTTAACCATATTGGTCAATGACCTGTGTCAAGAATTATTTGAAGCGGGTAATGTTTATAGAAAACTTTCAAATGGGGGGACTGCTTGGTACTGACACGACAAGATGAAACAGAGCGAAGATTATGTGGCAGTGTTTCACTTTCGTTCTGATATTCATATTCAATATTCGGATGAGCAGCAACAGAATGTTCCTCAGAGTCATAATTTTAACCAACTATTTGACGTGTATTTGTCATATAAGGTCTATCCTCCTCTGGAAGGTGCCAGCATGCACTCAGAAAATGCTGATGTGGTCTACCTGCTTGTTTACAGACAACACACATTGTATTTGATCGTCCTGGTGGATACTATGTACTTCCCGCATTTGAGGGTTTTGTCTTCGATGCCTTTCTAAAGGCGGTACGAAGGATCTTTGACTCATTAGATGTGTGCAATTCCTCAAGAAGGCTCCCTAAGGCTTGTGAAATTTCAGGTTTTAGAGAAGCAAGTGTTTGGCTTCTTAATTCTGTCCCATAACGCTGTTTCACTAGGTTGGGTAGGTCTTGATGTATTAGGCGTAACCATGTTAGTACAATGAGATTTTCCAGAGACGGTGATATGTCTTCATCGGTCTCTGGGACCTCTCCGTTATGGCGGATACTGCCATTAGACCGTAAGAGATTGTCCTCAATAAAAATGTTGAGCCGTTGGTATAAGTCTTCATGTCTTTCACCTGGTTCAAGGTGTATGTTATTAAAGTCCAGGAAGTGCGCACCGGTGGACGGGAAGCCATAATGAAGTCGATTCGACTGCCAGATATTTGTGACGGATGTAGGTTTTTAATGATTGTGTTTCTAGAAATTACTGGACAATAATTTGCGATTTGTCCCAGCATTAGTTCGAGGTTTGTCACTTTTTGTTCTGCAGTTCTGCGTCTGGCTTCTTGGGCATCATCCATCATTGAGCATGCCAATTAGTGGTACTGCTGCAGATTTCTTCTGCCATGTAAATCCATCTACCAGGAAGGCTGCAAAATTCTTGTCTAAACTGAGCGAATACTGCAGATTCTGTCTCCACGATTCAAATGTGGTTATTGTTTCTTGCTTGATTAAAGACCATTGTTTAGGGACCCGAGCGTTGGCCATGACTGGTAATTGACTAATTATTGTCAGTTCAGTATTGCAAAGTAAATTGTTATAATTATGTTACAGTTACACGATAAACTGCATCATTTGTATCGCGTTTGGTAACGCTCTGTCTCGATAGTCTTGGATTATGTGGGTACGTTAATATCGTCGCAGCTGCCATCACGCCAGTAAATAAACAGAGCTTTAAATGATAGAACTTTAATTCGCATGAGGATGTCAAACAAACGGCGTAAACAAAAACAAGGGACTGAACTCATCCCTGACTAGCTTGCAGTCGTATATTATGCACTAACTGCCGTACGCAAGTACTGGCGCTCGCAATACTTAAATGCAAATGGTATGCAAATAATATATACACACACATATTCCTACACCATTATCTTTAACTCTTTGCATGCTTCGTAAAACAAAGGATACACAGTGCATATTACATGATAGCGCAGTGATAGTGCTTCAGGTATGAAATACTCTGCGTTTGTGGCCAGTTGCTTCCGTTACGAGTGTGCCATGTGGGAAGGTACTGAAACCTCACATTGCATCTGACACCCCACTCTTTTCCACACCAGGAATGAGGTATCGAGAGCGATTGAATTAAGTTGTAAGAACTTGTTTCGCAATCGAACTAACATAATTTTATATAAAATATAGTTCAAATAATTGTAGCAGACGACAATTCATTAATATATCTGTTTAATGTGTAGCTGTAAACTAGTCATGGAGAATTTCATTTCCTTACGACACAATTCTAATGAAATGTCATGCCATATTTGACTGGTTTTCTTGGCTATTTTGTTTATTTTACGTTTATTTATCGTCGCTACCGGTTGCACATATGAGCGACGTCTCCTGAAGAGATTAGTCATTTTAAATATTTGGAGGATAGTGCAATAATACAATCAGATACCAATACCAGAGTCTACTCGGGTTCTTTTACGTGCACGGTGTAAAGCACCGACACGAGACCTCGTTTTAAAGTCCCATCTGAAAGACTGTTTTTATTAGGGTCAGACGGAGTTAATAAATAGCTATTAAAGTAGGATATATATCTATGTTGTGCAATGTACTTTTATCATAGTATGCTATGTGTGAATTGGATATACATTATCCACATGTATGTAGTAAACATCATCTGTTTCTATACATTTCAAGTCCTGCCGATCTATGACGTTATTGATTAACTAAATGTTGTAAACAAGTATCATCATTTCCATAGTAGTGTAATTGATTTGTTATCTTTGCTGATTTTTCTATGACCTCCATTGTCAAATAAAACCAGATTTATCCCGAAAGGTATGTCGGTCCTTTTAGTTGGAATCCTTTAATACGGTTTGTATATAGTTCAAACAATAACCAAATATGGACCATTGTCCGTAACAGTGTGAAAATGAGGCTGACAAAATATAAGCAATAATTATGTGCCCATAATTTTGTGCTATATTGTCGTGGTTACAGGAGTTGTGTGAGACACTACGGACATTACCGGATACGGATGCTGATGAACTACACATACAGCGAAATCCCAACACAGGGGAATATAACGTCAATTGTTTCATGGACAATATGCAAGCATTCTTGCAGGTAAGGTGAATCGTCTGCATCACGAACGAGGGTGAGTGCATGCATTCGAATTTATGCTGTGGCGAATGTGATATGTCATTGAACCAGACAGAGTACGTGTAATTGCACAGTTCCTAATCCATACATGATATAACAATAAACGTAAGTATCTGAAGAAAAACTGAAGCAAAACATGTGTATCTTGTATAATTAGGAAATCATATTTGTCTTGCCGTGGTATATCGGCGAAACAAATCCAATATGAAGCTGCTCGATTGGTCACATGCTTGACGCGATCTGTCTCTATTCATAATCTTCTCAATGAAATCGGTTGGGTTTTACTTGCCGATCGCAGAACCATTCAAAAATTAATAGTAGTGTACAAAGAAAAGAACGCACTTCTCCCTATTATTTACATAATCTTTTCCCTGCTACTAGTGGAGATCTTACTCAATATCCTTTACGATCTGGCGCAAATTGTATTACTTTGCCAAGACGCACAGAAACATACTCAAGATATGTCATACCTGACTCAATATCATTATGGAATGAGCTAGATACATCTAGACGTAATGCTACACACACTCCAATCATTTAAGAACACATTCTTATTAATCAACTGGGGAACGATACTATACTGTAATGCAATATCGTATCAGATATCGATGCAGCAACTTAAACAATGCTCTTTCTTTTAACCATTTGCGTGACTCTCCAATATGTTTATGCAATCAAGGTAATGAAGATGCGGAACACGTTTTCTTCGAAGTTTTATGTAATAGGTATAGAATTTTTTTATAAATTTGTCTTTTTTTCTGACCTTTCATATGATTTTTATTTACATTCTATTTTGCGTACTCTTTTCTAGAAAGAAATTCCGTCATTTAACTTAATCAAACGTTAGCTTGACTTTTTGGTGCGGGCCTTTGTCTAATGCCGTTAAAAATTGTGACCCAAACCATTTGTATTTTCATGCTATGTATTGTATATTTACGTGTATGACATATGTACTATTGATTTGCAATAAAATATGGTTAAATATAAAAAATTAATCACGATTTGGAGTTCTTATGCGTAGGAATTAACCACGCAGGCCGTAGGCCTAAGTGGTTAATTCCTACGCATCAGAACGACAAACCGTGGTTTATTCGCCAATATACCACGGCAAGACAAATATTATTTCTATTCTAACATGACCCAATGTAATGCTACCAACGAAGACAAGTACGTGTTACTTTGTCGGCTTGCCGCCTAATGTCTCTCCTTTCCGTGATTTGGCTGACGGCTTTACAAATTACCTCCCTGAAATAAAGATTTTCTAAATGCTAAAATCTAATGCTAATTTTCAATAGTAGCCAGAATTTATTAATATTTATTCAAACAATAATACATGTATGTATTAATAGTTCACGTTGGCAGAATAATGTATAATCATGAACAATATTAATAAAAATTTTAAAAAAATGTTTAGCCACGCCACCTACCACACTGTTATTTTCGTAAACAATTTAACACATTAAGTTTAAAAGTTGACAAACGTCAAACGCCGAGGGGAAAGGATTTGTTGCACTTCTTATTAATATTTGTGTCATGGACATGGACATTAATTGTGCTGTTTGAGATATTTCCCGTAAGCATGTTGCAGTTGCGTGACTTTTCTGGACATTAACGTGGCCAACTGTAGTGGGTGGGGAAATGGAACTCTCTTGGCCTGGCAATGCTAACTCCACCGATTCGCTGCTAATGTTGGAATCAGCAGCGGTCAGATGATTGGCTTGACGAGAGGTAGCATGATTAAGCGCCCGACTGACCTGTTCTAGTTCGTCATCAGATTTTACTTTTTACTATTTGCAGACAACGATATTTTACTACGATTTTTGTTTAAATCATGTAATTTTCATTCATAAATAAGTTTTTATACGGGGGAGGAAATATTCAACAGCCATAAAATAGATCTGTTCTAGCCGTGGTATATTGCATATTTTACAACGGTAGCTCTGTTCTTTGTTCTTTAGAACCAAATATCAAGTCATGTTAGAATGTATAATTTTCATTGTAAAACAAGTTTTCTTGATGTAAAGTACGTATTGTACTCCAATGGGATTGGTGACTTCAAATCACTTGCCCATCACCGCTATTATTTTGACATTGAATATATAACATAATTATATGAGCAACATCTATGCAGACATGTTGTCTCGGAGACCTGCTGATAGATGTCAATGATAACACATTTGAAGTGAATGTGATTGACGCCAACACATTGGACCCGACGTAATGTTAGCTAGTTGTTGTCTTCCTTTTGTGGACATTTGGTGAAACCCTAAGATTGTTTTCCTGAATTTGACAATGTATATGAACATATAAGAGACGATGAGCTTGAAAACCAGTCTTCGCCATGATAAACCTGGTAAGGACTTACAGAGGAAACACACTGTTGTGGACGATATCGTGTACTACAAGACACATATCCCAACAATGACCCGATGTGACTGTCAAACCATATACACTCACTGGCAGTGAAACAGTACAAGGAGGACAAAATGGGCACATGGGTGTACAGAAAACCTTTTATTCTATTTGACAGAAATATTACTGGACAAACTTGTGTAATGACATGTATCAGTATTTCGCCACTACGCAACCTGTCAAAGAAAGAAGGTCATTACAGATGATAAGACAACATCTGCAGGCAACGGAGATTACACATTGCCCTATGGAAAACGCTCATGATCTTTCTGGACCATATCCCACCACTTTGTCAGGCAATAAATACATCATTGCTTTCGTTGATTTGTATAGTGGTTGGCCTGGGGTTTTTACAGTCGGCTGATACTGTCGCTCCTATTCTGAATTAGGAGATAATTCATAAATTTGGTAGTCCTCTACAGATTGTGACCGATAACGGGACTGAGTATGTTAACAAGGTTGGTAATGGAACATTGAAGTCTCTACACAATCATTATGTATGTGCTAACTAAATTGTGACCGATTACGGGACTAAGAATGTTAAAAAGGTTGGTTATGGAACATTGAAGTCTCTAAACATTCATTATATATGTGCTATCTGAATTGTGACCGATTATGTGACTGAGAATGTTAACAAGATTGGTAATGATCTGTAGTCAAGTTGTTAACACGTTAGACTGGTAATCCAGGGATCGCAGGTTCGTTCCCCCATCTAACCCTAATACAATTAACAGTCTTTCAGATGGGATTTTAAACCGAGGTCTTGTGTCGGTGCAATACACCGTGCACGTAAAAGAACCAGAGGGGTTATTGGAATGGGTCTTTGTCTGTATCATTGCACTACCCTTCAACTATCTAAAATGACTAATCTCGTCATGAGGCGTCGCTCATATGGGCAACCTGTAGCGACGATAAATAAACGTAAAACACACAAACACACACATTATGTTTTTAATATAGTGCTTACTTTTATTAACGTGCATATTGATCGCCGTAGACTTTTTTTAAGCTGCACATATTTATCCTCAAAGGAAGAATCACAGGCAACTGGCACTGACTGCAGCTTTTATTAACCTGCACATATTTATCCTCAAAGGAAGAATCACAGGCTACTGGCACTGACTGCAACTTGCCGTTTACCCGTGAAAAGATGCTCAACTTCATTTTAGCGAGACCTCAATTCTACAATGTCAGTGTCTTCACCCCAGACTTCAACAATTACCTACAAGTAAGTATAAACTTTGTTTATGTTACAATAACCGCGAAACAAGCTATAACAACTGATATTAATCACTCTCGTTGACATGGATGAAAACGTTTATGGGGCCATCGTGTTGGAGGACACCGGAGTACCCGGTGAATACCCACTTGTCCGATATGGCGACCACCGGACCATCTCACATACTTCCCTCTCCGAGGATCGAACCCAGATTGCATTGGCGAGAAGCGAGCGTGCTAACCACTGCGTTAACCGGACAACCTATTATTGGTGGAGGCCAATAGAAGTAAGAAATCAACTACATTTCACTGATGCATAATAATCGTTATATAGCAATGTACACATATTCCACCACAGTCACTATTATATGTTTCATCTTTAGCCGTTCAATGTTCCGGCTGCTGCAATACTCTAGTGTAACGCTAGAAATAAGCCATAGTAACAGATATGTCAGGTTACATAGTATATAAAATATAAATGCCAATGCCGAAGTTATAAACAAGAAGTGGAAGTCGTGGTAGGGCGATCGCTTCAAGTGCGAAGGACCCGGAGTTCGAACCCCGTTGGAGTCATTACGACTGTTCCCTTAGACAAGGCATTTAAATTCCACATCGCCTCTTCTCTCTGCCTGGATTCCATCAGGAATGATGTCTCGAGAGTGATTAATATAAGTTATAAGAACTTGTTTCGCAATCGAGCTAAACTAAATTTGTATAAACTAAGCAAGAAAATATAGCTGAGATGTAACATACACAGAGACTGTGGAAAACATGTGGACCTCTCTTGCTACGCAAACTCCCTATTAAATGTGATATTTTGTTCACACTGGTGCACCAACATGTTCAGTGAACCATCATCGACATACACTACGAAATATTTACCAACACGCTAGCTATATAACATGCGAATAATTTATTGAATAAACTGATTTACAGATGTACACTTGTATATGATAGATATATATATGTTTTGTAGAAGATTGTTTGGGTTAAAGATCCACCCAAAACGACTTTATCTATGGATAATTTAGTGTTGTAAATTATTGGTTACAATATATACTTGTTAAGAATTTAAATATATTAAACGTGCAATGTTAAAGAATGATGTTGAAATTAACCAACATAAAACCAACTGGCCGACAAATGTCTAGAGTACTTACTAAACTAGAGTACTGACGAAAACCTACGTGTTCCTGTAGATGAACGAGTATGTTCATTTGGTAACGTTTATGAAGATGAATATCATTTTGTACTTGAATGTGTTATGCTAAAAGATATTCGTGTACAAAATATAAAGAAATACTATTAGAATCATAGAATTTTAAGTTGGTTGCATTAATGACAACTGAAAATGAGTATAATGAGACATAAGACCTAAAGCGTATTTGCATAATAAAGCATTCAATCAAAGGCAACATATGCTAGCATAGTGTTTATGTTAGCCATAGAAATGACATGTCTATTTGTTAACTACCATGTATATATATACTTAGGTATGTCATCATGAAGTTTATGTAGTCATACATTTATAATATGTGCATTTTGTTATTATGGTGTTCATACTATCTCCCCCTGGTGTGTAATAATCAATGATGTATGTTAAGAAATTAAGAAATAAGTCATGCAATCTCGCAATCCTTGCTATGCTGAGTTATATACATTATGTGTTATAGTGTTGCTTATAAATGGCCCATGTGTGGGTTTAGATGCAAATAAATATTCTTCTTCTCATTTTCGTGTTTGTCAGTTTTAGCGTCTAACATATAATCCAATTACTACGGACAGCGATGACGTCATTGGCAAACAAGTGATATCCAGGGACATAGGGCTATTGACGATAATAACATATTCTATTTCTGATTTCAAATATGTAGATTCCCATTTCTTACTGGTTATCGAATGGATACAGTGGTAACTACACCGAGGATTTCAGCATCTATGACCAACTCATCGGAGAGGAGACAGGAACATTTAGTACAAAAGTAACGACGAATGCAGGTGTGCGATACTATATATTTATATGCTTCACATTATTCTCGATCTTCATTCTAACAATAATTGTATATCAAGTATACGATTTGAAATGATTCAAGGTTTTGGAGGGGGCCTCCGTGGCTGGGTCGTTACGGTCGTCAACTTCAAATCACTTGCCCCTCACCGCTGCAGGTTCGAATCATAATAGGGTGTGGAATTCTTCCAATCGAGGAAGCTATCTAGCTGTCGAGCGGTATGTTAGTGGTTCTACCCATGTGCCCGTGCCTCAACTACTGCTCGGAGGGGCATCCGGGGTCTTCCTCCACCACTACCCATGTGCACGCCCGTGCCTCAACTACTGCTCGGAGGGGCATCCGGGGTCTTCCTCCACCACTACCCATGTGCACGCCCGTGCCTCAACTACTGCTCGGAGGGGCATCCGGGGTCTTCCTCCACCACTACCCATGTGCACGCCCGTGCCTCAACTACTGCTCGGAGGGGCATCCGGGGTCTTCCTCCACCACTACCCATGTGCATGCCCGTGCCTCAACTACTGCTCGGAGGGGCATCCGGGGTCTTCCTCCACCACTACCCATGTGCACGCCCGTGCCTCAACTACTGCTCGGAGGGGCATCCGGGGTCTTCCTCCACCACTACCCATGTGCACGCCCGTGCCTCAACTACTGCTCGGAGGGGCATCCGGGGTCTTCCTCCACCACTACCCATGTGCATGCCCGTGCCTCAACTACTGCTCGGAGGGGCATCCGGGGTCTTCCTCCCCACTACCCATGTGCACGCCCGTGCCTCACTACTGCTCGGAGGGGCATCCGGGGTCTTCCTCCACCACTACCCATGTGCACGCCCGTGCCTCAACTACTGCTCGGAGGGGCATCCGGGGTCTTCCTCCACCACTACCCATGTGCACGCTTATACTGCTCGGAGGGGCATCCAGGATCTTCCTCTACCAATAACAGCTGGGTAGTCGCCGTATCACCTAAGCTGATTATGGGACTTTACCCTTCAAAAATAAACAAAGCAAAAACAAAAGATCTCGGAATATGTATACTGTACATCATTGTAAACGTATATTGAGTTCGTTTGGAATATCCACGCTGATGTGCAGTTATTACGTATGTCGTAATTTCAGGCCATAAGTACTATGTTTAACCCAAACAAACTTATTTTAATCGATAGATATCATGTACGGTAACAACTTGAAGTTTGTGGCGATCTCCGTGGGTACAACAGTAAATGCCGAGCTTCTCGGTTACGTGGAAGGAGATCCTATCATGGAGAACTGGGAACAATTCTTCAATAAACAAGTACGTCTATCATTCTACTGCGTGCATTCTCGAGTGTCATTCTCTCGTATCATATAATAGGATATATTCTGTAGAATTTCTGATCTTGTCCAGTTGTGCATTAGTAATGCAATTTATTCATAGACTTTGATTCCAACAATAGTGTGCAAACTGTGGGGTAATCAGACAGTAGTAACTTTAATTGTCAATATAAATACAAGTACCTGTGGTTTTGTCTTTTTTATTTCTTCACTTTCGTAAATTTGAGAAACGTCCCATATCATATTGCATTTAAGGATTATATTTACGCTTACTTTAATTTACATTTACGTTAATCTTTACTTTTACATTTCCCTTTACGTTTAACTTAGAAAACTCTAATAAGGAACGTACACAACAATTTAATATTTAATAGTATTTGACATGTTGCATTTCAGCTGGCTAAGATGCCCGATGGATTGAAGATTGGCTTTCAAATATCATCTCATGAACGATGGCGTTGGATCACTACACAAAGGGTAAGCATCACATTCTATGATAAGGTGCACGTGTTGGATCACTACACAAAGGGTAAGCATCACATTCTATGATAAGGTGCATGTGTTGGATCACTACACAAAGGGTAAGCATCACATTCTATGATAAGGTGCACGTGTTGGATCACTACACAAAGGGTAAGCATCACATTCTATGATAAGGTGCATGTGTTGGATCACTACACAAAGGGTAAGCATCACATTCTATGATAAGGTGCATGTGTTGGATCACTACACAAAGGGTAAGCATCACATTCTATGATAAGGTGCATGTGTTGGATCACTACACAAAGGGTAAGCATCACATTCTATGATAAGGTGCATGTGTTGGATCACTACACAAAGGGTAAGCATCACATTCTATGATAAGGTGCATGTGTTGGATCACTACACAAAGGGTAAGCATCACATTCTATGATAAGGTGCATGTGTTGGATCACTACACAAAGGGTAAGCATCACATTATATGATAAGGTGCATGTGTTGGATCACTACACAAAGGGTAAGCATCACATGATATGATAAGGTGCATGTGTTGGATCACTATACAAAGGGTAAGCATCACATTCTAGGATAAGGTGCATGTGTTGGATCACTACACAAAGGGTAAGCATCACATTCTATGATAAGGTGCATGTGTTGGATCACTACACAAAGGGTAAGCATCACATTCTATGATAAGGTGCATGTGTTGGATCACTACACAAAGGGTAAGCATCACATTCTATGATAAGGTGCATGTGTTGGATCACTACACAAAGGGTAAGCATCACATTCTATGATAAGGTGCATGTGTTGGATCACTACACAAAGGGTTAGCATCACATTCTATGATAAGGTGCACGTGTTGGATCACTACACAAAGGGTAAGCATCACATTCTATGATAAGGTGCATGTGTTGGATCACTACACAAAGGGTAAGCATCACATTCTACGATAAGGTGCACGTGTTGGATCACTATACAAAGGGTAAGCATCACATTCTATGATAAGGTGCATGTGTTACATTCTATGATAAGGTGCATGTGTTGCATGCACCTCACACAAAGGGTAAGCATCACATTCTATGATAAGGTGCATGTGTTGGATCACTACACAAAGGGTAAGCATCACATTCTATGATAAGGTGCATGTGTTGGATCACTACACAAAGGGTAAGCATCACATTCTATGATAAGGTGCACGTGTTGGATCACTACACAAAGGGTAAGCATCACATTCTATGATAAGGTGCATGTGTTGGATCACTACACAAAGGGTAAGCATCACATTCTACGATAAGGTGCACGTGTTGGATCACTATACAAAGGGTAAGCATCACATTCTATGATAAGGTGCATGTGTTACATTCTATGATAAGGTGCATGTGTTGCATGCACCTCACACAAAGGGTAAGCATCACATTCTATGATAAGGTGCATGTGTTGGATCACTACACAAAGGGTAAGCATCACATTCTATGATAAGGTGCATGTGTTGGATCACTACACAAAGGGTAAGCATCACATTCTAGGATAAGGTGCATGTGTTGGATCACTACACAAAGGGTAAGCATCACATTCTAGGATAAGGTGCATGTGTTGGATCACTATACAAAGGGTAAGCATCACATTCTAGGATAAGGTGCATGTGTTGGATCACTACACAAAGGGTAAGCATCACATTCTAGGATAAGGTGCACGTGTTGCATGCACCTCACACAAAGGGTAAGCATCACATTCTATGATAAGGTGCATGTGTTGGATCACTACACAACGGGTAAGCATCACATTCTATGATAAGGTGCATGTGTTGGATCACTACACAAAGGGTAAGCATCACATTCTAGGATAAGGTGCACGTGTTGCATGCACCATATACACCAGTCTATAAAAAGGCACATAAACCATAAGTTGCATAACAGTATTAGTCTATTATAATATTTTATAGTGTCACCCCGTTTGAAAGAGACATCTCCCTCATGGCGATGGATTACATCAGTAATGAGGTATCCAGAGTGATTAATAAGTTGTAAGAACTTGTTTCGCAATCGAGCTAAAATAAATTTGAATTTGAATACACTAAAGAGACACCTCTTGCAGCATCATCTTGTGCCCAAGTGTCAGGCTGATATGCAACCATTATTTAACTAGCTGGCGGTGTTTGAACTTTCGACATTCAGCTCCGTATTAGGACTCCTTAACAAAGGAGAGAGTGTATATTAAAACACATTGTATCAGTATTTACAATATTTGCAATGGCAATACGTATGTCTGTAATTCTGAATGTACCCCACTTGTTTGTTCAGAACATCTTCGGGATTGAACTTGGTTAATATAATTATTCCAGCAACATACAGTTAGTCAGTGATTACTTAGATCTGAATATTAGCCTATGTGTGCCGTTATTTACCTACAACAATACTGTCTATCACCCAGGTCAATGCGCTGTATTTTCCAGTCTGATACTATGTTTGCCGTTATTTACCTACAACAATACTGTCTATCACCCAGGTCAATACGCTGTATTTTCCAGTCTGATACTATGTTTGCCGTTATTTACCTACAACAATACTGTCTATCACCCAGGTCAATACGCTGTATTTTCCAGTCTGATACTATGTTTGCCGTTATTTACCTACAACAATACTGTCTATCACCCAGGTCAATACGCTGTATTTTCCAGTCTGATACTATGTTTGCCGTTATTTACCTACAACAATACTGTCTATCACCCAGGTCAATACGCTGTATTTTCCAGTCTGATACTATGTTTGCCGTTATTTACCTACAACAATACTGTCTATCACCCAGGTCAATACGCTGTATTTTCCAGTCTGATACTATGTTTGCCGTTATTTACCTACAACAATACTGTCTATCACCCAGGT
>CM026390.1:10174977-10185552 GCA_014843695.1 Archivesica marissinica | reverse complement strand
TTTAAGATAACAACCCTCTATGCACTACATATATATATGTCATTATGTAATATCGTTTATTCCATTACAAATACAAACGGAACACACATGAAGTTAACAGCTTGTACTAAGTAGTTTTCCACATCAAGTTTCATTGGAAATGCCCAGAAATATAAGTTCTGCCAGTTCTGACTGAGGTCCTAGCCTTTTTATGCTCATTTTGTCATTAGGTGTTTGTATAGCTCACACAATATAAAAACATGAAAAAGATCTGTTGAATATCTGCGTCTAACATTCCCTAAAATTTGTAACTCCCTTATCGTTTTTCATACCATGAATATTTTCTCCGGAAATCTGAAAACTATCTGACAGGTATGACGTTATTTTTTGTTTTTCCAGCGGGTAGCTAAGTGATTACATAAATTGAAACAGAACAAGAGGTATGATACCCTGCAGCGTGTTCTGGTAGGTCTCTCTGTAGATATATCAGTAAAAACATTGGATGGTTTGTAGGCATTTACAATATCGAAAATGAAAGCTTGGCAAATTGAGAGATCAGTAAAAACAAACAGAAAATAGATGTGCTTTTAATACAGCAGAAAGTTTTAGCATCTGTCTGAGGCATTCTGGAATTTCCAAACGTAATTCCTCTCAAGGTTTGTTAATGAAACATAGCAGACCATGTTTTTTCAAAAAGAGAATTTAAATTAAATTCTTGTTTACTATATAGGTTTGTTGTTCTGTAGCAGACTCTGAGGAAACTCTTATAGACGCAATGAGATTGTTCATACAGAAGCATTGCGGTTGTTCATACAGAAGCAATGAGATTGTTTATTGTTCATACAGAAGCAATGAGATTGTTCATTGTTCATACAGAAGCGTTGAGATTGTTCATACAGAAGCTTTGAGATTGTTCATTGTTCATACAGAAGCATTGCGGTTGTTCATACAGAAGCATTGAGATTGTTCATTGTTCACACAGAAGCATTGCGGTTGTTCATACAGAAGCTTTGAGATTGTTCATACAGAAGCTTTGAGATTGTTCATACAGAAGCAATGAGATTGTTCATTGTTCATACAGAAGCATTGCGGTTGTTCATACAGAAGCTTTGAGATTGTTCATACAGAAGCTTTGAGATTGTTCATTGTTCATACAGAGGCTTTGAGATTGTTCATACAGAAGCATTGAGATTGTTCATTGTTCACACAGAAGCATTGCGGTTGTTCATACAGAAGCTTTGAGATTGTTCATTGTTCACACAGAAGCTTTGAGATTGTTCATACAGAAGCATTGAGATTGTTCATTGTTCATACAGAAGCGTTGAGATTGTTCATACAGAAGCATTGCGGTTGTTCATACAGAAGCATTGCGGTTGTTCATACAGAAGCATTGCGGTTGTTCATACAGAAGCATTGCGGTTGTTCACACAGAAGCATTGCGGTTGTTCATACAGAAGCATTGAGATTGTTCACACAGAATCATTGCGGTTGTTCATACAGAAGCAATGAGATTATTCATTGTTCATACAGAAGCATTGCGGTTGTTCATACAGACGCAATGAGATTGTTCATTGTTCATACAGAAGCATTGCGGTTGTTCATACAGAAGCATTGAGATTGTTCATAGTTCATACAGAAGCGCTGAGATTGTTCATACAGAAGCAATGAGATTGTTCATACAGAAGCAATGAGATTGTTCATACAGAAGCAATGAGATTGTTCATACAGAAGCAATGAGATTGTTCATACAGAAGCAATGAGATTGTTCATACAGAAGCAATGAGATTGTTCATACAGAAGCATTGAGATTGTTCATACAGAAGAAATGAGATTGTTCATTGTTCATACAGAAGCGTTGAGATTGTTCATACAGAAGCAATGAGATTGTTCATTGTTCATACAGAAGCATTGCGGTTGTTCATACAGAAGCTTTGAGATTGTTCATTGTTCATACAGAAGCTTTGAAATTGTTCATTGTTCATACAGAAGCATTGCGGTTGTTCATACAGAAGTTTTGAGAATGTTCATACAGAAGCTTTGAGATTGTTCATACAGCAGCATTGTGGTTGTTCATACAGAAGCTTTGAGATTGTTCATACAGAAGCTTTGAGATTGTTCACACAGAAGCATTGCGGTTGTTCATACAGAAGCATTGCGATTGTTCATACAGAAGCAATGAGATTGTTCATTGTTCATACAGAAGCAATGAGATTGTTCATACAGAAGCATTGAGATTGTTCATACAGAAGCTTTGAGATTGTTCATTGTTCATACAGAAGCGTTGAGATTGTTCATACAGAAGCATTGCGGTTGTTCATACAGAAGCATTGCGGTTGTTCATACAGAAGCTTTGAGATTGTTCATACAGAAGCATTGCGGTTGTTCATACAGAAGCAATGAGATTGTTCATTGTTCATACAGAAGCATTGCGGTTGTTCATACAGAAGCATTGAGATTGTTCATTGTTCACACAGAAGCATTGCGGTTGTTCATACAGAAGCATTGCGGTTGTTCATACAGAAGCATTGAGATTGTTCATTGTTCACACAGAAGCATTGCGGTTGTTCATACAGAAGCATTGCGGTTCTTCATACAGAAGCAATGCGATTGTTCATACAGAAGCAATGAGATTGTTCATACAGAAGCAATGAGATTGTTCATTGTTCATACAGAAGCGTTGAGATTGTTCATACAGAAGCATTGCGGTTGTTCATACAGAAGCATTGAGATTGTTCATTGTTCATACAGAAGCATTGCGGTTGTTCATACAGAAGCATTGCGATTGTTCATACAGAAGCAATGAGATTGTTCATTGTTCATACAGAAGCATTGCGATTGTTCATACAGAAGCAATGAGATTGTTCATTGTTCATACAGAAGCAATGAGATTGTTCATTGTTTACAGAAGCTTTGAGATTGTTCATTGTTCATAGTTGGGTTGTTTACAGAAGCTTTGAGATTGTTCATACAGAAGCTTTGAGATTGTTCATTGTTCATACAGAAGCGTTGAGATTGTTCATACAGAAGCATTGAGATTGTTCACACAGAAGCATTGCGGTTGTTCATACAGAAGCTTTGAGATTGTTCACACAGAAGCATTGCAGTTGTTCATACAGAAGCATTGAGATTGTTCATACAGAAGCAATGAGATTGTTCATACAGAAGCATTGTGGTTGTTCATACAGAAGCATTGCGGTTGTTCATACAGAAGCTTTGAGATTGTTCATACAGAGGCTTTGAGATTGTTCAACAGAAGCATTGGGTTGTTCATACAGAAGCAATGAGATTGTTCATTGTTCATACAGAAGCTTGGGTTGTTCATACAGAAGCTTTGAGATTGTTCATTCAGAAGCAATAGATTGTTCATACAGAAGCATTGCGGTTGTTCATACAGAAGCATTGAGATTGTTCATTGTTCATACAGAAGCATTGCGGTTGTTCATACAGAAGCATTGAGATTGTTCATCACAGAAGCATTGCATTGTTCATACAGAGGCATTGCGATTGTTCATACAGAAGCATTGAGATTGTTCATACAGAAGCATTGCTGTTGTTCATACAGAAGCATTGCGGTTGTTCATACATAAGCATTGAGATTGTTCATTGTTCATACAGAAGCGTTGAGATTGTTCATTGTTCATACAGAAGCGTTGAGATTGTTCATTGTTCATACAGAAGCATTGCGATTGATCATTGTTCATACAGAAGCATTGCGATTGTTCATACAGAAGCAATGAGATTGTTCATTGTTCATACAGAAGCATTGCGATTGTTCATTGTTCATACAGAAGCAATGAGATTGTTCATACAGAAGCATTGCGGTTGTTCATACAGAAGCATTGCGATTGTTCATACAGAAGCATTGAGATTGTTCATACAGAAGCAATGAGATTGTTCATTGTTCATACAGAAGCATTGCGGTTGTTCATACAGAAGCTTTGAGATTGTTCATTGTTCATACAGAAGCTTTGAGATTGTTCATTGTTCATACAGAAGCTTTGAGATTGTTCATTGTTCATACAGAAGCATTGTGGTTGTTCATACAGAAGCTTTGAGATTGTTCATACAGAAGCTTTGAGATTGTTCACACAGAAGCATTGCGGTTGTTCATACAGAAGTTTTGAGAATGTTCGTACAGAAGCTTTGAGATTGTTCATACAGAAGCTTTGAGATTGTTCACACAGAAGCATTGCGGTTGTTCATACAGAAGTTTTGAGAATGTTCGTACAGAAGCTTTGAGATTGTTCATACAGAAGCTTTGAGATTGTTCATACAGAAGCATTGCGGTTGTTCATACAGAAGCTTTGAGATTGTTCATACAGAAGCTTTGAGATTGCTTTGAGATTGTTCATACAGAAGCTTTGAGATTGTTCACACAGAAGCATTGCGGTTGTTCATACAGAAGCAATGAGATTGTTCATTGTTCACACAGAAGCATTGCGGTTGTTCATACAGAAGCATTGCGATTGTTCATACAGAAGCAATGAGATTGTTCATTGTTCATACAGAAGCATTGCGGTTGTTCATACAGAAGCATTGAGATTGTTCATTGTTCATACAGAAGCATTGCGGTTGTTCATACAGAAGCTTTGAGATTGTTCATTGTTCACACAGAAGCATTGAGATTGTTCATACAGAAGCATTGCGAGTGTTCATACAGAAGCAATGAGATTGTTCATACAGAAGCATTGCGGTTGTTCATACAGAAGCATTGAGATTGTTCATTGTTCACACAGAAGCATTGCGGTTGTTCATACAGAAACATTGAGATTGTTCATTGTTCATACAGAAGCATTGCGGTTGTTCATACAGAAGCATTGAGATTGTTCATAGTTCATACAGAAGCGCTGAGATTGTTCATACAGAAGCAATGAGATTGTTCATACAGAAGCAATGAGATTGTTCACACAGAAGCATTGTGGTTGTTCATACAGAAGCAATGAGATTGTTCATACTGAAGCATTTCGGTTGTTCATACAGAAGCATTAAGATTGTTTATTGTTCATACAGAAGCATTGAGATTGTTCATACAGAAGCTTTGAGATTGTTCATACAGAAGCTTTGAGATTGTTCATACAGAAGCATTAAGATTGTTTATTGTTCATACAGAATTGCGGTTGTTCATACAGAGGCATTGAGATTGTTCATACAGAAGCATTGCGGTTGTTCATACAGAAGCGTTGAGATTGTTCATACAGAAGCGTTGAGATTGTTCATACAGAAGCATTGAGATTGTTCATTGTTCACACAGAAGCATTGCGGTTGTTCATACAGAAGCATTGCAGTTGTTCATACAGAAGCATTGCGGTTGTTCATACAGAAGCGTTGAGATTGTTCATACAGAAGCATTGAGATTGTTCATTGTTCACACAGAAGCATTGCGGTTGTTCATACAGAAGCATTGCGGTTGTTCATACAGAAGCTTTGATATTGTTCATACAGAGGCATTGAGATTGTTCATTGTTCATACAGAAGCTTTGAGATTGTTCATTGTTCATACAGAAACTTTGAGATTGTTCATACAGAAGCATTGCGGTTGTTCATACATAAGCATTGAGATTGTTCATTGTTCATACAGAAGCATTGAGATTGTTCATTGTTCATACAGAAGCGTTGAGATTGTTCATACAGAAGCATTGAGATTGTTCATTGTTCATACAGAAGCATTGCGGTTGTTCATACAGAAGGAATGAGATTGTTCATTGTTCATACAGAAGCATTGCGGTTGTTCATACAGACGCAATGAGATTGTTCATTGTTCACACAGAAGCATTGTGGTTGTTCATACAGAAGCATTGAGATTGTTCATTGTTCACACAGAAGCGTTGAGATTGTTCATACAGAAGCAATGAGATTGTTCATACAGAAGCATTGAGATTGTTCATACAGAAGCAATGAGATTGTTCATTGTTCATACAGAAGCATTGCGATTGTTCATACAGAAGCAATGAGATTGTTCATACTGAAGCATTTCGGTTGTTCATACAGAAGCATTGAGATTGTTCATTGTTCATACAGAAGCATTGCAGTTGTACATACAGAAGCTTTGAGATTGTTCATACAGAAGCATTGAGATTGTTCATTGTTCATACAGAAGCATTGTGGTTGTTCATACAGAAGCGTTGAGATTGTTCATACAGAAGCATTGAGATTGTTCATTGTACATACAGAAGCATTGCGGTTGTTCATACAGAAGCGTTGAGATTGTTCATTGTTCATACAGAAGCATTGCGGTTGTTCATACAGAAGCTTTGAGATTGTTCATACAGAAGCTTTCAGATTGTTCATTGTTCATACAGAAGCTTTGAGATTGTTCATTGTTCATACAGAAGCTTTGAGATTGTTCATACAGAAGCGTTGAGATTGTTCATTGTTCACACAGAAGCATTGCGGTTGTTCATACAGAAGCATTGAGATTGTTCATTGTTCATACAGAAGCAATGAGATTGTTCATACATAAGCTTTGAGATTGTTCATACAGAAGTTTTGAGAGTGTTCATTGTTCATACAGAAGCTTTGAGATTGTTCATTGTTCATACAGAAGCTTTGAGATTGTTCATACAGAAGCGTTGAGATTGTTCATTGTTCATACAGAAGCATTGCGGTTGTTCATACAGAAGCAATGAGATTGTTCATTGTTCATACAGAAGCATTGCGGTTGTTCATACAGACGCAATGAGATTGTTCATTGTTCACACAGAAGCATTGCGGTTGTTCATACAGAAGCATTGAGATTGTTCATTGTTCACACAGAAGCATTGAGATTGTTCATACAGAAGCAATGAGATTATTCATACAGAAGCATTGAGATTGTTCATACAGAAGCATTGAGATTGTTCATTGTTCACACAGAAGCATTGCGGTTGTTCATACAGAAGCATTGAGATTGTTCATTGTTCACACAGAAGCATTGAGATTGTTCATACAGAAGCAATGAGATTATTCATACAGAAGCATTGAGATTGTTCATACAGAAGCATTGAGATTGTTCATTGTTCACACAGAAGCATTGCGGTTGTTCATACAGAAGCATTGAGATTGTTCATTGTTCACACAGAAGCATTGAGATTGTTCATACAGAAGCAATGAGATTATTCATACAGAAGCATTGAGATTGTTCATACAGAAGCATTGAGATTGTTCATTGTTCACACAGAAGCATTGCGGTTGTTCATACAGAAGCAATGAGATTGTTCATACAGAAGCAATGAGATTGTTCATACAGAAGTGTTGAGATTGTTCATACAGAAGCAATCTGATTGTTCATACAGAAGCATTGAGATTGGTCATTGTTCATACAGAAGCATTGCGTTTGTTCGTACAGAAGCATTGAGATTGTTCATTGTTCATACAGAAGCATTGAGATTGTTCATACAGAAGCAATGAGATTGTTCATACAGAAGCATTGCGGTTGTTCACACAGAAGCATTGCGGTTGTTCATACAGAAGCATTGAGATTGTTCATTGTTCACACAGAAGCATTGCGGTTGTTCATACAGAAACATTGAGATTGTTCATTGTTCATACAGAAGCATTGCGGTTGTTCATACAGAAGCATTGAGATTGTTCATAGTTCATACAGAAGCGCTGAGATTGTTCATACAGAAGCAATGAGATTGTTCATACAGAAGCAATGAGATTGTTCACACAGAAGCATTGTGGTTGTTCATACAGAAGCAATGAGATTGTTCATACAGAAGCAATGAGATTGTTCATACAGAAGCAATGAGATTGTTCATACAGAAGCAATGAGATTGTTCATACAGTAGCAATGAGAGTGTTTATTGTTCATACAGAAGCATTGCGGTTGTTCATACAGAAGCATTGAGATTGTTCATACAGAAGCAATGAGATTGTTCATTGTTCATACAGAAGCATTGCTGTTGTTCATACAGAAGCAATGAGATTGGTCATTGTTCATACAGAAGCAATGAGATTGTTCATACAGAAGCAATGAGATTGTTCATACAGAAGCATTGAGATTGTTCATACAGAAGCAATGAGATTGTTCATTGTTCATACAGAAGCATTGCGGTTGTTCATTGTTCATACAGAAGCGTTGAGATTGTTCATACAGAGGCAATGAGATTGTTCATACAGAAGCAATGAGATTGTTCACACAGAAGCATTGCGGTTGTTCATACAGAAGCAATGAGATTGTTCATACAGAAGCATTGCAGTTGTTCATACAGAAGCATTGAGATTGTTCATTGTTCACACAGAAGCATTGCGGTTGTTCATACAGAAGCATTGAGATTGTTCATTGTTCATACAGAAGCGTTGAGGTTGTTCATACAGAAGCGTTGAGATTGTTCATACAGAAGCAATGAGATTGTTCATACATTAGCATTGTGGTTGTTCATACAGAAGCAATGAGATTGTTCATTGTTCATACAGAAGCATTGCGGTTGTTCATACAGAAGCTTTGAGATTGTTCATACAGAAGCATTGAGATTGTTCATTGTTCATACAGAAGCTTTGAGATTGTTCATTGTTTACAGAAGCTTTGAGATTGTTCATACAGAAGCATTGAGATTGTTCATCACAGAAGCATTGCGGTTGTTCATACAGAAGCATTGAGATTGTTCATTGTTCATACAGAAGCAATGAGATTGTTCATACAGAAGCAATGAGATTGTTCATACAGAAGCAATGAGATTGTTCATTGTTCATACAGAAGCTTTGAGATTGTTCATTGTTCATACAGAAGCTTTGAGATTGTTCATACAGAAGCATTGAGATTGTTCATTGTTCATACAGAAGCATTGCGGTTGTTCATACAGAAGCAATGAGATTGTTCATTGTTCATACAGAAGCAATGAGATTGTTCATACAGAAGCAATGAGATTGTTCATTGTTACAGAAGCATTGCGGTTGTTCATACATAAGCATTGAGATTGTTCATTGTTCATACAGAAGCGTTGAGATTGTTCATTGTTCATACAGAAGCGTTGAGATTGTTCATTGTTCATACAGAAGCATTGCGATTGATCATTGTTCATACAGAAGCATTGCGATTGTTCATACAGAAGCAATGAGATTGTTCATTGTTCATACAGAAGCATTGCGATTGTTCATTGTTCATACAGAAGCAATGAGATTGTTCATACAGAAGCATTGCGGTTGTTCATACAGAAGCATTGCGATTGTTCATACAGAAGCATTGAGATTGTTCATACAGAAGCAATGAGATTGTTCATTGTTCATACAGAAGCATTGCGGTTGTTCATACAGAAGCTTTGAGATTGTTCATTGTTCATACAGAAGCTTTGAGATTGTTCATTGTTCATACAGAAGCTTTGAGATTGTTCATTGTTCATACAGAAGCATTGTGGTTGTTCATACAGAAGCTTTGAGATTGTTCATACAGAAGCTTTGAGATTGTTCACACAGAAGCATTGCGGTTGTTCATACAGAAGTTTTGAGAATGTTCGTACAGAAGCTTTGAGATTGTTCATACAGAAGCTTTGAGATTGTTCACACAGAAGCATTGCGGTTGTTCATACAGAAGTTTTGAGAATGTTCGTACAGAAGCTTTGAGATTGTTCATACAGAAGCTTTGAGATTGTTCACACAGAAGCATTGCGGTTGTTCATACAGAAGTTTTGAGAATGTTCGTACAGAAGCTTTGAGATTGTTCATACAGAAGCTTTGAGATTGTTCACACAGAAGCATTGCGGTTGTTCATACAGAAGTTTTGAGAATGTTCGTACAGAAGCTTTGAGATTGTTCATACAGAAGCTTTGAGATTGTTCACACAGAAGCATTGCGGTTGTTCATACAGAAGTTTTGAGAATGTTCGTACAGAAGCTTTGAGATTGTTCATTGTCATACAGAAGCATTGCGGTTGTTCATACAGAAGCTTTGAGATTGTTCATTGTTCACACAGAAGCATTGAGATTGTTCATACAGAAGCATGCGAGTGTTCATACAGAAGCAATGAGATTGTTCTACAGAAGCATTGCGGTTGTTCATACAGAATCATTGAGATTGTTCATTGTTCACACAGAAGCATTGCGGTTGTTCATACAGAAACATTGAGATTGTTCATTGTTCATACAGAAGCATTGCGGTTGTTCATACAGAAGCATTGAGATTGTTCATAGTCATACAGAAGCGCTGAGATTGTTCATACAGAAGCATGAGATTGTTCATACAGAAGCAATGAGATTGTTCACACAGAAGCATTGTGGTTGTTCATACAGAAGCAATGAGATTGTTCATACTGAAGATTTCGGTTTCATACAGAAGCATTAAGATTGTTTATGTTCATACAGAAGCATTGAGATTGTTATACAGAAGCTTTGAGATTGTTCATACAGAAGCTTTGAGATTGTTCATACAGAAGCATTAAGAGGTTATTGTTCATACAGAATTGCGGTTGTTCATACAGAGGCATTGAGATTGTTCATACAGAAGCATTGCGGTTGTTCATACAGAAGCGTTGAGATTGTTCATACAGAAGCGTTGAGATTGTTCATACAGAAGCATTGAGATTGTTCATTGTTCACACAGAAGCATTGCGGTTGTTCATACAGAAGCATTGCAGTTGTTCATACAGAAGCATTGAGGTTGTTCATACAGAAGCATTGAGAT
>CM026390.1:10096415-10171415 GCA_014843695.1 Archivesica marissinica | reverse complement strand
CGCTGATCCCTAGAATTGTTAGAGCTAACAATATGACACCAAACGGACTTATTCTAATTTCTAACAAAACGTTGTATATTCAAGAAAGGTAACAGCCGTGGCCACGTCTGAATAATTTCAACCGGTAACCTCCCTTGCATATTCGAATGAATTATCCTAGACTAGTTCCGTCTGCAACTTTAGCATGGGCCCAAATCATAGAGATAGAGAAGCAGGCGAAAAACACACACTGTTATCACTCGGCAATCATGGAAAATATTAAAGCTCGGCAACAACAGATAAGCTAATAGAATATTCTTGGGGTTCAAATAAACCCAAAATGGTTTCACACGTAATATGTATTTATACAAATGTCTAATGCACCTTTTAAGGTCAGACACCGCTATTGCAATTTCCATAGGTCACCATTATAACACACAGTGCCAGTACATTTCCCCAAAAAATAGTTTGGCACAAAAGACAGTAGTTTTCAACAGAATGGCATTTGAGCAGGAAAATGTCAAATTTCAATGGGGTTGACCAATTGCGTTTTATTATTATCCACTAAAGGCACCCACCCCCTACTCTGAAGGTAATGTGGTGGTGAATGTTGCACTGACACCTGCATTTATAATATGCTGTTTATTTGTCACAAAATAGTCTGCAAATATTTTTAAATATTCCAAAATGAAGCTCATATATTGTATTTTAATATTTAGAAGTCATGTTCACTATTTGTGACAATACCTACTCAGCCAATCAGTTCGTGTATCAATAACTCTTAAGGGCTTCCCTACACTTTTTCAACCAATCCCAGACCACTATATCAATAACACCGTCTGACCTTAAACAGCGGTACATATCGGAGCTTTGCACCGTGCACGTAAATAAAAACCTAGTTGGACCTGTAAAATGAATCTTTTTTTGTTATCATTGCACAAATATTTAGACTTGAAAAATGTAACATTTTACTATCAAGGCATTTTTCATAACGGATCAAGAAAATAATTATGTAAGAGGTCTTATATATAGAACTACATTGTACTATCCTCCAATCCTAAAAATGATCTATGCACACTGTGTTGCTCATATCATGGTGGCAAACGGTAATGCGCAAAACGCGAATGGATTAGTAAGACCGGAATGTTGTCTAGTGTGTTTTGTGTACACTTGTCTTACTTAGAACGTCATGTGAATGGGATATCGCAAAGAAGCGAATAAAGCCCGCCCACTTATTGAGTCAGAAATTAAACTAATAATATGTTATTAGATGAAACAGAGAGAACTATATGAGTACCATAGAAATTATAACTATGTAGATGGTAGGGTCATAATACACCACCAGGTATATTTTGAATACGTATATGATTTGGCAATGCTTAATTTATTTTCCATTTATGTCAAACCCATTGTGGTGATCTAGATATGCATGTTTTCCTGGGCAGACGTATTCGACCTAAGCAGGTAACCAATATCGAAATGTATTCCAAATCTGATGCTCTTAACATGCAATCCAATTGTAGAGTATTGTATATGAATAAACATTTTCACAAATATGTCTGTATCAGATTAATGTTAGCATCTTGAATAAACAAGTTGAATCGGTTTTCTACAAACCCCAACCCCAAAAAGATTGAAGCAACTCCGCAAAAACGCTGCTTCAATAAAGTCAACACCCAATATGCCAATGCTATTAATATCAATCGAAGGAGTTTGCGAGGTACTCCAGGGGCTATCCTCAAGTAATGCCTTGGGTTAGAATAAAACTATTCCAAGATCCTTAAAGAGCTATACCACGAGATTACATCCAGCCTCAGCACCGTCTTTGAATTATCTCTAGAATCGGACAGTGTTCCATCAGATTGGAGACGTACAGTCGTTGCCCATGTCTATAAGAAAGATCCAATGGCCAAGGTAAGTAATGACATACCAATTTCTCTCACATGTATTGCTTCCAAACTATAGGAGCATATTTTGGTCTCCAACATGACTTATTTCGATAATAATGATCTCCTAAGCCAATTCCAGCATGGCTTCAGATCAAAACATAGTTGTGAATGTCGGTTTATCAGCTTCACACAATATGTATATGACATCCTTGAAAATGGTAAACAACAAGATGTAATTATTGTTAATGATTTTAGTAAAGTGTTGACAATGTTTGTCACAACACACTTATATACACTTAATGAGCTGGGTGTGCACCCCATTGGCATCACGGTGGATCAATTCATTCCTAAAGGGCCAATCCTAAAATAGTGGAAGTGGTGATAGCGCATTCGCTTCATATGCGAAAGTACCAGAGTTCGTGCCAGGCTGTAGCCGTCAATGCATGTCATCTCCGCATGACATTTATTTTAAAACCTTGCCTCTTCCTAGCATATATCAACTACCTCCCAGGCTCCATCAAAAGTAAAGCAAGACTGTTTGCAAATGACACCATAGTTTAGCTCACAGTAAAGAATTACTAGCAAAAGAAAGCCACTCATTTTCCCTTACATGTTCCACAGTATGGCACAAAAGACAACCGATGCTGTCAAATATCTATGCATCTATGTATGTTCCATTAATGTCAAACCCCTTGCAGAAAGTTGCAGTGACCTAGACATGTTTTCCTGGGCAGGTTTAGTCGACCTAAGCGGTTAACCAGTACTAAACAATGTGTGTACGGTGGCTTGTCTTGCTCAATGACACTACAACTGACTACATACGTGGCCTGACCGACTATAGAACTCGGGATCATCGATTCCAAATCCGACGCTCTACAACTGGAACATGGACGCCACATCGAGGTGCTACAATTAGCTAACACTTAAACTGGTCTCCCCATATAAACAACATCTCCTCTAAAGCTTCTAACTCATTAAAAGGAACGTAAAGACCACTAAAAAAATCAAGGAAAATGTCCGTAATTGATTTTGAATTCAACACTTTATGGATTTTCCCATTGATATACATGTAGTGGCTATTTCATATTACCGATGCGGTAATATATCCTTTTGCGATTAGGTCCGATTCTGTAATTAACCATCGTATGTCGTAAACTTGCCGTTATCTGGTCGCAATATTTATGCGCCATTTTGAACCATAGCAACGACCAAGCGTTTTCATTGATTTTGATTTTTCTGGGTAATTTCTGGAGCACTAAGTAAATGTTAGTGGAAGGAACATAATTACGCCATTTCATATCGATATAATGTTCATTGTCATTTGCTAATACTAGGTAGTACCTGTTATTTTAAAATATTCTGTTTTCACTTTTTTAATTTTATTATTGTCAACATCCCTAATACCGGCCGTCACCTATTTTCGGCCTTTGTTTATTCACGTGATTATTCTATCTATCTATCTTCCTTTAATGTCGAAACCCCTGGCAGTGATGTAGACATGTTGCGCATCAATAACCGCAAAGATGTTAAAAATATGAGTAGTTAGAAGCATAATTTAAGAAGTAATGAAAATAAGTTGTGGTAGAAGTTTAAAACTAGCTGTGCCGAACAACTAGGGACTTACATGATCAATATGGCAAACTGCCGTATTGAATTGCTCTATGGTAGGGAGATGGACAATGTCAGGAGGGAGATGGTTCCAATGGTAGATTGTTCTTGGAAAAAAGGAAAACTTGTAGTAGTCCGTAATTGCTGTAATCATTGAATACCGAGTTCCGACGCACCTAAGCGAAGAATCAACAATGACATAACATAAAACGAATGAACTCATGTAAATAGTGTATTATCTGTATAAATAGATCCTTTTCTACATATTCAACGCGAGAAATTGTGCTTATTACGCTTATTTAGTGTCAAAAAATCACATCGACTCATGCCGCTATTGGGAATTCCACTGAGTCGAGAAATACCTAAAGTGACACATTTTATTGGTTGACTAATTACGTTCTAAATTTAGTTCATTCACTCCCCTGTATCTGCTCTGCGCATTACAGGTATATTACGTCATCTCAAACTAGCCTGAAAATTAATTCTGCGTCACTAAATTACATAAAAACTGAGTGTATAACATGCCTTTAATTAATTGTGCTAATAAACAGGAACATTTACCCTGTTTTACCATATATAAACTATAACTATGAACAATTTGAAAATAATAACATTTTACTAGAAATTATGCTTTGCTGTTGTCCTTATAGCACTCCCAGTAGTCCGTACATGCATAAAAACAGTGGCCATAGAAGTTGGTGAATACTGTTTATTCTTGCGTTTGGGAGCCTGCACAGATATTGGTTGGGCTCTCTATTTTACTATCTCAGACGGATCACAGCAATAACGTATATAACTTTACACCTTTCCTAACAGTGAATCAAGTGCCATGTGACCTACCGATACTCAGAACTTAGCCGAGCAGACGGACCAAGAATTGTTATGTTTGCAGTAGCATGTTGCAAAATATAGGCTATTTAATGTAATGCACAAAGTTACATTTGAATTTTGTTGTTAAAACAGACTGCTTGCAATAACATTGCTATAAAAATTACCTTGTAATTTCTCACTTTCCACATTTTAGTCTAGGAAATCATGTTTACAAACATTGCAGATGATAATAACGTCACCGGATATTGTAAATATTGAAAACGATGTCAAAACATAATTTGCGTTGTTTCATGTGTGCGTCTCGTCGTTAAAAGGAGTCGGACGATATAGCTTAAGAAATGGCATTGGCGAGGGGGACTAGGTAATTTTCAATGGGAATAGCAACAAGATCATTATGAATTTTATACATACGGGATAACCTATTGTCAATACGCTGTTGATCTAGTATGCATAGATTTAGGGAAAGTAGCATGACTGTAACACTAGAGGTACGATAGAAGTCAGCCTTTATCCAACGGGCTTCAATTTGGTCTATCAATCTTTGGGTATGGGGCAACCAGATCTCGGAGCCATATTCAAGCTGGAGTCTCACGAGTGTAAGCCATTGACTTAAGGTGTTCGGATTTGACCTGGAGGTTTCTACGTAGAAATCCTAATGTTTGGTTTGCTTTCTTAGTTGACCTTTTTATGTGAGTGTCCCACGGAAGGTTATTTGAGATATCGGCCAGGGATCAGTTTAGAGGGCGATGTGGGCGAAATTGTCGCCCTAGGGACCCTGACTTCGCTCTCTGGGGGCCCCACTTCTCCCTAAAAAAAAATTTAATTTTTTGTTTTTTTGGGTTTTTACGATTTTCAAACAAAATTTTGTCTAGTAAGATACACTGGCCCATTATAAAGCACTCCTTCTATTCAAATGTTGTATTTAATGGTTGTACTGTGCATTTTAACCCTATTTTGCAGAAGTATATTAAAGAACACCATTTAAGGAAGCGATTACGCGCTTTCTCACTTCTCCCAAACATTCTGACCTAGAATGACCCCTGTATCCACGCCAAGGTATTTGGCTGAGGTGACCGACTCAAGTAGGTCTCCATGGAGTTTATATTGACTGGGAATAGGATGTTTCCTTCTGATGACGTGGACTTGACATTTGGAGGAGTTAAATTCCATGTCCCACTCCAACTCCCACTCTATTAATCTCTTAAGATCGTTTTGGAGTGTGACCGATTAATTTGCAGATGTCAGTGATAGATAGACCACAGGGATTCGGCACGTTTGTGGGTACTAGTATATATATTTAAGTACTTAAATATATATACTAGTACCCACAAACGTGCCGAATCCCTGTGAGATAGACTGCAGTATCATCTGCAATGATATGGACTTTGGAACTGATATTTTGTGGGAGGTCGTTTATGTAAGCTAGGAAAAACTATGGGACTCCAGAGGACACCGGAATGGCCTCTGAACTAATACCATTAAGGACAACTGACTGGAGTCTATTATCTAGAAAACTCTTAATCCACCTTAATGTTAGACCCCTGACTCCATAGCCATGCATTTTTAGTACATGTAGTACTTTCTTGTGATTGACCTTATCGAAACCCTTACTGAAGTCTAATAGGATGAGATCTACCTGATGCTTATTGTAGACAGAGGTAACCAAGTCATTGACTAGCATTACTAGTTGGGTCACGCATGACCGTTTTTCTTTAAAACCATGCTGCAAGTGGTACAGAATACTGTGGTTAGTGAAGTGTTTTACTATCGAGGAGGAAACTATATGTTCTAGTACCTTGCATAGAACACATGTCAGTGAGATAGGCCTATAGTTGGCGGGGTCTGACTTGTCCCCTTTTTTGTAAATGGGAGCAACATTTGCTGACTTCCACTGGGCCGGCAGTGATCCTTCGTTGAGGGATTTTTGGAATAAGACTTCAAGGATAGGTGAGAGTTCTTTAGACAGGGTTTTAAGTATGATTGGCTTAATTTGGTCGGGACCACTAGCCTTATGGGGGTTCCGGTTACTGAGAAGTTTCTCTATGCCATTTGAACTTACTGTGATCTCATTCACCTTTTGCTTACATCTGGAATGTGAATGACGTCATCGTTAACAAAACAGGCGCGTTGGTACTTATGGTGTTCACATATTAGTTATCAAAGAGCAGATAAATTGTCACATTTTATTTGAAAGTATGCAAATGTTGATGTTTTAATTAATCCCATATATGTGTCGCCTAAAAACCCCTTAAACATATAAAGAAATATGTTTTTGTTTTTGTAAAATGAGAAATTTTATCGCCTGCATAATAATCGCCACGTAATAGTTATGCGACAATGTCATAATGCACATTTTACAGGTCAATTCAAATATAGTGTTCCTATTACAGCTTTTTAACACTTTTTCTTCAAAAATACTATTGTCCAAGATATGTATTTACTATTATGCTAATTGTGATATAATACAGTCTATATGGAATGTAGACTGCTTCTCAACCAACATCATCAGCATGGATGCCGCCGTCCTTGAGTGTTTCGGCCCTTTAATTCCATGGACACTCTGGTGGCGGTGGGCCCACAGTGGTGATCAGTCACTGCGCGTTGGTTGATTGCTTACAGCTCTTCTCCTCTCGTCTCAGCCACAGCCAGCTTGAAGCCCGTTCAGCTGCTTGGCTCAGTCTCTGGATAGCCATCCTTTTCTCTCTACCAGTAGTCCCAACTGCTGTCATCAGTCTGCAAACGGACTGGGAACAGAAGCCTCTCGCGCCTACTTCTACTGGGAACAGCCAAGTACGCCAACCTCGTTGCTTGCAGAGTTCCAGAAGCTCTGTATACTTCGCCTTCTTCCTTTCGTAGGCTTCTTCGCACCTTGTCTCCCATGGTACTGTCAGTTCAATGACGATGAGCTTCTTCCCTGTCTTGGACCACAGTACAATGTCTGGCCGTTGGGTTGTCTGGACCACGTCGGGGAAAACAAGTCTCTTCCCAAGGTCAACCTCCATGTTCCAGCCTGTTGTGCCATCCAGAATCGATGACTTGTGTGATGTCTGTGTCTTCCTGGTCTCACCCGGCTTGACAAAGGCGATGTGCCCATGGTGGGGATGTTTACCACGTTCCTTCTTCCGCTCTTTCTCCAGCCAGTCAGCCAACTCCCTGAGGACTGAGTCGTGTCTCCATCTGTATCTGCCCTGTGTCAGTGATGTAGAACAGGATGACAGGACATGCTCTAGTGTGCCTGTTCTGTCACATAAGCTGCATTTGGGATCAGCCGTGAGTCCCCATCGGCACAGGTTTGCTGGGGATGGTAGGAGGTCATAGACGGACCTAAGTAGAAATGAAAACCTCAGTGGCTCATACTTCCAGATGTCTTCCCAGGTCAGCTTCCTGTCTGTGGTGTTCCACGTAGTCCATGCTCGCTGCGCTCCCATTTCCACTGCCCTTGCTTGTCTGGCATGTTCCTCTGCTCTACTGATTTCTGACTGGATCATGGCTTGCCTCTCCTTCTGGTTTGATCTGCTCCACAGCACCGTCTTTGTTGCACCGATTCCTTGACGTCCAACAGCAGTCACTCCCACAATGTCTTTGTGCTTGAGCGTGCTCTCTGCCTGAGAGTTTCATTCATTTTTTTCAAATCCAACCTGGCATCTATATTCACCAAGTGCACTGACAAACGCATATCAGGTTGTTAGAGACATGGGTTTACCAATAAAATCGGCAGCAAGACAGTATGGTATGCCACTCTCCACATTAAATGACATTTCTCTCCATGCCACAGCTTACCTCATATTGAAGAGTAATTATAATTTGTTGGGTGTTAAATTCCTCCGTTTCGAGTAACAATTATTGCTATGCCCAATGTTAATTAGATTTTTGGAACTTAACTGTAATCAACATTTCTGTTACATGCATGTTCAAGGTCTGCCAATAATAGGTACTTTTTTCGACCCCCTGTTGAAATCACAAGCGAGTGAATGTGTATTTTATTTTAAACATTTGTTATGCAATCTGAGTTTAGACAATTGCATTAAATGCAGAAATGATTATTTTACTTAGTAATATTATTCCACTTGCTGTAAAATAGACTGACTAGAAGACATTCACCAAAAAGCATTAGACGGCCGATTACCGGTACACCAATGGTACTTTGCTAATTCTTATGAAAATCAATCTCTAAAGAAAGATATCTCTTTGCATATCTCTCGTGTCCCTTTACAATGGACCAGAAAGATTTGACACCTTGCGATATATGTGTGTGATGTGTGCATGCACATGTGTGGTTTGTGTGTTTCCAGTTTATATCGATATATCCAATGAGTCGCAATTAAGTTTGTGTATTTCTGCGTGGGTAGAATATCGGCTTTCTCGATGGGTTGGTAGAATTGTCTGACTAGTGTTTGGGAGGTCGTTGGTTCCAGCCCCACGTCGGGTCACTTACTTTTTCGCTCTTTCTTTGCTTGGTCACTTTAATGGCTATGATGTCATCTTGTGTACGTGAAAAGGAGTAGGGGTGCGTCTGCAGAGATCAGAGTGCTACTCTTAAAGAATAAGAGATGGAAGATTGTAGTATATTTCGGCGTGGGTAGAACATCGGCCCAGCTAGCTCAGTTGGTAGAGCTTTCCGACTACATGTAGTAGTGTTCGGGAGGTCGTGGTTTAAGCCCATGTCGGGTCACTAACTCTTCCGCTTGGTTTTACTTTAAACATATTTATTCATTCATAATGTACAGTACATATCTATTGTATACAGAATGAAAATGGATTTAATCGAAAGCTTAACTTTTTTGCTTTGGCTGCGCAAAAACATTGTAAATGATGGACAAAAGATCTACATGTTACTCCCAACACTCAATACTGAGTATGACAAGGAGGCTCACCAGTTGTGTGTTTTGATTATTTCCGCTATTGAAGTAGTAGTCCAGTTGTATACAATGGACAATATACACGTCAGTGTGCAAAATCAGCTCAGAAAGCCTCCTCGTATTACATATCATACATTGTCACTTACAACCTGAAGATCTGTCTTCTCAGTGACTCCTCTATGCCGACGACACAATAGCCTATCTCGCTGTCACTTCAGACACATACTGCCACATACATTAACATGTTCCACAGACGTATATCATCCAGGAAGGAGTGTTTATACACCATTGTCCTGGCTGGCATAAAGTATCAACACTTCTGTCCATTGCCCTACAATATGGTGGCAGTAGTGAGATGAATCAGTGGTATCTGTCATGGTAACTATTTGGTGGACTATGCGGTACATCATCACAGTCCTAGCCTGTGTCCGCCACTTCTCTTGTAAGGTTTGCCAGTGGAGTTTATGCAGCATGTCTGTAACCATGCTAATCCTGTGATAGTCCTCGGGGTCATGTACCTTGCTGACCTGCATTTCCAGATTGTTGATGTTGTCTTTAATGTGTTTGTCCAAGATGATGCTGCCATACTTCATGATCGGGCAAGTTTTGTAGCATTGTTCGTTGGTCACTCATGAGCACCATCAGGGAATGAAACAACCTACCACCGGACATCGTGTCAATTGGCTCAGTTGATGCCTTTTTAGGACTAAACTAGCCAAACACTTTGCCTAAACACATTTCCTGATTTTAGCTGTCTATATCTATGGAATTAAAACTTCTTGGCAATATAGTGATGTAAAATTTTTTCTAAAACCTATGTGATTTTGTTTTCTCTTCAATCTTATCTATACATGTACATGTATATACATGTATTTGTATAAATATATGCTACAGCAGCCTTCTTACGATATTGTTTCTCTTTTATTTCTTGTACACCCCTTACAGTAAATTCTATCAGTTGAAAAAAGAAATTGGGGTCTTGTCCCAGAATAGGAAGAAGAAGACAAGTAGCGATGACCGTTGTTCTATATAGTTGCTTTATGCATTGTATTCTCAGATATGCTTGGGGTTTGTACAAATTATCCCTAGTGTTAGACAGGCGGTTCTAGTCCCAAAATATTTCTTGTATTTTTTAAGGACATTATGAAGAATTTAGGCGATATCCAAGCACATCTGGAAATGACACCCTATAGCTATCAAAGCCTTACAGTGCTGGGTGTCATTCTATAGCTATCAAAGCCTTACAGTGCTGGGTGACACCCTATAGCTATCAAAGCCTTACAGTGCTGGGTGTCACCCTATAGCTATCAAAGCCTTACAGTGATGGGTGTCATTCTATAGCTATCAAAGCCTTACAGTGCTGGGTGTCATTCTATAGCTATCAAAGCCTTACAGTGCTGGGTGTCATTCTATAGCTATCAAAGCCTTACAGTGCTGGGTGTCATTCTATAGCTATCAAAGCCTTACAGTGCTGGGTGACACCCTATAGCTATCAAAGCCTTACAGTGCTGGGTGTCACCCTATAGCTATCAAAGCCTTACAGTGCTGGGTGTCATTCTATAGCTATCAAAGCCTTACAGTGCTGGGTGTCATTCTATAGCTATCAAAGCCTTACAGTGCTGGGTGTCATTCTATAGCTATCAAAGCCTTACAGTGCTGGGTGTCATTCTATAGCTATCAAAGCCTTACAGTGCTGGGTGTCATTCTATAGCTATCAAAGCCTTACAGTGCTGGGTGTCATTCTATAGCTATCAAAGCCTTACAGTGCTGGGTGTCATTCTATAGCTATCAAAGCCTTACAGTGCTGGGTGTCATTCTATAGCTATCAAAGCCTTACAGTGCTGGGTGTCATTCTATAGCTATCAAAGCCTTACAGTGCTGGGTGTCATTCTATAGCTATCAAAGCCTTACAGTGCTGGGTGTCATTCTATAGCTATCAAAGCCTTACAGTGCTGGGTGTCATTCTATAGCTATCAAAGCCTTACAGTGCTGGGTGTCATTCTATAGCTATCAAAGCCTTACAGTGCTGGGTGTCATTCTATAGCTATCAAAGCCTTACAGTGCTGGGTGTCATTCTATAGCTATCAAAGCCTTACAGTGCTGGGTGTCATTCTATAGCTATCAAAGCCTTACAGTGCTGGGTGTCATTCTATAGCTATCAAAGCCTTACAGTGCTGGGTGTCATTCTATAGCTATCAAAGCCTTACAGTGCTGGGTGTCATTCTATAGCTATCAAAGCCTTACAGTGCTGGGTGTCATTCTATAGCTATCAAAGCCTTACAGTGCTGGGTGTCATTCTATAGCTATCAAAGCCTTACAGTGCTGGGTGTCACCCTATAGCTATCAAAGCCTTACAGTGCTGGGTGTCATTCTATAGCTATCAAAGCCTTACAGTGCTGGGTGTCATTCTTAAACATGTCCCCAAACATACAAGAAACATTTTGGTAGCAGAACCGGCCGCCTGCCTGCTGCTTAGGATCATTTGTCCAGGCCCCAAGCTTTGGAGTTTATGACTGTTGTGAGGGAAGATGTTTATTTTGTTTTGATGGAACCTTCCCAATTCTTCGATAAATAGCCTAAATGTGTTGACAGGTTCACCTCTTGCTTCTTGTGATGCACCCTCCAGTTCTCCTGTTAATGTTGCAAAGTTTATTACTGTACCTTCTATCCACTGTCTGAATAGAATGTTTGCTATTGTATGCACTGTCATCATCATCATCTCTGAACTTCGGAAGGACTCATTGTAATTAAGCTGTACATTATGGCGATCATTATGGTATGATAATGTGAACACTTTATGAGCTATCTTCGTAAAATAACAACTTTATTATTAATATTATTTTGCATTATGAAAATGTAATAGTCCGCTATTTGGTAGCGTTATTAATGATTGAGAAATGCTTCCTGTCATCTTCCCCAATATAGCCAGTTTGTGTTGACATCTTGTATGTTGTTCACTTTCTCTCTGATAACTAGTTCCACTTATAAATCACCTTGGTCTTTAATGCGTTTGTTACATAGTCCTTATGGTTGCCTTGTGGCGTACTTGTCTAGCATTCTGAAATGAACATTGTAATATAGTGTACTGTGATGTCCGTGTTACGTGTTCAAATAAACTTGGTACCTAAGAACATTGTCTGATTATACTTTTTATAGTCAGGATTGTATTTTGCTTAGGGTTGAATAACAGAACAACATTTTACTTATTTTTAAAAAGTGTGTGTGTGTTTTACGTTTATTTATTGTCTCTACCGGTTGCCCATATGAGCGACACTTCCTGAAGAGATTAGTCATTTTATATTTTTGGAGAATAGTGCAATGATACAGACAGCGACCCATTCCAGAGTCTCCTCTGGTTCTTTTACGTGCACTGTGTACAGCACTGACACAAGACCTTGGTTTAAAGTCTCATCTGAAAGACTATTAATTTTATTAGGGTCAGACGGGCGATCGAACCTGCAATCCCTGGATTACCAGTCCAGCGTGTTACCACTGTAATACATATCTGTCTTTTTTTAAATAATCTTCATCTACAATTTATTTATTATAATTATAATCTTACATTCGAGAGTTACAACTAACATTATAATAAGCAATTATCGACAAGACCACTTGGGTCTTGCGCTTAGGGCCCCATGGCCCCTTTTATGACATAATCTATCTATATCAAATACCTCAGATGATCTACCTACCTCTCTTTGATGTTATGCCTTGTGATCTGTCTGTTCATTTCCAATTAAGTCTTTATGTGCCCGGATCCAATGTACCTCCACTTTGTTGTTTCTGTTTTGTAGAATTACTATGTACATGTATCTCTTTATGTGTGTAAAGGATTCCATCTTGTTTGTTGTGATTTGTTTCCAGAAAACAAACACAATGGATGCTTGAAAGCAGCTGTGAACTAAATGTCTAAATTTGGTGAATTGTATCTCAAATTATAATGATCGCATTATTGGTTAATGAAACCAGGTATATTGTGCTTCCAGTCATCTTAGATTTGTCTCAGTTGTTATTGTTGGAGGACAAGCCTAGATGCCCCTCCAAGCAGTATTTCAGGCACAGGTTTGCATCTATATGATATAGAACCACCAACCTTCCTCGAGTCAGCTGGATAACTTTTTCACATGAATTAATTTGACACTCCTAGTAGACAAACAACCTCTACTGTCACTGCGACCAGACAGACAACTCCTACTGTCACTGTGGCCAGACAGACAACACCTACTGTCACTGCGACCAGACAAACAACCCCTACTGTCACTGTGACCAGACAAACAACCCCTACTGTCACTGTGACCAGACAGACAACCCCTAATGTCACTATGGCCAGACAGACAACTCCTACTGTCACTGTGGCCAGACAGACAACACCTACTGTCACTGCGACCAGACAAACAACCCCTACTGTCACTGCGACCAGACAGACAACACCTATTGTCACTGTGGCCAGACAGACAACCCCTACTGTCACTGTGACCAGACAGACAACACCTACTGTCACTATGGCCAGACAGACAACACATACTGTCACTATGGCCAGACAGACAACTCCTACTGTCACTGTGGCCAGACAGACAACACCTACTGTCACTGCGACCAGACAGACAACACCTACTGTCACTGCGACCAGACAGACAACCCCTACTGTCACTATGGCCAAACAGACAACCCCTACTGTCACTGCGACCAGACAGACAACACCTACTGTCACTGTGGCCAGACAGACAACCCCTACTGTCACTGCGACCAGACAGACAACACCTGTCACTATGGCCAGACAGACAACACCTACTGTCACTGTGGCCAGACAGACAACCCCTACTGTCACTGCGACCAGACAGACAACACCTGTCACTATGGCCAGACAGACAACACATACTGTCACTATGGCCAGACATACAACACATACTGTCACTATGGCCAGACAAACAACTCCTACTGTCACTGTGGCCAGACAGACAACACCTACTGTCACTGTGGCCAGACAGACAACACCTACTGTCACTGTGGCCAGACACACAACTCCTACTGTCACTGCGACCAGACAGACAACAACTACTGTCACTGTGGCCAGACACACAACAACTACTGTCACTGTGGCCAGACACACAACAACTACTGTCACTGTGGCCAGACATACAACAACTACTGTCACTGTGGCCAGACACACAACAACTACTGTCACTGTGGCCAGACAGACAACACCTACTGTCACTGTGGCCAGACAGACAACCCTTACTGTCACTGCGACCAGACAGACAACACCTACTGTCACTGCGACCAGACACACAACCTCTACTGTCACTATGGCCAAACAGACAACCCCTACTGTCACTGTGGCCAGACAGACAACACCTACAGTCACTGCGACCAGACAGACAACCCCTACTGTCACTATGGCCAAACAGACAACCCCTACTGTCACTGCGACCAGACAGACAACACCTACTGTCACTGTGGCCAGACAGACAACCCCTACTGTCACTGCGACCAGACAGACAACACCTGTCACTATGGCCAGACAGACAACACCTACTGTCACTGTGGCCAGACAGACAACCCCTACTGTCACTGCAACCAGACAGACAACACCTGTCACTATGGCCAGACAGACAACACATACTGTCACTATGGCCAGACATACAACACATACTGTCACTATGGCCAGACAAACAACTCCTACTGTCACTGTGGCCAGACAGACAACACCTACTGTCACTGTGGCCAGACAGACAACACCTACTGTCACTGTGGCCAGACACACAACTCCTACTGTCACTGCGACCAGACAGACAACAACTACTGTCACTGTGGCCAGACACACAACAACTACTGTCACTGTGGCCAGACACACAACAACTACTGTCACTGTGGCCAGACATACAACAACTACTGTCACTGTGGCCAGACACACAACAACTACTGTCACTGTGGCCAGACAGACAACACCTACTGTCACTGTGGCCAGACAAACAACACCTACTGTCACTGTGGCCAGACAGACAACTCCTACTGTCACTGTGGCCAGACACACAACAACTACTGTCACTGTGGCCAGACAGACAACCCCTACTGTCATTGTGACCAGACAGACAACCCCTACTGTCACTATGGCCAGACAGACAACCCCTACTGTCACTGCGACCAGACAGACAACACCTACTGTCACTGCGGCCAGACAGACAACCCCTACTGTCACTGCGGACTGACATACAACACATACTGTCACTGTGGCCAGACAGACAACCCCAACTGTCACTGTGGCCAGACAGACAACCCCTACTGTCACTGCGACCAGACAGACAACACCTACTGTCACTGCGACCAGACAGACAACCCCTACTGTCACTATGGCCAAACAGACAACCCCTACTGTCACTGTGGCCAGACAGACAACACCTACGGTCACTATGGCCAAACAGACAACCCCTACTGTCACTGTGACCAGACAGACAACACCTACTGTCACTATGGCCAGACAGACAACACCTACTGTCACTGTGGCCAGACAGACAACTCCTACTGTCACTGTGGCCAGACAGACAACACCTACGGTCACTGCGACCAGACAGACAACCCCTACTGTCACTATGGCCAAACAGACAACCCCTACTGTCACTGTGACCAGACAGACAACACCTACTGTCACTATGGCCAGACAGACAACTCCTACTGTCACTGTGGCCAGACAGACAACACCTACTGTCACTGCGACCAGACAGACAACCCCTACTGTCACTATGGCCAAACAGACAACCCCTACTGTCACTGCGACCAGACAGACAACACCTACTGTCACTGTGGCCAGACAGACAACCCCTACTGTCACTGCGACCAGACAGACAACACCAGTCACTATGGCCAGACAGACAACACATACTGTCACTATGGCCAGACATACAACACATACTGTCACTATGGCCAGACAAACAACTCCTACTGTCACTGTGGCCAGACAGACAACACCTACTGTCACTGTGGCCAGAAACACAACTCCTACTGTCACTGCGACCAGACAGACAACAACTACTGTCACTGTGGCCAGACACACAACAACTACTGTCACTGTGGCAAGACACACAACAACTACTGTCACTGTGGCCAGACATACAACAACTACTGTCACTGTGGCCAGACACACAACAACTACTGTCACTGTGGCCAGACAGACAACACCTACTGTCACTGTGGCCAGACAGACAACTCCTACTGTCACTGTGGCCAGACACACAACAACTACTGTCACTGTGGCCAGACAGACAACCCCTACTGTCACTGCGACCAGACAGACAACCCCTACTGTCACTATGGCCAGACAGACAACCCCTACTGTCACTGCGACCAGACAGACAACCCCTACTGTCACTGCGGCCAGACAGACAACCCCTACTGTCACTGCGGACTGAGAGACAACACATACTGTCACTGTGGCCAGACAGACAACCCCAACTGTCACTGTGGCCAGACAGACAACCCTTACTGTCACTGCGACCAGACAGACAACACCTACTGTCACTGCGACCAGACACACAACCCCTACTGTCACTATGGCCAAACAGACAACCCCTACTGTCACTGTGGCCAGACAGACAACACCTACAGTCACTGCGACCAGACAGACAACCCCTACTGTCACTATGGCCAAACAGACAACCCCTACTGTCACTGTGGACAGACAGACAACACCTACTGTCACTGTGGCCAGACAGACAACACCTACTGTCACTGCGGATAGACAGACAACACCTACTGTCACTGTGGCCAGACAGACAACACCTATTGTCACTGCAGACAGACAGACAACACCTACTGTCACTGTGGCCAGACAGACAACACCTACTGTCACTGTGGCCAGACAGACAACCTCTACTGTCACTGCGGACAGACAGACAACCTCTACTGTCACTGCGGACAGACAGACAACCTCTACTGTCACTGCGCCAGACACACAACACCTACTGTCACTGTGGCCAGACAGACAACACCTACTGTCACTGCGGATAGACAGACAACACCTACTGTCACTGTGGATAGACAGACAACACCTACTGTCACTGTGGCCAGACAGACAACACCTACTGTCACTGTGGCCAGACAGACAACCCCTACTGTCACTGCGACCAGACACACAATCCCTACTGTCACTGTGGCCAGACAGACAACACCTACTGTCACTGTGGCCAGACAGACAACCTCTACTGTCACTGCGGACAGACAGACAACCTCTACTGTCACTGCGACCAGACACACAACCCCTACTGTTACTGCGGCCAGACAGACAACACCTACTGTCACTGTGGCCAGACAGACAACACCTACTGTCACTGCGGATAGACAGACAACACCTACTGTCACTGCGGATAGACAGACAACACCTACTGTCACTGTGGCCAGACATACAACACCTACTGTCACTGCAGACAGACATACAACACCTACTGTTACTGTGGCCAGACAGACAACCCCTACTGTCACTGCGACCAGACACACAATCCCTACTGTCACTGTGGCCAGACAGACAACACCTACTGTCACTGTGGCCAGACAGACAACCTCTACTGTCACTGCGGACAGACACACAACCTCTACTGTCACTGCGACCAGACACACAACCCCTACTGTTACTGCGGCCAGACAGACAACACCTACTGTCACTGTGGCCAGACAGACAACACCTACTGTCACTGCGGATAGACAAACAACACCTACTGTCACTGCGGATAGACAGACAACACCCTACTGTCACTGTGGCCAGACATACAACACCTACTGTCACTGCAGACAGACAGACAGACAACACCTACTGTCACTGTGGCCAGACAGACAACCCCTACTGTCACTGCGACCAGACACACAATCCCTACTATCACTGTGGCCAGACAGATAACACCTACTGTCACTGTGGCCAGACAGACAACCTCTACTGTCACTGCGGACAGACAGACAACCTCTACTGTCACTGCGACCAGACACACAACCCCTACTGTTACTGCGGCCAGACAGACAACACCTACTGTCACTGTGGCCAGACAGACAACACCTACTGTCACTGCGGATAGACAAACAACACCTACTGTCACTGCGGATAGACAGACAACACCCTACTGTCACTGTGGCCAGACATACAACACCTACTGTCACTGCAGACAGACAGACAGACAACACCTACTGTCACTGTGGCCAGACAGACAACCCCTACTGTCACTGCGACCAGACACACAACCCCTACTGTCACTGTGGCCAGACAGACAACACCTACTGTCACTGTGGCCAGACAGACAACCTCTACTGTCACTGCGGACAGACAGACAACCTCTACTGTCACTGCGACCAGACACACAACCCCTACTGTCATTGCGACCAAACTGACAACACCTATTGTTACTGCAGACAGACAGAAAACACCTACTGTTACTGCAGACAGACAACACCTACTGTTACTGTGGACAGACAGACAACACCTACTGTCACTGCAACCAGACAAACAACCCCTACTGTCACTGTGGACATACAGACAACACCTACTGTCACTGCGGCCTGCCAGACAACACCTACTGTCACTGTGGCCAGACAGGCAACACCTACTGTCACTGCGGCCTGACAGACAACCCCTACTGTCACTGCGACCAGACAGACAACCCCTACTGTCACTGCGACCAGACACACAACCCCTACTGTCACTGCAACCAGACAGACAACCCCTACTGTCACTGCGACCAGACAGACAACCCCTACTGTCACTGCGACCAGACAGACAACACCTACTGTCACTGTCACCAGACTGACAACCCCTACTGTTACTGCGACCATACAGACAACCTCTACTGTTACTGCGGACAGACAGACAACACCTACTGTCACTGTGGCCAGACATCCTGTCACTGTGGCCAAACAGACAACCCCTACTGTCACTGTGGCCAGACAGGCAACACATCCTGTCACTGTGGCCAAACAGACAACCACTACAGTAACTGTCACTGCAACCAGACAGTCAACACCTACTGTCACTGCAACCAGACACACAACCCCTACTGTCACTGCAGACAGACAGACAACACCTACTGTCACTGCGACCAGACAGACAACACCTACTGTCACTGCAGCCAGACAGACAACCCCAACACACTGTCACTGTTGAAAAGCAGAAAGAGAATCATTATGTCAGAGTGCACACATAGTGAGAGTATTGGAGTAGCAGATGAAAGAGCAGAATGTCATCTAATGTCATATACTACACTACAACTGGTGTCATCTAATGCAACAAACCACATTGCTACTGTTCCCGTCTAATATTGCAAAGTACACTACCATTAGTGTAATTTTATGCAGCAGAGTGCAATGCAATGTGTGTCATCTAATGTGACAAAGCACACTGCAATTTGTGTCATCTATTGTGACGAAGCATACTGCAATTTGTGTCATCTAATGTGACAAAGCACACTACTACTTGCATCATCTAGTGTGAGAAATGACATTGAAACTGGCATCATCTAGTGTGAGAAATGACATTGCAACTGGCATCATCTAGTGTGAGAAATGACATTGCAACTGGCATCATCTAGTGTGAGAAATGACACTGCAACTGGCATCATCTAGTGTGAGAAAGCGCACTGCAACTGTTGTCATCTAATGCATCAAACCACACTGCAACTGGTGTCATCTAATGCAACAAATCACACTGCCTGATCTGGAGTCATCTAATACAGCAAACCACACTGCAACTGGTGTCACACAGCAAACTGCAACTGATGTCATCTAATGCGACAATGCATACTGAAAGTGATGTCATCTAATGTGACAAAGCATACTGCAACTGATGTCATCTAATGTGACAAAGCATACTGCAAGTGATGTCATCTAATGTGACAAAGCATACTGCAACTGATGTCATCTAATGTGACAAAGCATACTGCAACTGATGTCATCTAATGTGACAAAGCATACTGCAACTGATGTCATCTAATGTGACAAAGCATACTGCAAGTGATGTCATCTAATGTGACAAAGCATTCTGCAACTGATGTCATCTAATTTGACAAAGCATACTGCAACTGATGTCATCTAATGCAACAAGCAATACAGCAATTGATGTAGACTGCAACTAGTGTCATCTAATGTAATAGGGCATAATGCAATTTGTGCCAAGTAGTGTAACAAAGCACACTGGAACTGTCATCATACAACAATGTAATCGACAACTGATGTTATCTAATGTGTCAAAGTAGTCGGTGACTGGTGTTACCTAATGTGGCAAAGTACACATACTACAACTGTTGTCATCTAATGTGTCAAAGTAGTCGGTGACTGGTGTTACCTAATGTGTCAAAGTAGTCGGTGACTGGTGTTACCTAATGCGGCAAAGCATACACACTACAACTGGTGTCATCTATTGTGTCAAAGTAGTCGGTGACTGGTGTTACCTAATGCGGCAAAGTACACATACTACAACTGTTGTCATCTAATGTGTCAAAGTAGTCGGTGACTGGTGTTACCTAATGTGTCAAAGTAGTCGGTGACTGGTGTTACCTAATGCGGCAAAGCACGCATACTACAACTGTTGTCATCTAATGTGTCAAAGTAGTCGGTGACTGGTGTTACCTAATGCGGCAAAGCACGCATACTACAACTGTTGTCATCTAATGTGTCAAAGTAGTCGGTGACTGGTGTTACCTAATGCGGCAAAGCACGCATACTACAACTGTTGTCATCTAATGTGTCAAAGTAGTCGGTGACTGGTGTTACCTAATGCGGCAAAGCACGCATACTACAACTGTTGTCATCTAATGTGTCAAAGTAGTCGGTGACTGGTGTTACCTAATGCGGCAAAGCACGCATACTACAACTGTTGTCATCTAATGTGTCAAAGTAGTCGGTGACTGGTGTTACCTAATGCGGCAAAGCACGCATACTACAACTGTTGTCATCTAATGTGTCAAAGTAGTCGGTGACTGGTGTTACCTAATGCGGCAAAGCACGCATACTACAACTGTTGTCATCTAATGTGTCAAAGTAGTCGATGACTGGTGTTACCTAATGCGGCAAAGCACACATACTACAGCTGGTGTCATCTATTGTGTCAAAGTAGTCTATGACTGGTGTTACCTAATGCGGCAAAGTACACATACTACAACTGTTGTCATCTATTGTGTCAAAGTAGTAGGTGACTGGTGTTACCTAATGCGGCAAAGCACACATACTACAACTGTTGTCATCTATTGTGTCAAAGTAGTCGGTGACTGGTGTTACCTAATGTGTCAAAGTACACATACTACAGCTGGTGTCATCTATTGTGTCAAAGTAGTCGGTGACTGGTGTTACCTAATGCGGCAAAGTACACATACTACAACTGTTGTCATCTATTGTGTCAAAGTAGTCGGTGACTGGTGTTACCTAATGCGGCAAAGCACGCATACTACAACTGTTGTCATCTAATGTGACAAAGCATACTGCAACTGATGTCATCTAATGTGACAAAGCATACTGCAACTGATGTCATCTAATGTGACAAAGCATACTGCAACTGATGTCATCTAATGTGACAAAGCATACTGCAACTGATGTCATCTAATGTGACAAAGCATACTGCAAGTGATGTCATCTAATGTGACAAAGCATTCTGCAACTGATGTCATCTAATGTGACAAAGTATGCTGCAACTGATGTCATCTAATGTGACAAAACATACTGCAACTGATGTCATCTAATGTGACAAAGCATACTGCAACTGATGTCATCTAATGTGACAACGCATTCTGCAACTGATGTCATCTAATGTGACAAAGCATGCTGCAACTGATGTCATCTAATGTGACAAAGCATACTGCAACTGATGTCATCTAATGTGACAAAGCATGCTGCAACTGATGTCATCTAATGTGACAAAGCATACTGCAACTGATGTCATCTAATGTGACAAGGCATATTCTTTTCTTTTTTTTCTGTACCTGTAGTATTCATTTCATCACATATGTGAATGTAAATATAAAAGAAATCTTATATGCCATGTAATCTTATTAGTTTTATTTTTCAGAATAACGACCAAGAGTTATAACATTTAAAGATGTATGACAGAGCACCTCGTGATTTTGTGAAACTAAATGGCAGCACCGCACACAATGTTGGACCCGGATCTTATGATGCCGATGTACCACCGAAAGCAAGGTTTAAAGCAGGTAGGATAAGTGAAAATAATAAAGTCTTTATTTCTAGAGGATGTACAGTTGGAACAATGGTCCTCTATTCCATGTGGTCCTCTATTTTATACGTAATATACACATTTTAACGAAACCATAAGATACAGTCAAACATTTTAACAATGCAACATGCAGTTGTTGGTGCAGATTTAATTGTCAGTCTCGGGGGGGGGGGAGGGGTGAAGGGGGTCATACAACTAAAGCACAGTCTCAAAATGCATGATAAGAGTGTCGCTACTTTAGCCTCATCTTCACGGTACAGGTATTTCTGTTTGAATCGCACAAATCATGCATTTTAGGCTATTCAATGGCTGATAAGTGAATAGAATAAGAATAAGAATTTAAATTATCTTGGTAAAACTATGATAATTTTGTAATAGTACTTGTATAGACTATAGATCTTATATGATATAATACTGTGCTAATGTTCGAATTGTCTAGCGTGCTGTCAGTGGAACTCGCCTTTCACCGCTATCGCCAGGGCTGCAAGTTCACTCACTATCGGGGATAATTCGTGATATGTGAAATAGTTGTCAGTCGCTTATGGAGGTTGAAAAGTAGAATACTGGATTTTCTATTTTTCCGCCACAACAAACTGGACCTGGTGATATTGTGAATTTGGCCAGTAAGTGGTTGAAATAGTAATAACAAATTACGAGGGACCTGCGTGGGCGAGTGGTTAAGATCGTTGACTTTAAATCACTTGCCCCTCACCACTGTAGGTTCGAATCCCACTGGTGATGTCGAATTCTTTCAAGTGAGGAAGCTATCCAGCTGGTCAGTGCTTCTACCAGTGTGCCTGGAATACTGCTTGGAGGGGCATCCGGGGTCTTCATCCACCTGTAATAGCCGGAGAGTCACCATTTGACCTAAGCTAAGGTGCGACGTTAAACCCCAAAAACAATCAAACAAACAAATTACGATAAAGTAGAAGTTTTGTAGCATTGCTGGTCAGGGGTTTGAAAATTCCTTCAAAAGCTGTGTTCATCATTGTAGAACTATTGACCTGACGATAATTACACTTTACTAAGCTTACACTAGCCAGATGAGCAGGCAAATTGTTTTAACCCTTTCCCTCATAGAAGCACCTCTTGACGCCATTACCAATGCCACATACATTGAAATGTAGTAGCCAAACCAATGTTCATAATGAAGGCCAGAATCTTATGTAGTCCCAGTAATATCTATGGAGGTGGGATAGATATGGCGATTACTTATCCACTGCATGACAGCTGTCGTTTGTATGGAGATATAATAGTATATTAACCTAAATCTCTATGAAGGAAATGGTTAAACCCCAGGCATTTGACATTAATATTTCATTACTTTCAGATGGGTATGCGCCATTTTTGTCTATGACTAGTCGAGAGACGTTTCTCAACATCAGTGATCAGGTTGTTGCTGCTCCGGGACCAGGTCACTATGACCCAGCATTTGCACAGGATATGGTCCAGGTATAAAAATTGTTGCTGTTTTGAGTATTTGACCTTTGTCTGTGAAAGTGAGAACTTTCGCGTGTATGTGTTCAAAATGTGCCGAGAAAACAATTTTAACGTTCTTCACTGTATGTGTGTAAACATATCTGTATTATTGCCATTGTTGACCAATTTTAATGTTCTTCACTGTATGTGTGTAAACATATCTGTATTATTGCCATTGTTGACCAATTTTTATCAAATTTTCCAGTTTAAATTTGGAATTTTTTATATTCATATTTTGTTTGCATTGGAAATATTGCCGAATAAGGATGGCAATAAGTTGCAATAATCCCTGGTGTTATACGATTGTAATACAATGCAAATCCTTATGTTTAGATAACTCCTAATTTATCTATGTAATTTTACATATCTAGTAGCCTCCCTTGCATTGACAGCATGGGCTGGTATGAGGAAGAAGGGGAGGTAGGTGGGGGTTGGGGGTCTGTATGGCTAAATTGTTTACTGCACAGACTCGTATTACACTTGCCTCACATCACTGCAAGTCGTTGGTTCAAGTCCTACATTCCAGTACTTTGTTTGTGTCCTATATATATATATATATAATGTATACCATGTTTTGCAGGGTGGAAAGACATTAGCAAACAAGTCTAAGCGATTTACCGAGATGCTTGTAGAAAATCCAGGGCCAGGTGCTTACAATGTGGAACGTTTCACAGAATTCCGACAGACCAAATCGGCACCCCAGGATAAAAAGACTCTTGGGGTAGGCACCACACAGGCATTTTACCTGGCTTTAAGGTCGGCACTTCAACCCACTGGTGCCTGAAATACTACTATGAGGAGTATCTGGTGTCATCCTGCACCAATAAAACATGAAATGTCACTGTATGACATACAGTCAAACCTGTGTTAGTGGTCACCTCTATTAAGCAGCCAACCTGTATTAAGCAGCCAGTTTCCAGATTCCCAATATGTTGTTTTATTATACATTTGACCTCTATTAAGCAACCACCTGTGCTAAGCAGCCACTTTCTATGATTCCCTTGGCTGGGTGCTTAACCTTTCCCTCATAGAAGCACCTCTTGATGCCATTACTAATACGACATACATTGACAATGTAGTAGCCAAAGCAATGTTCATAAAGGCCAGAATCGCATGTAGTCCCAGTAATATCTATGGAGGTGGGATAGATATTGCGACTACTTATCCACTGCATGATAGCTAAATGGCTGTTGTTTGTATGGAGATATAATAGTATATTAACCTAATTCTCTATGAAGGAAAGGGTTAAGACAGGTTTGACTGTATGCTGTGAGATTCAAGCAAAGAACTACAACAAATCGTCAGGTCACGATAGTATACATGTATTAGACATACTTGGTCATGGATTGAATGTGAAATACCAAGTAGACTATGAATGTAGGAAAGGATTAGTCACCACGGGCAACCTGGCATAACAACCATCTGCACTGTGAAATTTTGATTCAGTTTTCAAACTTTACAATAAACTGCAACTCAGTTCACTCGTCTTCAGTTCACCACAAGTTATTTCCATCGATGTTTGTATTCTTTGATGTCAACTTTCCACAATTAAGACAATTGTTATATCTGGTTGTGTTTTGTAATTGTTATAGGTGCATGGTATTACCAGTATACTGTGGTTGTTATGAGCCGCGGTACGCACCGGTTCGTGTACAAGTTGTATCAGTACTTTGGTAATTTCCGTGAGATGGAAATTAACAAAGTTTCAGATTGAATAATTCGCACTAAAACATATTTCCTGGTACACAAAATCAACTGCGATCAATACGTGCACTAATATCTACCATTCATACTCGCCTATAAGGCAATCTTATAGGTGAGATTGCCTTATAGGCGAGTATGAAACATCCTCCCCCAGCAATGTGTATGGCACAAGGGGTGTTCGGGAACATCCTCCCCCAGCAATGTGTATGGCACAAGGGGTGTTCGGGAACATCCTCCCCCAGCAATGTGTATGGCACAAGGGGTGTTCGGGAACATTGCTTCGCTCATTTGTAGTATCCCGTTGTACTTCTTCTTTTGCGGTACCCACCTCTTACTGTAAGTGTGAACTTAGGGCATGAATACTGTGTAGTGCATGTTCACTTTAGTGCATCGGGAGTATCAGTGTGTCAAGCTTTTATTGAATGTATATTGCAGTTGGTGACAAGTCAGTTGAAATTCCACCGCAAACCAGATGCCCCATCAATCCCGACCCCGGGGCAAGCATATGGGTATGAAGAATGTGATGATGGTACACTAAAGAAACAGGACCCACCGGATAGAGACATCTCCATAGGGCCTGCCTATTATGGTGTCACTCATGTAAGTATAAATAATACACTAAATCCTGTCCCACCTTGCAACAGGCGGATCTGTAGTCCAGTGGTTAACATGCTGGACTGGTAACCCAGGGATCGCAGATTCGATCCCCCGTCTGACCCTAATAAAATTAACAATTTTTCAGATGGGACTTTAAACCGATGTCTCGTGTCGGTACTGTACACTGTGCATGTAAAAGAACCAGAGGAGACTCTGGAATGGGTCTCTGTCTGTAACATTGCATTATCCTCCAAAAATCTAAAATGATTAATCTCTTCAGGAGGCGTCACTCATATGGGCAACCGGTAGCAACGATATATAAGCGTAAAAAAATCCCACCTTGCCAGGCAACCTCGTATATTGAAGTCTATACCACCATGGCAGCAGACAGTCACCGTACACCACCTGTGTTTATACACTTTTCTCAAGATGATTTCACATATTTGTATATGCAGTCAACTATATATAATTATGCTCTGTCTGGTTTACGTTTATTTATCGTCACTACACATTTGAGCGAGACCTCCTGAAGAAATTAGTCATTTCAGATTTTTGTAGGATAGTGCAATGATACAGACAGAGACCGATTCCAGAGTCTCCTCTGTTTCTGTTACGTGCACGGTGTAAAGCACCGTCATAAGTTTAAAGTCCCAACAGCAAGACTGTTAATATTATTAGGGACAGACGAGGGGATCGAACCTGCAATCCCTGGTTTTGCAGTCCAACGTGTTAACCACTGAACTACTGACCTGTCTGTTATATATATACATTCTGGTTACTCCATGTTATATATATACATTCTGGTTACTCCATGTTATATATATACATTCTGGTTACTCCATGTTATATATATATACATTCTGGTTACTCCATGTTATATATATACATTCTGGTTACTCCATGTTATATATATACATTCTGGTTACTCCATGTTATATATATATACATTCTGGTTACTCCATGTTATATATATACATTCTGGTTACTCCATGTTATATATATACATTCTGGTTACTCCATGTTATATATATACATTCTGGTTACTCCATGTTATATATATACATTCTGGTTACTCCATGTTATATATATATACATTCTGGTTACTCCATGTTATATATATACATTCTGGTTACTCCATGTTATATATATATATACATTCTGGTTACTCCATGTTATATATATACATTCTGGTTACTCCATGTTAAGTACTTCACATTCAGACATAGCATTCAATATAAAACTATTCGCATAGTACTTTTTAATTATCAGAAATATTTGTCCAAAATTAGGCTTGTAGTGTTTAGTTTAATACAAATTTTATTTCAGCTCGATTGTGAAGCAAGTTCTTACAGCATTAGTTTAATCACTCTCGAGATATGACATTATGTTCTATACAGTCAAACCTGTCTTAACCCATTCAACACCAAGTAACTCACATGGACTGGTCCATGATATTCATAAACCAATAAATGAATCAGAAAATCACATTTGGACAAGTTCATTTATCAAAATGGGTAATTATGTCTAAAAATAGTCATATCACTGGCAAAAAGTGCAGATCCTGATGAGACGGCTCGTCACGAGCTGGCTCATCTGGATCTACACTTTTTGTAAGCCTATTTAGAGGTCTGTGGTGTTGAAAGGGTTAAGCAGCCAGTCAAGGGAATCACAGATAGTAGCTATGGCTGCTTAATACAGGTTGGCTGCTTAATGGAGGTGACCATTAACACAAGTTTGACTGTATATGATAAATACATGTTTAAACGTACATTTACCTGCCTAGCCTGTCGTCTTTGTTTCATTTGATTAAGCGTAAGGTAAACCAGGTATTCGACCACTAGTACTACTGCTGAACATGTTAAAATGTAACATTTTATATATCACTGAACATTCTGGCTTCTCTAATTGACAGATTACGTGACAACATTTACTGTAAAACACATTTTAGAAATAGAAGTGAAACATGATAAACATCGAGTAGCTAAAAGTATAGCAGATACCGCTGTAGATTTACAGATCAATATTTGTGCGATTTTTATTAGATGACTGCTTGCAATACATTTCTTTAAAGTTACAAGCACCATAGTCTGAAGAAAACTGAATATTGCTGTATATCTTGTGACATCACAGCAGTCTAAATACAAGGGGAGGTAAACGGCCGCGCACCTGCAGGTGTAGTATTACCTGAGGTCTTGCGATCGCGTCTAATATATACTGTACATTTTTTTTATGACAAATCTCTCGGATTATGAATCTATGTGTCGGTACAGACTGTTTTGCAATTGTATACTCTTAAAAAGGTCTAGCTATTTTATTGGTCTTTAACCCTTTCAACACCACAGACCTCTAAATAGGCTTACAAAAAGTGTAGATCCAGATGAGCCGGCTCGTGACGAGCCGTCTCATCAGGATCTGCACTTTTTGCCAGTAATATTACTATTTTTAGAGAAAAATTACCCATTTTGATAAATGAACTGGTCCAAATGTAATTTTCTTATTCATTTATTGGTCTAAAAATATGATGCACCAGTCCATGTCAGTTACTTGGTGTTGAAAGGGTTAAAGAAAAGAAAAAAATGCTATTTTGTTATTTTCTCCTTAGACCATAATGCAAAGTGGGGTCTCCATTGCCGAGTGGTTATGGTCATTGACTTCAATCACTTGTCTGTTACATGCTCATCTTTGCTTGAAATACCTCTCGGAGGGACACACTCGTTGTCTTCCTCTAGCAATAACAGCTGGGGAGTCGCCATATAACCAAAGCTGCCTGTGTGAACCTCCAAAACAAACGAACAGAATGTAAAGTGCGATTTCTACTTCACTTTGCATGAAATTGTGCGAGTTCTCAGTGGGTGGGGGATATATTTGGTGAAAACATTACTCATTTTAACTGAGATTTTAAATGGTCGCTAGTGGTTAAAGTTTGGATATTCCTCCCTCAGTGGAATTCAGCCAGGAAGTGTCTTCCTCCATCAGTCTTCTTCCCTCTGTATCACCGAGTCTTCTTCCCTCTGTGGAACTGAGCCCCAGGTGGAGGGTCTTCATCCTGCAATGGAACCTGGGAATCTTCCCAAGAACACCAATACCAAACAAAGTGATAAGCAGTTAGTGAAAATAATACATATGAAGCATCGCCCACATCGAGGCCTGCTGTCTCACATTTGTTTAGTATGAACCATGTTTTGAATAAATACAAAAGGCCCTATTGAAAAGTCTGATTTTTCCTTCTTTGTTTTATGTAAACATTGTAAAGAATGTCCTTGAAATGAGATGTGTCCCCCATTGGACTCTAAAAATGCTTCACATGATTTATGGAAAATGTGAATAAAAATTCGAAAGTCTTTTACAATCCACTTGAACTATTGTCATAAGAACTTGACATAAGCACTTTATTATGGAATATTTTTTTGCAAATATTCTTTTTATGTGTGTCATTGATTGATACGGGGATTATTGCTGGGGATTATGTCAATGTGTGAGTCAATGAGTGGGTAATAGAGAAGCTTTTCCTTATTATTCTCTGAATGGCTGAATGACATGGCTGAATTGAATAACGAGAAATTCTTGTAGAATTTTAAGAATAGTTTAGTACCCATATTCCATCTCAGTGGATTTAATTAGAAAATTAGTAAATTAATTGAAAACATTTGTTCTGTTAACTAGATTGCATAATTTGTTCCAGTAAAATGAATACATTAATTAGCGTTATTGCGTAATCAACAAACAGCTTGCTTTGAATATGCATTGCAGTGTAATCCCTGCATGCAAACACATTCATGGAGCCAACAATCCACATTGAGTTTATTGTGGAATTTACATGAAAGAATCAAATATCTCGATGTAATTAATTTTATTTGAGGTCGGGGGGTGGGGCGGCAGTCTCAATTGTAAAGTGGTTGGAATATGCACTAGAAGCATTAAGTGTTTTCATGTGAGGCAGCTACCGAGCTGAATTTCGGAATATCGGTGATTCTACCTGTGTGCCCGTCTACACCTTTGGCCATTCTCTGACGGTCTCCTGCAGTCTACCTCCACCATATAAAGCTGGGAAACTGCTATGTACTCTTAGGAAGTGAAGCGCTCATTGTTAGGACATTTAAGTTATCTGTGTGCTTCACTGTGTTTACAATACAGCACATGTATTATCAGTTTTCTTCCAATTGACTTGAGACTGTGTGCATCTTCAACATCAAATGTACAGACATATCATGACTTGTTCATCCAATAACTTGTGCTCGAGTTATGTCCCCTTTTGTACTTAACTATATTACAATATAGCGCATCTGAACCTGTGGCCGCAACACATCCTACAGTGTTGTGTCCAATTTAATTGACACATCTCCTATTTTCTATTACCTCCCTTGTCAGATAAAGTCTGATTTATCCAAAATGTAAATAGGTCCTTTTAATTGGAATCCTTTGTTTTTACTGTTGTTCCCTAACCAGATGTTGCGGTATGATAAATGTGATTTTATCAAAATCGTGTTAATTAACTAATAATATTGGTTTACAAATAAGTACCCAGATAATACTGTAATATAGTAATTTAATAATCATAAGAAGCGATAGTGGAATAAAATTGCTAGCATGTTGTGCAAAGGAAACAATGATAAAAACAGAGGAAAACACTTAATAGGACCTCTAGGATCTACTTTCCAAAATACTCAGGGGCAGTAACTCACCAATGTCTCTCATTGAGACTAGATAGTCATCTTCAACATCAAATAGAGAAGCACATATTGTCAGGACGTTCATGTCTGATAGATTCTTCCTAGTTATCTCCCTATATACAGTCAAACCTCTGTTAGTTGTCACCTCTATTAAGCAGCCAGTCTGTATTATGCAATCAGTTTCCAGATTCCCAATATGTTTTTTTTTTTATACATTTGACCTATATTAAGCAACCACCTGTGCTAATGTGCTAAGCAACCACTTTCTGAGATTCCCTTGGCTGGCTGCTTAACCCTTCATAGAGATTTAGGTTAATGTACTGTTATATCTCCATACAAACGACAGCCATTTAGCTATCATACAGTGCATAAGTAGTCGCCATATCTATCCCACCTCCATAGATATTACTGGGACTACATGAGATTCTGGCCTTTATTATGAACATTGGCTTGGCTACTACTTTGTCAATGTATGTCGTATTGGTAATGGCGCCAAGAGGTGCTTCTATGAGGGAAAGGGTTAAGACAGGTTTGACTGTATTACAAGTACATCAGTTAAATCGACGTTTTCTAAAACATTTAATTTGTTGAAGCCATTTTGGGGGCATGTGTCAGTGCAATGTTATCTGTCTTCTTTAATAATTTATTGAAGACGTAAAATGTTGAAAACGTGTTTTATCTGTTAAAGAAATCAGTATTAAATTTTATAAATTACCTCCCATTGTGAATATTTACTTAGAAAATGATCGAGAACTTTTGTATATGGTTGTTTACTACTAAAGTTGACACCAAGATGAATTTGCATGTACGTTAATTCTTTACATTTAAAAGAATACAAGCCTGAAGCGTCTATGGGTCAAAGGAACATAGCTGTTTTAGCCGGCATACTTATGGATCCAGCTGTCAGAAATATGAAAAATAGCCCGGTTAATTGTTTATGTTATAATTGTTATTTATAATAGGCTTGTGTTTATATTAAAAGAGATTTATATAACATATGCTGGCGGAAGAGATTAAATTTACATAACCTGGGCATTACAAGTCTGGCTAGTCTACATTATTTATGAAATGTTTTTGTATTATCCCCTGTTCAGGGGGGGGGTATTTTTGGCATTGTTTGTCGTTCCTTCACAGTACATTCCGACACAGAATCTTATTTAATTATACATTGTATAAATGTGTATGCCCATACTGGCTTGTGTCCAGCCAAATATTGTCCCAATTCCCCCGAGAACCTCCAGAGTTATTGCCCTTGAACTGCTGAAAAATGTCAAACTGAGACAATATCTTGAAACAATTGGATGGAATTTACTCATGTCTTGTATAAATATGTATGCCCATACTGGCTTGTGTCCAGCCCAATATTGTACCAATTCCCTGAGTACCGCCAGAGTTATTGCCCTTGAACTGCTGAAAAATGTCAAACTGAGACAATATCTTGTATTCAACAAAATTTTATTCCAATCACCTGTAACTCTTGAGTTTTCCCCCTTTAACCCATTCAACACCAAGTAACTCACATGGACTGGTCCATGATATTCATAAACCAATAAATGAATCAGAAAATCACATTTAGACAAGTTCATTTATCAAAGTGGGTAATTATGTCTAAAAATAGTCATATCACTGGCAAAAAGTGCAGATCCTGATGAGATGGCTCGTCACGAGTCGGCTCATCTGGATCTACACTTTTTGTAAGCCTATTTAGTGGTCTGTGGTGTTGAAAGGGTTAATTGCTGTAAAATATCCTACTGGATCAATATCTTAATAAGAGTTGGATGAAATGTAAAGATACCAGTATTGTAAGAATTGAAGTATGTAACTATACAAGTACTGGTTAACCGCTGGAGCCTGTGCAGGAATGGTGTTGTTTGGTAAACTGCCCACCAGTGATATAGCCCAAAATGGTGCTGATGTAGGCGTAAACCCAGAACAAACAAACGAACAAACAAAACTTTTGTAATTCAGCTAATTTTTGGCAATTATAAAGTAATATGTTCTAATGAATTTGTTTTGTCTGTCGTTTTTAATTTTGACAGTAAACAGAAACTAACTTGAAAATTTAACTGTAACTATTGTTTATTGCAAACGTTCACACTAACATAAGTGGTTGAGCGGTTGTGTATTGTAGTGAAACGAGGCACTCGGCAGAGGCAGTTAAAATGAATAAAATGGGATAATGTTTATTAGTGTAAGATAGGATTTTATTTCATCTGGATGATCGAAATATGTTTTTCCAAAATAAATTCCAATCTTATACTAATAAACACAAATATCCTCTATACCTTAATGTGGCATCTTTCTGTAGATATACACTGATCCTGAAGCTAGCATTATAAGGAGCCGGAAACCGGGAGTGATTTCCTATTTTTCATCATATACACACCATTCCACTCGCTTTACTGGTAAATATCGTGACCTGTTTACGCAGAATACATTTGTCAATTAACCAGTGCTTGAACTTTCAATATGCTAGCTTGCAGCTAATGCATAACTGGGAAGCAATGCACTCGACGTTAACATTTCAAATCCCCGTAGATTATATTTCCCATTTATATATACAATCTGATAGCGCTTGTATAATTACAACAAAAATGTCTTACTGGTATTAATAATACATTTTGAATTTCACACTGAGAAGAAAGTCTGTGTAATGGAAAGGGGATATTAGAAATTACAGAAAATTATTTACCGGGAGATTTCATAATGTAACTTTCCCAAACGTAATTATTTTGTCTATATCACTATGATGTTTTTCTTTGTTTTTAGATGGTTTTTTAAATACTAGTACCAACTTTATTAACACTCGTCATAGGAATGGGGTTGTTTTGTTTTTGGCCGAGTCTGTCCGTAGACAGGATAACTGAAAAGAGTTGTTGATGATTTTGATCAAACTTTGTGTATAGAGGGTTGATCTATAAGGAAGTGCTTCGATTTTGGTGCTTGTTTGTGCATGCAAGAGAAATCGGTCTCGGCCTGTGGTGAGGGCGGTCAGCGAAGTGTCCACTCCCATTGACTTCTATGCTTGATTGTGCATGCAAGAGAAATCGGTCTCGGCCTGTGGTGAGGGCGGTCAGCGAAGTGTCCACTCCCATTGACTTCTATGCTTGATTGTGCATGCAAGAGAAATCGGTCTCGGCCTGTGGTGAGGGCGGTCAGCGAAGTGTCCACTCCCATTGACTTCTATGCTTGATTGTGCATGCAAGAGAAATCGGTCTCGGCCTGTGGTGAGGGCGGTCAGCGAAGTGTCCACTCCCATTGACTTCTATGCTTGATTGTGCATGCAAGAGAAATCGGTCTCGGCCTGTGGTGAGGGCGGTCAGCGAAGTGTCCACTCCCATTGACTTCTATGCTTGATTGTGCATGCAAGAGAAATCGGTCTCGGCCTGTGGTGAGGGCGGTCAGCGAAGTGTCCACTCCCATTGACTTCTATGCTTGATTGTGCATGCAAGAGAAATCGGTCTCGGCCTGTGGTGAGGGCGGTCAGCGAAGTGTCCACTCCCATTGACTTCTATGCTTGTTTGTGCATGCAAGAGAAATCAGTCGCGGCCTGTGTTCAGGGCGGTCAGCGAAGTGTCCACTCCCATTGACTTCTATGCTAGATTGTGCATGGAAGAGAAATCGGTCAAGGCCGGTGTTCAGGGCGGTCAGCGAAGTGTCCACTCCCATTGACTTCTATGCTTGATTGTGCATGCAAGAGAAATCGGTCTCGGCCTGTGGTGAGGGCGGTCAGCGAAGTGTCCACTCCCATTGACTTCTATGCTTGTTTGTGCATGCAAGAGAAATCAGTCGCGGCCTGTGTTCAGGGCGGTCAGCGAAGTGTCCACTCCCATTGACTTCTATGCTAGATTGTGCATGTAAGAGAAATCGGTCTCGGCCTGTGGTGAGGGCGATCAGCGAAGTGTCCACTCCCATTGACTTCTATGCTTGATTGTGCATGTAAGAGAAATCGGTCTCGGCCTGTGTTCAGGGCGGTCAGCGAAGTGTCCACTCCCATTGACTTCTATGCTTGTTTGTGCATGCAAGAGAAATCAGTCACGGCCTGTGTTCAGGGCGGTCAGCGAAGTGTCCACTCCCATTGACTTCTATGCTAGATTGTGCATGTAAGAGAAATCGGTCACGGCCTGTGGTGAGGGCGGTCAGCGAAGTGTCCACTCCCATTGACTTCTATGCTTGATTGTGCATGTAAGAGAAATCGGTCTCGGCCTGTGTTCAGGGCGGTCAGCGAAGTGTCCACTCCCATTGACTTCTATGCTTGTTTGTGCATGCAAGAGAAATCAGTCACGGCCTGTGTTCAGGGCGGTCAGCGAAGTGTCCACTCCCATTGACTTCTATGCTTGTTTGTGCATGCAAGAGAAATCGGTCTCGGCCTGTGTTCAGGGCGGTCAGCGAAGTGTCCACTCCCATTGACTTCTATGCTTGTTTGTGCATGGAAGAGAAATCGGTCAAGGCCGGTGTTCAGGGCGGTCAGCGAAGTGTCCACTCCCATTGACTTCTATGCTTGTTTGTGCATGCAAGAGAAATCAGTCGCGGCCTGTGTTCAGGGCGGTCAGCGAAGTGTCCACTCCCATTGACTTCTATGCTTGTTTGTGCATGGAAGAGAAATCGGTCAAGGCCGGTGTTCAGGGCGGTCAGCGAAGTGTCCACTCCCATTGACTTCTATGCTTGATTGTGCATGCAAGAGAAATCGGTCGCGGCCTGTGTTCAGGGCGGTCAGCGAAGTGTCCACTCCCATTGACTTCTATGCTTGATTGTGCATGCTTGTAGCTGGAGAATGAAGCAAGTTGCAATGGAACACCTATAGGAAACCTAATAGAACCTTTCAAATTACCCGTGACCTCAAATGGGGCTGGAGTGCAGCTGAGGACATGAAACATTTACGGTGTTGCATGTGCATTATTAATCACCTTTAGTTTATTTCAATGGAAATGAGATGTGAAGCAAATTTTTCAGTATTGGTGTACCATTATAGCATTAATATGTACATTGTATGTTTATAGTTTAGTTTATACAAATTTATTTTAGCTTTATTGCGAAACAAGTTCTTACAACTTATATTGATCACTCTCAAGACCTCATTCCTGATGGAATCCATCGCCACGAGAGAGAGAGAGAGAGAGAGAGATGCAACATAGAATTTAACTAGCTTGCCTATGGGCACAATCGTACTTGGGCTCGAACTCCGGACCTTTCGCACCTGAAGTGAGCGCAGTGGATTGTGTTATCACAACTTACACATTGTATGTGCACATGTGTTTAATGCAATCTGTGTGTACACTTTATTGACCGCCTCCGTGGTCGAGTGGTTAAGGTCGCTGACTTGTATACCACTGTAACCTATCATCACTGATGGTCACGGGTTCGAGCCCTGCTCAGACCGTGTCTCATTTATATGAAAAAGTTGGCAGTTTCTTACGGAGGTTGGTGCACCCAAGTACTGGTTAACCGCTGGAGCCTGCCCAGGAAAGGTGTTGTTAGGTAAACTGCCCGCCGGCGATATAGCCCAAAATGGTGCTGATGCAGGCGTAAAACCCGAAATATAACATATAACAAATAACACTTTATTGACTATCCAACCATCATTACAGAATGCTTTATTTAGAAAATATATGTGGAATTTGTAATTTACAACTGTAGTACTGCAAGCTTTTATTCTAACTTTTATTCTAACATCTATTGCCTTTTATTTTCAGGACACAAAACCAAATGAAACAAAAACGTCTAAAACATACAAAGGTGTCCATTTTGGTAAGCTGACATCAAAAAGATCCGACTTCATCGGTAAGGCCGGGCCGGGCCCAGGTGAGTATGAACCCTATATGGAAGTACCGGTGAGAGCGGAAAACGTGAATGCAGGGCATGAAGAGTCACAGAGATATGAGGCTAACATACCCAGATACCATGAAGCTATTGCAAAAGATGTCGAGAAAAAGGTAGGTTGGGGGAGCATGGTATGTTATTTATGTGAAGGTTCTACGTCTCATGTACTACTGTTCTATGTAAACGCAGTTCGCACAGAACTTGAACATTCCTTGAATTTGGTCCTTGTGAGGTTTGCCCTTATAAAGTGCTTGAATTCTAGGGAAAACTTCCTAAATTTGCAGAGCATGTGCTTGAATCACTTCCAGGTTTTGAATTGTCATTGAAATATTTTGAACACAGCAACAACAACAGTAATGCTAGATTAAGAAGATATATTATGTTTTGGACGGCTCAATACGAAGGTATATTATGTTTTGGACGGCTCGGTACGAAGGTATATTATGTTTTGGATGGCTCAGTACAAAGGTATATTATGTTTTGGATGGCTCGGTACAAAGGTATATTATGTTTTGGACGGCTCGGTACGAAGGTATATTATGTTTTGGATGGCTCGGTACGAAGGTATATTATGTTTTGGATGGCTCGGTACAAAGGTATATTATGTTTTGGACGGCTCGGTACAAAGGTATATTATGTTTTGGATGGCTCGGTACAAAGGTATATTATGTTTTGGATGGCTCGGTACGAAGGTATATTATGTTTTGGATGGCTCGGTACGAAGGTATATTATGTTTTGGATGGCTCGGTACGAAGGTATATATGTTTTGGATGGCTCAGTACAAAGGTATATTATGTTTTGGATGGCTCGGTACGAAGGTATATTATGTTTGGATGGCTCGGTACGAAGGTATATTATGTTTTGGATGGCTCGGTACGAAGGTATATTATGTTTTGGATGGCTCAGTACGAAGGTATATTATGTTTTGGATGGCTCGGTACAAAGGTATATTATGTTTTGGACGGCTCGGTACGAAGGTATATTATGTTTTGGACGGCTCGGTACAAAGGTATATTATGTTTTGGATGGCTCGGTACAAAGGTATATTATGTTTTGGATGGCTCGGTACAAAGGTATATTATTTTTGGATGGCTCGGTACAAAGGTATAATATGTTTGGATGGCTCGGTACAAAGGTATATTATGTTTTGGATGGCTCGGTACGATGGTATATTATGTTTGGATGGCTCGGTACGAAGGTATATTATGTTTGGATGGCTCGGTACGAAGGTATATATGTTTTGGATGGCTCGGTACGAAGGTATATTATGTTTTGGATGGCTCGGTATGAAGGTATATTATGTTTTGGATGGCTCGGTACAAAGGTATATTATGTTTTGGATGGCTCGGTACAAAGGTATATTATGTTTTGGATGGCTCGGTACGAAGGTATATTATGTTTTGGATGGCTCGGTACAAAGGTATATTATGTTTTGGATGGCTCGGTACGAAGGATATTATGTTTTGGATGGCTCGGTACGAAGGTATATTATGTTTTGGATGGCTCAGTACAAAGGTATATTATGTTTTGATGGCTCGGTACAAAGGTATATTATGTTTTGGATGGCTCGGTACGAAGGTATATTATGTTTTGGATGGCTCGGTACAAAGGTATATTATGTTTTGGATGGCTCGGTACAAAGGTATATTATGTTTTGGATGGCTCGGTACAAAGGTATATTATGTTTTGGATGGCTCGGTACGAAGGTATATTATGTTTTGGATGGCTTGGTATGAAGGTATATTATGTTTTGGATGGCTTGGTACGGAGAATCATGGACATGGATGGCATAGTTGGCACCGATTAGGAATGTTTCGGATTTCTACATTTCATACTGTATGAAAGAACTCGCCATGCGAAAAATATGGTGTTTTTATTCAGGAACTCTCCTTGAAAAGTTACAAAAGGTCCTTGAAGTTTGTTCTCGTAATATTCTTTTATAATTTTAGTTTAGTCAAAATAAATTAAGGCTTCTTTTAGCAAATGAGGAAGGTGGGAAATGGTTGATAATGAATGGCATTACTTCAGATTGGTTTGTCTGTCCGATTAGCGCATTGGTTAGTGCGCTCGCTTCTCACCAATGCAACCTGAGTTCGCTCCTCGGACCGGGAAGTATGTGAGATGGTACGGTGGTCGCAAGATCGGACAGATGGATGTTCTCCTGGTACTCCGGTTTCCTCGCACACGATTGACCACATTTATGCTGTCATCCGCGCCAACGAGAGTGATTGATATAAGTTGTTAAAATTTGCCTTGCAATCGTTGTAAAATAAATAAAGTTTAAACTAAAATTGATTTGAATAATTTCATTTGTTTTACATGGCAGTAACATTTTCAGAACTCAGTTTCCAGCTGTTTTATTCTAAAATAACATAATATACACGAATATATATAAGTGTGCATTAAAAATTTAGTTATTTTTGTAAAATACAGATGGATACTTTTTCGTTTTTTAAATCAGTATATATACATTTTGACTGTGTATTGATTATGTAGAGACATACTCAAAAATAAATGTAAGCATGTTATCATTAGATATATAGACTATGTATTCATTCAGTGCTATGTATATTGTTAACATATGAAAACTATGTATGTCATAAAATAAAAATATTATGTATTTTGCATAGTTTCAATTCTGTTTCTACTTGTATTTGGGATATGTCCTTCAGCAGAGCCAGCTGTGTATGCATGTTTATATTAGCAGTTTAATTGAGCTATTTGCCGATGAGACAGTGCAGAACGTTCTTGACAAACATGCAGTGCAGATGAATGTGCCTTGTCTACACCCTATGCAGCCCTATACAACACATCACCTTTACTGTGACAAGTTGATGCAATGGAACACGAAAAATAAATTTAAAATATCTAGTTAGTTGTTTCGAATTAGTTTTGTGTTGTGTTGGATTAACAATTGCGCAGTAATGATTATTTGTTGTATAGAGTTACATATATACAATCAGTAATATATTATAAAAATACAGTGTAAACTTTCTCTCCCCCCCCTCTGCCCTTCTCAATCATGTGGGAATATGTAAACATAATTCATAACTAAAGAAATGAAGACAGCTACTGATTCTCAAATTAAATGGAAAATAGAGAAATTGTTGGTCAGAAAGCAGATTTTGTTTATACTGCATGTCAGTTAAATATAATCGTAGAGGTTTTCAACAACTCGTCAATGGTTACGGCTACTGTTATTAATTAGACATAATCACACTTTGTAATATAATGTGTGTGTTCAAAGACGAACAGACATTGGTTTTGCAATGCTTAATTAATTTAATGATCACCACTACCCCACCCATTTATTATAGCACCAAACACAACGATTAACGAAAACAAAGTGATTCAATGAGATTAGCAGGTAACCAATCAAATCTACCCACTTACCTTCATACTAATCCCGAATCATTGTCGCCTCGACCAATTAATTATACATGGAAAGTCTGACCGTAACAGTCTTTCAGATGGGACGTTAAACCGGGGTCTCATGTCGGTGCTGTACACCATGCACGTAAAAGAACCAGAGGAAACTCTGGAATGGGTCTCTGTCTGTATCATTGCACTATCCTCCAAAACTCTAAAATGACTACCGGTAATCTTTTCAGTGACGATAAATAAACGTAGGTGGTGGTTTTATGTTCACGAGACCTCGGTTTAACGTCCCATCTGAAAGACTGTTAATTTTATTAGGGTCAGACGGGGGATCGAACCTGCGATCCCTGGATTACCAGTCAAACGCGTTACCACTGGACTACAGATGAGATCCGTCTGTAAAAAAATAAATGTAAAACACACACTCTGAATATAGATAGATTACTTCCGACAACTATGACACCGCTAATGACTGAATCGGTACTCACAGACTTTAAAGTCCGAATTATTGCGGATTTTCTGAAAATGGTCATACATTTATTTTTTTAGTTTTTCAAAAACGTGAGACTGTGAGGAATTGTCTTACTCCATGAGATATGGCATGTATATATGTATATATTGCTGCAGCACTGGTGGAACAAACACAAGAACATTTAGCTTCTTACGCTCAATTTCCACAGACAGTTTAAACTGTTATTTTGCAGCACCTCTTCTGTTATACCCATCTGGGTTCCTATGATCTTCTTATCCTCGTGAAGCCTCTGTTGTGTAATGGATATGATGTCCCCGTAACTGATAGGTTCTGAGTTCAAGTTTAATCCCTGCCACGACACTAAATCCACATTGCCTCTTCTCTCTGCCCCAATGGTAATGGATTCAATCAGGAATGAGATATTTACGGCTGTTGGTCTAAAGCTTCAAGAACTTGTATCGTAATCAAGATCAAATAAAAATGATTAATCAGAATGATCATAAGCTATGTGACTGCTTCAGATGTATTTGTTTTGATTTGTGATATGGCAATTTGGTTAGTTATAAACATCCAACTCAGAGAATTTAAGACAAAGACGTAACATGTCAGTTTCCTAGATTGTCCTCAGAAAATTTAAATGTTTTTAAACTAGTGAATAAGTTTTACATTATTTCTTGATGTAATCATAGAATGATTACATACATCATGGCATTTTTCTAAGGATCATATTCTTAACTATTCCAAACAATCACAGTGCACTTGTATTACTGATAGTTCTAAATGCTTCATTTAAAACATATAATATCTTTTCAAGTGGGCCTCTTAGGTTTAATGGCTGCATACAAATACAAATGTTTTCTGTTTGATAATTATATTCCATGTTGATATTACCTAATGTCTTAAATTGTGATCAGTCGTTGTCAGAGGTAATTGATCTAATGCTCCCAAGTCACTATGTTTATGTGGACTTGAGATGTTAATTTCTTTCCCCAATAGATTTGTTTATATCTGGTGAATTGTAATTTGGTTTTGTTACCATGTGTTCAGCAGATATTCCAAGCAATTGTGTATGAAATCTACTAGTTTCCGTGAACTGTTGAAGTAAGGATTTCGGTAGTGAAGTTTAATGAATTTAACCATTGCCCTCCTAAAGTAATAAAGCAAGAAGTGTGAATCCAGCCTAGATGCCACATGATTTTGCCAGCTGTTGACCCATAACCTGCCTGAATAAATTGGACTGAATGTGCAAACAACATAGATCCAGATCTGCCGTGGAGTAACGCGAACATTAGCTCCACTATCCAAAATAGGAAACAGCATAGAGCCTGATCAGATGGCACATGCTGTCTGATCTGGCTTTATGCTGTTTGCAAAAGCGACTTTAGTCGTGATTGGCAGGTTACGGGTTAACCATTGCCCTCCTAAAGCCACAAAGCAAGAAGTGTTGATCCAGATGAGATGCCACATGATTTTACCAGCTGTTGACCCGTAACATGTCTGAATAAATTGGACGGAATGTACATGCAAACAACATAGATTCAGATCAGCCGCGCATCAATTCCACGTTTGATCAGGATCTATGGTGTTTGCTATTCAGACAAGTGATTTAGCTCCACTATCCGAATAGATAACGGCATAGAGCCTGATCAAACGGTACGTTCTGTTTGCAAAAGCGACTTTAGTCGTGATTGGCAGGTTACGGGTTTATGACATGCTCTGGTTGCTCTTATTAAAGTCTACCCCTCCCGAATGTATCGTTTCCGGTCTAAATACTATATCGATCTTTCCAAAAAATTGGATCAAAATAATAAAAACAAGTTGGTTATGATAAGGTATTACACTCTAGAGGGCTGTGTACAGGTAAAATAATGAGGTTCACTTTACTAGAATTTATATTTCGATACATTATATACAATTCTTGGCAATTTTACAATGCGTATTTCTAAATTTGAGAAAATGTCCAAATGTTCCCATTTCACTGCATCTGGTATCATTCCTATAATTGGGGAGAAAATACTGATATTTCCCAATTTGTTTTGGCAGATTCACTGCTTAAAATCATTGATGGATCATTCCAGTATGAACATTCAGCAGAAGTGTTAAAATGTTGAGAGCATTATTTTATCAAGTGTGTTTAACTGTCTTGATGTATTTGTTTTGTTGACCTTTTGCTAATGCCCTTGACATTTGACCTTTTTAGGGTATACCTGGACCAGGAAAGTATGATATCAAGGGCACATTTGACCCTGAGCCTCCTAAGGTCAACACTGAAGGTATTGAAGTGGAACATCCGCCATTTATGTCTCAAGCAAAAGTAAGTTGGTATTGTTTGCAACCTTGACGTACCGATATGAACCAAACATATCATTGTCTGCAACCTTGACATACCGATATGAACCAAACGTATCATTGTTTGCAACCTTGACGTACCGATATGAACCAAACGTATCATTGTCTGCAACCTTGACGTACCGATATGAACCAAACATATCATTGTTTGCAACCTTGATGTACCGATATGAACCAAACATATCATTGTCTGCAACCTTGACATACCAATATGAACCAAACATATCATTGTTTGCAACCTTGACGTACCAATATGAACCAAACATATCATTGTTTGCAACCTTGACATACTGATATGAACCACACATATCATTGTTTGCAACCTTGACATACCAATAAGAACCAAACATATCATTGTTTGCAACCTTGATGTATCGATATGAACCAAACATATCATTGTTTGCAACCTTAACATACCGATATGAACCAAACATATCATTGTCTGCAACCTTGACATACCAATAAGAACCAAACATATCATTGTCTGCAACCTTGATGTACCGATATGAACCAAGCGTATCATTGTTTGCAACCTTGACATACCAATAAGAACCAAACATATCATTGTCTGCAACCTTGATGTACCGATATGAACCAAGCGTATCATTGTTTGCAACCTTGACATACCAATAAGAACCAAACGTATCATTGTTTGCAACCTTGACATACCGATATGAACCAAACATATCATTGTCTGCAACCTTGACGTACCGATATGAACCAAACATATCATTGTCTGCAACCTTGACGTACCGATATGAACCAAACATATCATTGTCTGCAACCTTGACATACTGATATGAACCAAACATATCATTGTATGCAACCTTGACGTACCGATATGAACCAAACATATCATTGTCTGCAACCTTGACATACTGATATGAACCAAACATATCATTGTCTGCAACCTTGACGTACCAATAAGAACCAAACATATCATTGTCTGCAACCTTGACATACCGATATGAACCAAACGTATCATTGTTTGCAACCTTGACGTACCAATATGAACCAAACATATCATTGTCTGCAACCTTGACGTACCGATATGAACCAAACGTATCATTGTTTGCAACCTTGACATACCAATATGAACCAAACATATCATTGTTTGCAACCTTGACGTACCGATATGAACCAAACGTATCTTTGTCTGCAACCTTGACGTATCAATATGAACCAAACATATCATTGTTTGCAACCTTGACATACCGATATGAACCAAACATATCATTGTTTGCAACCTTGACGTACCGATATGAACCAAACATATCATTGTTTGCAACCTTGACATACCGATATGAACCAAACATATCATTGTTTGCAACCTTGACATACCGATATGAACCAAACATATCATTGTTTGCAACCTTGACATACCGATATGAACCAAACGTATCATTGTTTGCAACCTTGACATACCGATATGAACCAAACATATCATTGTCTGCAACCTTGATTATGAACCAAACGTATCATTGTCTGCAACCTTGACGTACCAATAAGAACCAAACATATCATTGTTTGCAACCTTGACGTACCAATATGAACCAAACATATCATTGTTTGCAACCTTGACGTACCAATAAGAACCAAACGTATCATTGTTTGCAACCTTGACATACCGATATGAACCAAACATATCATTGTCTGCAACCTTGACGTACCGATATGAACCAAACATATCATTGTCTGCAACCTTGACGTACCGATATGAACCAAACATCATTGCTACCGGCAACCTTGACGTACCGATATGAACCAAACGTATCATTGTTTGCAACCTTGACATACCGATATGAACCAAACGTATCATTGTCTGCAACCTTGACATATTGATATGAACCAAACATATCATTGTCTGCAACCTTGACATACCGATATGAACCAAACGTATCATTGTCTGCAACCTTGATGTACCGATATGAACCAAACATATCATTGTTTGCAACCTTGACATACCGATATGAACCAAACGTATCATTGTTTGCAACCTTGATGTACTGATATGAACCAAACATATCATTGCTACCGGCAACCTTGACGTACCGATATGAACCAAACGTATCATTGTTTGCAACCTTGATGTACTGATATGAACCAAACATATCATTGCTACTGGCAACCTTGACGTACCGATATGAACCAAACCTATCATTGTCTGCAACCTTGATGTACCTATATGAACCAAACGTATCATTGCTACCGGCAACCTTGAGGTACCGGAACATGTAATGTTGGGAAGAACTGAGAGGATATGTCTGTTTAGGTCTAGTTAGCAAAAGACCCCTTTATAGAGAACATTAATTTTGAAATGGACTGGGGTGGGGTGAGGAAATGTTGCTCTGTTTCACCTCAAGCAACAGTAAGAGATTAACTTGTGACATTGAAACATCTAAGATCATCACAAATACATTATTTAAGGAAAAGGTTTTTATAAAAGCTAGTTTTAGCTTCCTACTTGATCCTTTACATTATGTATGTCGTTGTATATGTGTGTGTTTTACGTTTATTTATCATCGCTACTGATTACACATATGAGCGACGCCTCCTGACGAGATTAGTCATTTTAGATTTTAGGAGGATAGTGCAATGATACAGACAAAGACCCATTCCAGAGTCTCCTCTGGTTCTTTTACGTGCATGGTGTAAAGCACCGACACGAGACCTCGGTTTAACATCCCATCTGAAAGATAATTTTATTAGGGTCAGACGGGGGATCGAACTTGCGATTCCTGGATTACCAGTCCAGTTATATGTGATGCAATAAACACTGTTTAACCCTTTCAACACCACAGGCCTCTAAATAGGCTTATGAAAAGTGTAGATCCAGATGAGCCGGCTCGTGATGAGCCGTCTCATCAGGATCTGCACTTTTTTGCCAGTAATAATTATTACTATTTTTATATAAAATTACCCATTTTGATAAATGAACTGGTCCAAAGGTAATTTTCTTATTAATTTATTGGTCTAAAAATAGCATGCACCAGTCCATGTCAGATACCTGGGGTTGAATGGGTTAAACCAAATACATTATTTGAAAGTAGACCCTCTGTACTGGCACCACACTTCTATTTTATTAAATAAATTATTTCTTCAACATCGTAGTTGGGCTAATTATTAATTTAATAAAACAAAATTGTGACGACAGTGTGTTTATTTTGTCTGTTAATTGTTTTAGGTCAATATTTAGTACATCTTAGAGGTATCCCCCCATTAAAGATGGTGAGGTTTGGGAATATCAGCATGCACAAATAACTGTGGACTGCTTGTACTAGAAACTGCCACTTATGCCTCGGCAAAAGTGAGAACCACTGTGGTGATGTCCTTAGGCAAGCAAGACACTTAATTCCACACGGCCTCTCCTCCCTCCTTCATTGCGATAGATTCCATCAGTTCTCCCTCCCTCATTGCGATGGATTCCATCAGTTCTCCCTCCCTCATTGCGATGGATTCCATCAGTTCTCCCTCCCTCATTGCGATGGATTCCATCAGTTCTCCCTCATTGCGATGGATTCCAGCAGTTCTCCCTCTCTCATTGCGATGGATTCCATCAGTTCTCCCTCTCGCATTGCAATGGATTCCATCAGTTCTCCCTCCCTCATTGCGATGGATTCCATCAGTTCTCCCTCCCTCATTGCGATGGATTCCATCAGTTCCCCCTCTCTCATTGCGATGTATTCCATCAATTCTCCCTCCCTCATTGCGATGGATTCCATCAGTTCTCCCTCCCACATGGTGATGGATTCCATCAATCAGATCTCCCTCATTGCAATGGATTCCATCAGTTCTCCCTTCCTCATGGCGATAGATTCCATCAGTTCTCCCTCATTGTGATGGATTCCATCAGTTCTCCCTCCCTCATGATGATGGATACCAGCAGTTCTCCCTCCCTCATTGTGATGGATACCAGCAGTTCTCCCTCCATCATGGCGATGGATTCCATCAGTTCTCCCTCTCATTGCGATGGATTCCATCAGTTCTCCCTCTCTCATTGCGATGGATTCCATCAGTTCTCCCTCATTGCGATGGATTCCATCAGTTCTCCCTCCCTCATGGCAGTGGATTCCATCAGTTCTCCCTCTCTCATTGCGATGGATTCCAGCAGTTCTCCCTCCCTCATTGCGATGGATTCCATCAGTTCTCCCACCCTCATTGCGATGGATTCCATCAGTTCTCCCTCTCTCATTGCGATGGATTCCATCAGTTCTCCCTCATTGCGATGGATTCCATCAGTTCTCCCTCCCTCATGGCAGTGGATTCCATCAGTTCTCCCTCTCTCATTGCGATGGATTCCATCAGTTCTCCCTCATTGCGATGGATTCCATCAGTTCTCCCTCCCTCATGGCAGTGGATTCCATCAGTTCTCCCTCTCTCATTGCGATGGATTCCAGCAGTTCTCCCTCCCTCATTGCGATGGATTCCATCAGTTCTCCCACCCTCATGGCGATGGATTCCATCAGGGATGAGGTCTCGAGAGTGATTAAACTACATATTACAATACGTTTTCGCGATCGAGCTACAATAAATTTGTATAAACTAAAAGTGAGAAGGTATGATGCCCAATAGCAGTGAGCACCTAACATATAACATTGACATCATTTATGTTGAAGAACTATTAAAATTGTTTGAACATTTCTAACTGCAGAGAATAATTTTGTCATGTGTTCATTTCAGAGATTTACACCTTTGAAGACCTTGCAACCTGCGCCAGGTAGCTATAATGACCCGAGAAATGCCTTCGATAGTCTAAAGAGGGTGACGGGTATGAAGAGAAGTCCCTTTGGCCAAACATCTGTAAGATTCACACCAAAACAAGGTGGCAGGTATATTCCTGGTAAGTTACTTCATGGTTAGTTTCTGTGCTATGTTTCACAGCCATCAGCCACACAGAAGGGAGTGTTGGAGAGGGGGGGAGTTGATGTGTTACAGGATGTCACATAATTACAAATAAATATCAGATAAACTGGGACTTCATTATATCACATGCTTGCAGTCGAACATATGAAATTGAGAGCTGGACTAAACATTTTGTTTGGGTTTTGTTTTGAGAAGGGGGCGGGTTTGTGATGGAGTCTGCAATACGTTTGACAATAATATATATGACCACCAGCGCCCAGCCCCAGAAAACAATGTAGATATACAACAGCCTTCTATGAATGTGTAGTATAAATATTCAAAACCCATGGAAATTAGACCACCATTAGGGGGGACCGATTACCATAAATACGCATTAGTTGAATTGTTTGTGGTAACTTTTGTTGTGGTATTAACATAAATCAAATAAATTGGACAGGAAAGCAGATGCTTATGGTCATTAATGTGATGGGGAATTACCATTATGGTATCAACTATTGTATTGACCATAATTAGTTTGTCATAAAACATACATGGGAACATCCTTTCGTTGAGTATACAGTCAAACCTGTGTTAAGCAGCCAGTCAAGGGAATCACAGAAAATGACTGCTTAGTATAAGTGGTTGCTTAATAGAGGTCAAATGTATAACAAAACAACAATTGGGAATCTGGAAACTTGCTGCTTAATACAGGTTGGCTGCTTAATGGAGGTGACCACTAATACAGGTTGGCTGCTTAATGGAGGTGACTACTAACACAGGTTGGCTGCTTAATGGAGGTGACCACTAATACAGGTTGGCTGCTTAATGGAGGTGACCACTAACACAGGTTTGGCTGCTTAATGGAGGTGACTACTAACACAGGTTTGGCTGCTTAATGGAGGTGACTACTAACACAGGTTTGGCTGCTTAATGGAGGTGACTACTAACACAGGTTGGCTGCTTAATGGAGGTGACTACTAACACAGGTTTGGCTGCTTAATGGAGGTGACCACTAATACAGGTTGGCTGCTTAATGGAGGTGACCACTAACACAGGTTTGGCTGCTTAATGGAGGTGACTACTAACACAGGTTGGCTGCTTAATGGAGGTGACCACTAATACAGGTTGGCTGCTTAATGGAGGTGACCACTAACACAGGTTGGCTGCTTAATGGAGGTGACTACTAACACAGGTTTGGCTGCTTAATGGAGGTGACTACTAACACAGGTTTGGCTGCTTAATGGAGGTGACTACTAACACAGGTTGGCTGCTTAATGGAGGTGACTACTAACACAGGTTTGGCTGCTTAATGGAGGTGACCACTAATACAGGTTGGCTGCTTAATGGAGGTGACCACTAACACAGGTTTGGCTGCTTAATGGAGGTGACTACTAACACAGGTTTGGCTGCTTAATGGAGGTGACTACTAACACAGGTTGGCTGCTTAATGGAGGTGACCACTAACACAGGTTGGCTGCTTAATGGAGGTGACTACTAACACAGGTTGGCTGCTTAATGGAGGTGACCACTAACACAGGTTTGGCTGCTTAATGGAGGTGACCACTAACACAGGTTGGCTGCTTAATGGAGGTGACCACTAATACAGGTTGGCTGCTTAATGGAGGTGACCACTAACACAGGTTGGCTGCTTAATGGAGGTGACCACTAACACAGGTTGGCTGCTTAATGGAGGTGACCACTAACACAGGTTGGCTGCTTAATGGAGGTGACTACTAACACAGGTTGGCTGCTTAATGGAGGTGACTACTAACACAGGTTGGCTGCTTAATGGAGGTGACCACTAACACAGGTTGGCTGCTTAATGGAGGTGACTACTAACACAGGTTGGCTGCTTAATGGAGGTGACCACTAACACAGGTTGGCTGCTTAATGGAGGTGACCACTAACACAGGTTGGCTGCTTAATGGAGGTGACCACTAACACAGGTTGGCTGCTTAATGGAGGTGACCACTAACACAGGTTGGCTGCTTAATGGAGGTGACCACTAACACAGGTTGGCTGCTTAATGGAGGTGACCACTAACACAGGTTGGCTGCTTAATGGAGGTGACTACTAACACAGGTTGGCTGCTTAATGGAGGTGACTACTAACACAGGTTGGCTGCTTAATGGAGGTGACTACTAACACAGGTTGGCTGCTTAATGGAGGTGACTACTAACACAGGTTGGCTGCTTAATGGAGGTGACTACTAACACAGGTTGGCTGCTTAATGGAGGTGACTACTAACACAGGTTGGCTGCTTAATGGAGGTGACTACTAACACAGTTTGGCTGCTTAATGGAGGTGACTACTAACACAGGTTGGCTGCTTAATGGAGGTGACCACTAACACAGGTTGGCTGCTTAATGGAGGTGACCACTAACACAGGTTTGGCTGCTTAATGGAGGTGACTACTAACACAGGTTGGCTGCTTAATGGAGGTGACTACTAACACAGGTTGGCTGCTTAATGGAGGTGACCACTAACACAGGTTGGCTGCTTAATGGAGGTGACCACTAACACAGGTTGGCTGCTTAATGGAGGTGACCACTAACACAGGTTGGCTGCTTAATGGAGGTGACCACTAACACAGGTTGGCTGCTTAATGGAGGTGACTACTAACACAGGTTGGCTGCTTAATGGAGGTGACCACTAACACAGGTTGGCTGCTTAATGGAGGTGACCACTAACACAGGTTTGGCTGTATATGCTCTAGCAAATAGATATAGGAAGCACATTATATTTTTATCCGCTGTGAAATGTAGCATGCAAGGTGCCAAATGTTTAAATTATCGAGTTGCCCTGTGTGCATCATATCTATCAAATGCTAAGTGTCCTCTATGTTGCCAAATGGTGAATGATGTTTGTCTTTCTGCATGCCTCACAGGGCTGTTGGTTCAAATCCCATCAGAGTTGTCAAATTTCTTTCTCATGAGGAAGATAGCCAAATTGCAGGCCGAAGGTTCGGCGGTACTACCCACCCACGTGGGTGACTATACCTGATATATTCCAAAAACAGCTATGATGGATCATCCGACCAGCAAAATAATTGGCAAAACTACCATTGTGACATTAGCTGTTTGTGCAACTCTAAAAACCAACAAAATTAATGAACGAAATCATTGAGACAACAATCTCCAAACAAAACACTATCCCCTAGATCATTGTTTCTTTACTTCAATTCCGTTACCATGCATACATTTCAACTGCTTGCTTGTTCCAGTGAACGACCTGATGTTTTATAGCATCTTGTTTAGAATCAATAACGATAGTTAAAAACACCAATCAGCTCATATTTACAATTCTCTAAAATCCTTGGACCTCCTCGAAAATAAGTTTGAACGTACAAATGGGAATACTAAAATTGTACTCCATATTTTAAAGGAAATTTTTTGGGGGAAAATCCTACAATAAACTTTAATTGAATAAATAAACGCATTCATCTTAAATATAGCATTAAAGGGGATTAGGGACCTGATGAGTATAATAATGACATTATCATGCATTGCAACATTTCACTCCTAAAATCGTGGCAATAAAAGAAAAGGACAAAAGAAGTGATAGAAAATTTATTCCATCCACCGTTTTATAATAAGTTATAGTATTAATATATGGCTGGGGAATCTCTTTGCCCCATGTGCGTAGGTCGTAAAACGTAGAGTGACAATAGGAGGGATTAAATGAACGTGTTCTATCAAAAAAATGTTTCAGCTTTTATCAAATGTTAACACTGGAAGAATAATGAATTCAGTTAATCCAGTTTTTTTACAGGATTGGTTTATAGGTCGAGTCATCTCAAAATCCTCACAGAATCGTCTGTGATTTTATTAAAAACACCAACTGGAGATGTAAAACTTTTATTTTCTAAAAAGAAATTAAATTTAAATAAAATTAGTAAACAAAGTAATTTTTGTAATTCTGGTTGGTTAAGTCCCATTTCCAAGCACTGGAATCCATTATTTCTGGGAAAGCATGCCACTAGCATGACATTGATTCTTGACAAGTGCTGGTCTACCATATGAGATTTCCACTATGATATTCCCAACATCTGCTCTCAATGCACCACCATTTTGTGCTTCTATTGAAATAAATCACAACTTTTCTTGTCAATTTTATTTTTCATTTTTCAAACTCCCTGCACCATCTGCAGTCAAGCCCCTTATCAAAAATGAGTTTGTTTGTTTGTTCAGCTGATACCAGTCCATGCAGATTTTCTGTCCAACAATGTGTCAACATCAAGTATAGATTATGTTTCAAATCAGCTTAATTTTATGTCCTCACTCCCCAGGGAAGAGCTTGTTTCCGTTGGGTTCTTTAAAACTCATTGAGGTGAATAACAGTTTTAGGAGGGATCAAGATTTTAATCTTATCTTCTGTGAAAAGTAGTTTATCAAATGTGCATGGTTGACAATCTGATTTTCTGCTGATTTGACCATGAAAGTGGACAATAATGTTGCTACTGTTTGAGGGCAAAACAAAACTTCAGCTATCTAATTTGTATGATTGGCTGGTTGGAAGAGGATCTTTATCCCTGTAAAGCACAGATAACACTGTTAATTTTGATATTTTATATCTTTACAAAAATTAATACAATTGAGAAATGATTGGTAAATTTTCATGAGTAAAGTTTATTAACCCTTAACCTGTCAATCACACTAAAGTCGCTTTTGTAAACAGCATAGAGCCAGATCAGACGGAACAGAACCCGTCTGATCACGCTCTCTGATGTTTGTTATTCAGATAGTGGAGTTAATCCACTTATCTAAATAGTAAACAATATAGATCCTGATCAGACGCCTCTGCTGAGCTGGATCTATGTTATTTGCACATTCCGTCCACTTTATTTGGCAGGTTATGGGTTAAAAGGGTCACCTCAAAGAAATAAAAGATGATATTTAGTACCATAAGAATTTGTGACAGTAAAGGAGATTAGTAACAGTGGCAGTATATAACCGTTTCCCTCATAGAAGCACCTCAGGACACTATTACCAATACGACATACATTGACAATGTAGTAGCCAAACCAATGTTCATAATAAAGGCCAGAATCTTATGTAGTTCCAGTAATATCTATGGAGGTGGGATAGATATGGCGACTACTTATCCACTGCATGATAGCTAAATGGCTGTCGTTTGTATGGAGATATAATAGTATATTAACCTAAATCTCATGTAGTCCCAGTAATATCTATGGAGGTGGGATAGATATGGTGACTACTTATTCACTGCATGATAGCTAAATGGCTGTTGTTTGTATGGAGATATAATAGTATATTAACCTAAATCTCATGTAGTCCCAGTAATATCTATGGAGGTTGGATAGATATGGTGACTACTTATCCACTGTATGACAGCTAAATGGCTGTCGTTTGTATGGAGATATACCTAAATAACAGAAATCTCTATGAAGGAAAGGGTTAAATGAACATTTGTTTTAAAAATACATCCTTCAAAGTCCACTTTGCAGATGTGGCAAAGTAGAGACTACAGAACACTATTTCTTTTACTTGTGTATTATACACACTTAACTCACAGGACAACACTCATTAACGAGATCAGCAACATTACTGCACCAACACATAACACACTATTAGAAGGACATGTACAACTAGCAGGACAACACTCATTAACAAGATCAGCAACATTACTGCACCAACACATAACACACTATTAGAAGGACATGTACAACTAGCAGGACAACACTCATTAACGGGATCAGCAACATTACTGCACCAACACATAACACACTATTAGAAGGACATGTACAACTAGCAGGACAACACTCATTAACGAGATCAGCAACATTACTGCACCAACACATAACACACTATTAGAAGGACATACACAACTCACAGAACAGTACTCATTAACAAGATCAGCAACATTACTGCACCAACACATAACACACTATTAGAAGGACATGCTGCACAACTCAGCTTTGAACAAAACATAGTACCTTGAAGACACAAAACGGTTTGCATAACACTACATCGAACAATCGCTATTTGAAATACCTGCTCAGTTTCCGTACATGCACGAGCCGGTGACATCTAAATCTGATTTGCTTGCCTCCAATTTTTATTTTGTTTTCTATCTCCAATGCAATATTATCATAGCCGCTTGTTATAGTGTAGTTTAATGATAATGTGCATTTCATCGTCTTGTTGCACAACCACCATCATATCTTAATATCTATTTCAAAATTAATATATTTTTCTCACATTCAAAAACTATCGAGTTACTCAATACATGTATTTGCTAGTAATATGCCTAATATAAACAGTATGTATTGTAAATGATTTGTAGGAAAGAGGTAACCATACAAGCAGGATGCTTTCTCCTCAATCCTACATTGTATGTACATCTTATAAATACCTGACTATGTTTATTCAAAGAAATATATATTGTTTAACCTAAACTAAAGGCAATTATATTAAAATCAGGGTTCCCATTGTCGGTTGGAAATTGCGACAAAAGACAAATATTGGCGCTAAATTTTAAGAATTGCGAAAATATTTGGCGGAACTTTTTTAAAATTTCCTTCTTTCTTTTTTTATCAAATACATGGCTTCAAATATTTATATGGCTCTAAGTTGACTCCAGTTTTGAAACTGAACAGAAACTGGAGCTTTGCAAAATATTAAAAGATGCTCTCCGATGATTTCTAGATACTACAGCTTCAATGGTCGTTCACAATATTTTTGTTACAGTTCACAATATTTTTGTAACAGTTATCAATTGTGTAATTTTTTTTGTTTGGCCTCAGCATGACTGGTAAGGAAATGACACTAAAAATGGTCGGGAAGTTTTTGGCCATAATAAAGCACACTGACAAAACGATAAAAATAATAGAAATCACTATTATTCTATTAATTATTCTGTCAGTTGTGAGTTTATGATAGTTATTAGCATGTCTTTTACATGTAATTATACGTCTGGTCTGGCATTCCACGAGGGTTTGTCATACAACACTCCGGACCTCGCACTCCATTATTGTACAGTCTGTTGATAATAGGGTATTTGGTGGAACAGTTTGAAAATAAAATAAATGATAATAAAAATAAATGATTGAGACAGGCGATGGCTTGATTTGTGGATTGTAGTGGTGGTATTGTGCCTTAATAGTCTTAGAACACTAAATTGTTTGTGAATAGACTACGAAACACTAAATAATCTGTGGATAGTCTGTGAAGCCAATAATTCCTAAAGGCTCTTTTAGCCAATAGCGCCTCACGGCTATTTAATTCTTAATGCCTCGCCATTTAATCCTGATGTCTCACTATTTAATCCTGATGTCTCGCTATTTAATCCAATGTCCAGCTATTTAATCCTGATGTCTCGCTATTTAATCCTGATGCCTCGCTATTTAATCGTAGTGGCTGTCCGATTAGCGCATTCAGTCGCCCAAATGCATTTATGCGGTGATGACTTTAAATAAACTTATTAGTCAGTCAGTCTCATTAGCGCAGTGGTGTAGCATGCTCCCTTCTCACCAATGCATTGGGAATCTAAAGTATCCGTGTCCCACATCAGTGCATATGAAGCATACTTTCATGATAGGATGGGAAACACTGAATACAGACAATTATCTATCCTTTTTTCAGGTCCAGGGTCCTACAACATTGCCGGCATGGGTGCAGAGAGCATGCGTAAAGCATATATAGAAAGTACCAGACGCGGTGTGTTTGGTACTACGTCTGTGCGTGTTAAAAACATAGCACAGAAGGAAGCTCCAGAGTTGCCTGGTCCCAACCACTACCAAGTGAAGGAGAAGCCATTCCAGTCACGTTACCATCATCTATCGTCAACATTCGCATCAGTTACCGCGAGATTAAAGGACGACATTGCACCAGCTAAGGTAGGATTACATGATGCGATTTCCAGATCTTTAGAGAGGAGAGGAGAGGAGAGGGGAGGGGAGAGGGGAGGGGGGAGAGAGAGAGAGGGGAGAGAGAGAGAGAGAGGAGAGGGGAGGGAGGGGAGGGGAGGGAGGGAGGGGAGGGGGAGGAGAGAGGGGAGAGAATGTCATGCCTCTTTATTCAGATTCTGTTGGTATTGCAATCACAATCAAAAGCAATTTAGAACATTTTTGCTGATAAATTTGGATTAATCTAAAGTTCGCTGATCTTATGTTTGACAAAAAAATACATTTCCATTTCCCATTTCTACAATAGCGAGCGATTGACGTTCTGCGTGCTGACACTCACAACACAAAGCATGTGCATCTCGCTCCACGAGCTTTTCAGCATGAAATCATATCATATGCTACCCAAAGGAAATTATGGAATTAATTTAATCAAAATTGAAATGTACAAAGAAATTTGTCTTTCATGATTATGCCAAAGTTGTTTCAAGCATTGACACCATTTCCGAGGCCGTTTCCATTAAGATTGTCAAATACTGACATGTTTAATTATCCCGTACACTTGCAATTTCTTTCACATTGTCTCCATGTTTCCTTTGCCTTGTTCAATGTTCGGTCATGTTATCATTGCTTGTTTCATCCGATTGCACCAAAGGAAATTTGAGCTATATAATGATTGTCTTTTATTTTCTGAGATTATTAAATGCCTTTGAATATTCATGCTTTGTTTTAATATGGCACTGTGCGAAGATACTGTCGGGAAAGGTGACAGTTTTACCATTTTCGGCACAAGTTGGGCTTGCTCCGTGGCCCCTTTTATGTGTCAGATTCCATCCGTTGCTTGTCATGGCTTATGCTGTGTAATAAAGTGTGCTGTCTTATTGAGAGGTTATAAAGTGCCACTGAATATTAATGCTTGATTGAACTTTGTTCTAAAATGGGTGTTGTTTGACATCTAGACACCAAACCCATTGAGGTTATGTATACAAAATATGACCGAGTTGTCTGGACTGCTGAAAGTTGCTGGTTTGATGCCGGAGCATAATGGGAATACATTCTACTATTTCTCACCTTTTCTTGTTATTCGGAAGAGGCTGTGTTTTAGCAGTAACTGCCTTCTCCTTCTCGCAGAACCAGTAGCAATGGAAGTTTCTATCCAAACCATGCATGCACACACAAAAATGTGCTATAGTTTCTAAGTGTTTTATTCAAAACACAGTAATTTTATTTCATTAAAAAATTAAAAAGTAAATTGTTTATTATAGTGTCACCCCAGGGATTGGGCCTGCCTTTTCTGACTTATGGGACACCTCTTATGAACATCAGTCTCGCCGAATCCTATCCTTGTAGGCCAGGTTGCAAGCAATCAATAACCATTACTTAGCTAGCTGGTGGCTCACTGAACCACCACATTAGAATGGACGCTGACAAGGTTTGAACTGTCGACCTCCAGCTCCATAGGCGCATGCCTTAACCACTAGGCCACGGAGACATGGGTTTCTGTTTCTTTTGACAAAGTTAGTTTATTTATTGATCATGCTGTATGGGGTGTGCATGCATATAACCTCGATCCCCATCTCCACCTCCCCTGAATCTGCCAGTGAATGCCAACTCCATAATGATGTATTACACCATCTGGATGTACACTTTTTGTAAGCCTATTTAGAGGTATGTAACCTAGGTTAAAGCGATTCTTGTAATTAATTGTTGTATAAAATTAGTTGTTTAATTGGTACATATTTAACTGCATAATGGTGGCAAGATTAAAAGTCGTGATAGCGCAGTGGAAGCGCGTTCGCTTCATGTGCGAAAGGCCCAGAGTTCAAGCCCCGTTGTAGCCGTTATGATTGTGCCCTTAGGCAAGGCATTTAAATTCCACATTGCCTCTTCTCTTTACGTCATGGCGATGGTTTCCATTAGGAATGAGGTCTCGAGAGTGATTAATATACGTTGAAAGAACTTGTTTCGCAATCGAGCTAAAATAAATTTTTATAAAGTAAGATTAAAAGTTGACTGAATGTAGGGCAGTAAAATAAAAATATTCTCACAAACAACTAAATTTCTGAAATTTTCCAGAAATATGCATGCTTTTAAATAGTGGTAGCATCTTAAGTTTTTATGAATTCATGACATTATATTGTCAGTTGAATTGTCAGTATTTCAATAAAATGTCACTAGAGCACCTCTTTGTCAAATCAATTAATATATGAAAAATCTATGGGGACGGGTAATATGACAGTGGCTTGGGGCTTCATCCCTCATTTTCACAACTGAAGTCTTCTGGGAGATGATAACTGTGTGGAGGCTTTCATTGTTCGTGCATATTGCCTGTGCAGCCTGTCTTTCAGACTGTAATGCAATATCACACAATTGGTGTTTGAGCTAATGATTTCTCGCCGTATAATTATCAGTTTTAACAAAAGAATTTCTATTCTTGATTCCTGTACCATAATTAATGTAATCATGAAAAACACCATATATCATTTAGAATTGTGTTGTGTCTATTTCCTCTGTTACTATGTTTAACTTTATTCAATTGAAACCACCAATATGTGTGACATATTTTGATAAAAGAGTTTGGCGGAATTTTTTTGAAATGAAACTTTTGGGTGGTTCTTTAATATTTATTTTGTCTTGTTATATAGTGAGATTTTAAAAATTAATCTGGAATGGAAATTTTGGCAACTTAAGCTGCGTTCTGCATTAGTTTGCATTATTAATGAAATGCAGAATTCATCGCAGGCTGTTCCACCGAGGGGTTGTCGCTAAACTCTTGTATCGGCTTATGAATAAAAGAAGGAGATAGAACAGTTATATTCAGTGAAGTTGCAAGACGATATCCGTGTCCCAATTTCTTCTTGTCTGGCGAATGGTGTTTGATTGCAGGATGCAAACCTGACATGTAATTTCCTAATTGGTTACGTAATCTTCTCTCTTCAAGTGCGTTTCTACTGACTATGCAACAAAATAGAATTTAGTGATTGAGTCGTCATCGTCGTGACATGCAAGTAATGGCAGGTAATTGGTTTTGCCATGAAATAAATATGAGTTCTATTGGAAAATATGCTAAGAAATTTGAAACCATTTTCTGGAAATCTTGTTTGATTTGATGATAAAATACGCCTTTTATGATTATAGAATAATACTTGCTTCTGAAATATTTGTTCATTTTTTATGTTTAACCCTTTGCACGCTAGCGGCAGATAAAATCACTTTTGCAAACAACATAGAGCCAGATCAGACGGAACATGATGTGCTATCTGATCAGGCTCTATGCTGTTTGCTATTCAGATAGTGGAGCTAAAACATTTGACTGAATAGCAAACAACATAGATCCTGATCAGACACGACGTTGCGCCATGGCTGATCTGGATCTATCTTGTTTGCAAATGTGATTTTATTTACTCAGCAGGCAAAGGGTTAAAGTTGCACAAACTTTTTTTGATCTTGTAAATGGTTGAGAAAGATCTTGTCGTCACTCTGAGCACTGTTTCAGACACAGCCAAGTACTCGGTAGTAGAACCATATTCGGACAAAATTACTCTAAATTACTGGACTTTAACCTCACCTTCAAACTGGGAGAGTTTAAGGTATACAAGGGAGAAGCTTGGTCACTCGACCTTCTTTCTTAGCTTCTCCCCAAGCTAAATATGTGGAAAAGAGGGGCCTCCGTGGCTGAGTGGTTACAGTCGTTGACTACAAATCACTTGCCCCTCATCGTTGTAGGCTAGAATCCCAGTAGGGGTGTTGAATTCTTTCATGTGAGGAAGCTATCCAATTGACTTTGCGTAGGTGGATTGTTCTAACATGAAGCCGGTCCATTCCTGAATTACTGCTCGGAGAGTCGCCATTGGCTTAAGCTACATTAGGTGCTACATTAAACAACAAATAAATTGAGGTGGCTTAGGGAGAGTATTTATCCCAAAACTCCCTCAAGCTTAAGCCCTGACTTCACATGTTCACAGGCACAATTGCCTAGACCTGATGAGTGGTAGGGGCATTCGGGTAACTATCACCTGACTTCACAGGCACAATTGCCTAGACCTGATGAGTGATGGGGGCATTCGGGTAACTATTACCTGACTTCACATATTCACAGGCACAATTGCCTAGACCTGGTGAGTGGTGGGGGCATTCAGGTAACTATCACCTGACTTCACAGGCACAATTGCCTAGACCTGGTGAGTGGTGGGGGCATTCAGGTAACTATCACCTGACTTCACAGGCACAATTGCCTAGACCTGGTGAGTGGTGGGGCATTCAGGTAACTATCACCTGACTTCACAGGCACAATTGCCTAGACCTGGTGAGTGGTGGGGGCATTCAGGTAACTATCACCTGACTTCACATGTTCACAGGCACAATTGCCTAGACCTGGTGAGTGGTGGGGGCATTCAGGTAACTATCACCTGACTTCACAGACACAATTGCCTAGACCTGGTGAGTGGTGGGGGCATTCAGGTAACTATCACCTGACTTCACAGGCACAATTGCCTAGACCTGGTGAGTGGTGGGGGCATTCAGGTAACTATCACCTGACTTCACATGTTCACAGGCACAATTACCTAGACCTGGTGAGTGGTGGGGGCATTCAGGTAACTATCACCTGACTTCACATGTTCACAGGCACAATTACCTAGACCTGATGAGTGGTGGGGGCATTCAGGTAACTATCACCTGACTTCACATGTTCACAGGCACAATTGCCTAGACCTGATGAGTGGTGGGGGCATTCAGGTAACTATCACCTGACTTCACAGGCACAATTGCCTAGACCTGATGAGTGATGGGGGCATTCAGGTAACTATCACCTGACTTCACAGACACAATTGCCTAGACCTGATGAGTGGTGGGGGCATTCAGGTAACTATCACCTGATTTCACAGACACAATTGCCTAGACCTGATGAGGGGTATTCAGGTAACTATCACAATTTTGTCTTTAACTGACATTTTTCATAGTTTCCCAATGAAGATTATGATAAGACAAACTGCACATAAACATAATAATGTTAATGAGTATGGTTCCCAGTTTCGCCTTCCAAGTGATAGTTTACCATTTAACATTCCGTATTAACTAGTAGATGATGTAACACAGCAGTAAATTCCACATAAACAAGCGGTTGCTCCATTCAGGGATTTGTCATTAACTAGTAATCCCGGCTAATTCCACGTAGATGTGTACTGCATCAGCGTCATTTTGTTGACAATAATTAACAGCTGTTCGCTTATTAACCCATTCAACCCCAAGTAACTGACATGGATTGGTGCGTGATATTTTCAGACCAATAAATTAATAAGAAAATTACCTTTGGACCAGTTCATTTATCAAAATGGGTAATTTTATCCTGGATCTACACTTTTCATAAGCCTATTTAGAGGCCTGTGGGGTTGAAAGGGTTAACTCGTCTGTGTTCATAATTTGTTTGCACTGTGTGATATGTTGATTGAATATTTTTGCAAATGTATGTTATAAAAGCTACCTTTTTTGTGGCCATTTGACAGCATATTTCTAGGTTTCTTGTTATCCATTGCATAGCTGTTGCATTATCATACATTTTGCATTACCAGTTGGTTGTAGGTATTATTTCAATGAAAATCAAATTTGGCCCTATCGTGTTTGCAATTGATGCAATGAAATAGAAACATTGCTTGAAACAAAAATAGCAACTCGTTCACAGTTATTTCAGTGAGTACGAGACCCATCAAAACCATTGTTGTGAAAGACACTTGATTGAGTCCACGATTTTATTTTAGTTGATTTTCATGTTCCGTTGTTTCAACATTTTACAGTAAAGACGATTATTATGTTGTATGGCTTGTTGTATAGCATGTGGTATCTCCTCACTGGCCATCATTGGATGTATGGGTGACATGGCCGGTACCCCTGCAACCTTCATGTTGTATGGCTTGTTGTATAGCATGTGGTATCTCCTCACTGGCCATCATTGGATGTATGGGTCACATGGCCGGTACCCCTGCAACCTTCATGTTGTATGGCTTGTTGTATAGCATGTGGTATCTCCTCACTGGCCATCATTGGATGTATGGGTCACATGGCCGGTACCCCTGCAACCTTCATGTTGTATGGCTTGTTGTATAGCATGTGGTATCTCCTCACTGGCCATCATTGGATGTATGGGTCACATGGCCGGTACCCCTGCAACCTTCATGTTGTATGGCTTGTTGTATAGCATGTGGTATCTCCTCACTGGCCATCATTGGATGTATGGGTGACATGGCCGGTACCCCTGCAACCTTCATGTTGTATGGCTTGTTGTATAGCATGTGGTATCTCCTCACTGGCCATCATTGGATGTATGGGTCACATGGCCGGTACCCCTGCAACCTTCATGTTGTATGGCTTGTTGTATAGCATGTGGTATCTCCTCACTGGCCATCATTGGATGTATGGGTCACATGGCCGGTACCCCTGCAACCTTCATGTTGTATGGCTTGTTGTATAGCATGTGGTATCTCCTCACTGGCCATCATTGGATGTATGGGTGACATGGCCGGTACCCCTGCAACCTTCATGTTGTATGGCTTGTTGTATAGCATGTGGTATCTCCTCACTGGCCATCATTGGATGTATGGGTCACATGGCCGGTACCCCTGCAACCTTCATGTTGTATGGCTTGTTGTATAGCATGTGGTATCTCCTCACTGGCCATCATTGGATGTATGGGTCACATGGCCGGTACCCCTGCAACCTTCATGTTGTATGGCTTGTTGTATAGCATGTGGTATCTCCTCACTGGCCATCATTGGATGTATGGGTGACATGGCCGGTACCCCTGCAACCTTCATGTTGTATGGCTTGTTGTATAGCATGTGGTATCTCCTCACTGGCCATCATTGGATGTATGGGTGACATGGCCGGTACCCCTGCAACCTTCATGTTGTATGGCTTGTTGTATAGCATGTGGTATCTCCTCACTGGCCATCATTGGATGTATGGGTCACATGGCCGGTACCCCTGCAACCTTCATGTTGTATGGCTTGTTGTATAGCATGTGGTATCTCCTCACTGGCCATCATTGGATGTATGGGTGACATGGCCGGTACCCCTGCAACCTTCATGTTGTATGGCTTGTTGTATAGCATGTGGTATCTCCTCACTGGCCATCATTGGATGTATGGGTGACATGGCCGGTACCCCTGCAACCTTCATGTTGTATGGCTTGTTGTATAGCATGTGGTATCTCCTCACTGGCCATCATTGGATGTATGGGTGACATGGCCGGTACCCCTGCAACCTTCATGTTGTATGGCTTGTTGTATAGCATGTGGTATCTCCTCACTGGCCATCATTGGATGTATGGGTGACATGGCCGGTACCCCTGCAACCTTCATGTTGTATGGCTTGTTGTATAGCATGTGGTATCTCCTCACTGGCCATCATTGGATGTATGGGTGACATGGCCGGTACCCCTGCAACCTTCATGTTGTATGGCTTGTTGTATAGCATGTGGTATCTCCTCACTGGCCATCATTGGATGTATGGGTGACATGGCCTGTACCCCTGCAACCTTCATGTTGTATGGCTTGTTGTATAGCATGTGGTATCTCCTCACTGGCCATCATTGGATGTATGGGTGACATGGCCGGTACCCCTGCAACCTTCATGTTGTATGGCTTGTTGTATAGCATGTGGTATCTCCTCACTGGCCATCATTGGATGTATGGGTGACATGGCCGGTACCCCTGCAACCTTCATGTTGTATGGCTTGTTGTATAGCATGTGGTATCTCCTCACTGGCCATCATTGGATGTATGGGTGACATGGCCGGTACCCCTGCAACCTTCATGTTGTATGGCTTGTTGTATAGCATGTGGTATCTCCTCACTGGCCATCATTGGATGTATGGGTGACATGGCCGGTACCCCTGCAACCTTCATGTTGTATGGCTTGTTGTATAGCATGTGGTATCTCCTCACTGGCCATCATTGGATGTATGGGTGACATGGCCGGTACCCCTGCAACCTTCATGTTGTATGGCTTGTTGTATAGCATGTGGTATCTCCTCACTGGCCATCATTGGATGTATGGGTGACATGGCCGGTACCCCTGCAACCTTCATGTTGTATGGCTTGTTGTATAGCATGTGGTATCTCCTCACTGGCCATCATTGGATGTATGGGTGACATGGCCGGTACCCCTGCAACCTTCATGTTGTATGGCTTGTTGTATAGCATGTGGTATCTCCTCACTGGCCATCATTGGATGTATGGGTGACATGGCCGGTACCCCTGCAACCTTCATGTTGTATGGCTTGTTGTATAGCATGTGGTATCTCCTCACTGGCCATCATTGGATGTATGGGTGACATGGCCTGTACCCCTGCAACCTTCATGTTGTATGGCTTGTTGTATAGCATGTGGTATCTCCTCACTGGCCATCATTGGATGTATGGGTGACATGGCCGGTACCCCTGCAACCTTCATGTTGTATGGCTTGTTGTATAGCATGTGGTATCTCCTCACTGGCCATCATTGGATGTATGGGTGACATGGCCGGTACCCCTGCAACCTTCATGTTGTATGGCTTGTTGTATAGCATGTGGTATCTCCTCACTGGCCATCATTGGATGTATGGGTCACATGGCCGGTACCCCTGCAACGTTCATGTTGTATGGCTTGTTGTATAGCATGTGGTATCTCCTCACTGGCCATCATTGGATGTATGGGTGACATGGCCTGTACCCCTGCAACCTTCATGTTGTATGGCTTGTTGTATAGCATGTGGTATCTCCTCACTGGCCATCATTGGATGTATGGGTGACATGGCCGGTACCCCTGCAACCTTCATGTTGTATGGCTTGTTGTATAGCATTTGCCATCATTGGATGTATGGATCACATTGGTGGCAAGACATATAGGTGGCAAGCACATCTGTTGTACTTGGAATAAAACGCATTCCAAAATATTGTTTAACAAATTCATATAAATAAGTATCAAGGTTTGCCCCATGGCCTTTCCAAACTCAGTAAACTCCCAACTCCCTAAACTGAAATCAAAGGCTTCACTCACAGTCTCTTCAGGCACCGAAGGAGAGAAAAGAGTTGTTACAATACATATTAGACCATTGTAGTTTGTTTAATATATAAGGCTCTGGATATTACATCCACAAATGCATGTGAAACTGCATTAATCAAATGACATGATAGATATGTTCTATATTGCATGCAGTTGAAGACACACAAAAGGGCTTTCAAAATGTTCACAGAAAGTTGTTGAATTTTTCACTGTGATATCAAGACAGTTTGGTTTATTTTAACACAATATTCCAGGGAATTCCCTCGTCTAACTCGTCCTCGGAGATACTATTATGTTGAAGTGCTTTTTGTGCCTGTCTCCATTAGTTTGTCAAGTGTTTTCATGATGGCCATTGTTCTTTCAAACTTGATCACCTGACCTGTCACATGGGGTGTCAGCTGGTAGGTCATGTGACAATTTCATGCTGGTAGCACTCATGTGGGACTTTGGAAATGGGATTAAAATGTTGACAGCAACTGTTTGAATTGTTAAATTAATTATATTACTCTGTGTGTTTTACTTTTATTTATCGTCGCTACCAGTTGCCCATATGAGCGACGCCTCCTGAAGAGATAAGTCATTTTAGATTTTTGGAGGATAGTGCAATGATACAGACAGAGACCCTTCCAGAGTCTCCTCTGGTTCTTTTATGTGCTCAATGTAAAGCACCGACACGAGACCTCTGTTTAAAGTCCTATCTTAAAAACTGTTAATTTTATTAGGGTCAGACGGATCGAATCTGCCATCCCTGGATTACCAGTCCAACTTGTTAACAACTGGACTACAGATCCGTCTGTGCAAAAACATTACATTACCATAATAAATAATAATAAGATAGCATTTAGCATTTCGGATATGTTCTCTCAGGACTTTTGCATGAACTGTGCTCTTATGTACAGTGGAACAACACCTTTCCAGAAACAATCAAACAAAGACACTATTTATCTCAACAACTTTTACATCCAATTAATATTTCGACATCCGAATGGTGTTTGTTACACAGCCCAGCCAGAAACACGCTATTTTTAACAAAATTAAGCCTTTCAAGGTTTCGGGAAGGGCTGTAACTAATGTTGCTTGAACTTGTTGCCCCGACCCGTTTACCTTTCTTTAATTTGTCATGTTTTGTATTCACATGTAAAACAAATCGAGCAGTAAAATATGATTAAACTAAACCCTTTCAAGCCCCAAAGGCATATGTTTAAGACATGAACTGCGTCAAGCCTCAATGGGTGAGCGTACAGTGCCTTATGGTGGGCAGACCCGTAATAAATTTGAATAGCAACGCAAAGGATCCTTCCAAATTACACTGTCGGCTCAAACTTTTCCATTTGCCAACTTGTGGTGCATTTAGACCAACAAATATTTCATGTGTTTGTTTTGTTATTGTTTTTGTTTTACATCTAATGGAGTTAATGGTTTCGTGTCATGTTTCTATCAATATATGTGAATTAAATGTGTTACCATCTGCTTCTTGTGTAAATCCCATCGTCAGTTTTAACGTTATATAATCACTATTATTAAGGAGCCATTTATGTCATTTTATAATGAACATTTTACACAATTAATGATGCAATTACCAGCTTCTACCAAGCATGTTCTGGAAACGGTTTTGCATTTTTAGTGAAGTGGAATCATGATAAAGGTCCATAAATATATTGCTCTTCTCAAAACAATTTCCTTTCTAGAGACAAAATTGTCTGGAAATGTCATATTTTGTGGTTTGTGTCAATTTCATTAAAATTCCATTCACTTGATGATGATCATGTGTCTGTATAAATGGAATAGTTAGAGTTGCTCCCCTTTGATCACAATTGGTCAGTTCCTGGTCTATCAAGCTGATGTGTTGTTTGATAAGTCTCCCCCCTTTCAGATGATTTCCAGATTTCGGTATTATAATAATATCCGAATATTAACCTGTCTATAGTTTACTACTGTATGTATTATTCTATTGTAAGCCATGAGTGACAGTGAAATCTATGTAAGATATCAGGTTAAAACATTGTTCGTGTTGTTGAAAGGAATGAAATAGATTGAAAAGTTGTTCTTTCATTATGCCGTTATCGTCTATAGTTCTCAAGCAGCGAAAAGTACTGTTTGTGGTATGGTAAAAGTCTGTGCCTAATTGTTGCATATAGGTGTCCGACATCTCGGGTAGATAATAAAAATATGATATATAATATTAGTGCATTCAGACTGATTGAACACGGTAGCAGAAGTTTAAAATATCGAGACCACATCGGAAATCATAATCGACTCATTAGTGAAAACGCATATTTCTACAGAAAATATTTTCATATTATATGGTATAATTTTTTTCCAAAATGTTACCTCAAATACTGAGTATTTCAACTAATAAGCAAATGTCATATACACGATTTGTTGACATAACATAATAATGTAAAATAGGGTCGACATTCATGCCTAATACAACAAGTGTATCCTGAATAACAATATTTATGGTACGGATTTACCGTTATATCTCACATGTGTGCCTATGCATATTTATTTGTAGATTAGTCTTAGTTAAATTATCTTTAAACGACATTATTTCACGTTTAGTGTTGACTTCGCGTAATGTCTCTTTAAGCTTATAAATAATAATATATGATATATATATATTAGTGATGGCAACGAATACCCGAATATTCGCTCAAACGTCCGAATATCCGAATACTATTACAGTATTCGAATATTCGGGAGAAATAAAAAAAAATAAACTGTCATAAAATCAGATACGTCGTTGTTGTTTTCTTTTCAATATATCATAAAACCGTACAAAGTTACAATACAAAATAAATCGCTGGACTGGTAATCCAGGGATAGCAGGTTCGATCCCCCGTCTGACCATAATAAAATTAACAGTCTTTCAGATGGGACGTTAAACTGAGGTCTCGTATTGGTGCTTTACACCATGCACTTAAAAGAACCAGAGGAGACTCTGGAATGGGTCTCTGTCTGTATCACTTAACTATCCTCCAAAATCTAAAATGACTAATATCTTCAGGAGGCGTCGCTCATATGGGCAACCGGTAGCGACGATAAATAAACACACACACACACACACAAAAGAAATCGCCCGAGGAGGTGTGAATAAACCATGTTGTGATTGCAACCACGGCAGGTGTTAATTGACACTTGCCATATTACTGATTGAACCAATTCAATATTGCAAACTAATTTGTTTGCAAATTGTTGCTGCTATATCGGGGGTCTTTGATATGATTTTTAAATTGTTTTGCCGAGAAAATACCTTTGAAATATTACTGAAAGTTTGCAGCAACATTCACGCCCATATGTATTTAAAAATTTAATTAACTGCTCAATATTACCCAAAAGTACTATTTAAAGTATGATTTTTTTGAATGAACAACGTCAGATCGCTGAGGAAACACTGGAAGCCTACGTGGAGGACGTACCATTGAAACTGTCTTCACGTGACACTAGTGGTGACTGTGAGCCTACACCTAAGCGTAGGAAATTGAACTTTCAAGTGTTTGAGACAAACAAAAAGAACAGTCTGATGAGTTAAAGAGCTATCTGCTCGAGAAAATGGATCCCCATGTGAAACCCCTTGAGTGGTGGCGGAAAAATGAACTGAAATTCCCCACTGTCGCTCAAGTTGCCCGTAGACTACTGTCAGTGCCAGCAACGCCAGTCCCATCCGAACGCATCTTCTCCACAACTGGTCTACTTATCAACAAGCTAAGGAACAGATTATCCACTTCTCTTGTTGACAACATTATTTTTTTTAACAAGAACAACGTTCAAAAAGGTTGTGACATTGAGTTTTAATGTGCACGCATCGTTGACATTTATGGACATATATATTGTATGTGTGAAATTTAGTACACATTGAAATGTTTCCAAGTAATTGAATTTGAATAAAGTTTAGCATGTTCTTATATAGAATTCTTCATTTATTATATATAGTAGCATAGGTATTAATTTGGTGTACTAACTTAAGTCTCATCAGGAATGGTAGCATGTACATTGGACAATAACTGATTGAGCCAAACAGAAAGTAGATTAATTGTGAAAATTTATGTGTTTGAGATATTTTGAGTTTTTCACAGAATTATACCAACTTCCCGACCGAATATTCAGATCCTTAAATCGCTATTCGTTGCCATCCCTAATATATATATATATATGTTACTCATCATCATCTTCAAAACCAGCAAAGATGCACGTGTTGACTTAAATCAATGAATTTTATAGAAATATGAAGCGACATAGATTATTCCGAGAGGGGAACGGGGGGGGGGGGGGTAATTTATTGTAGAACATATCTTCTAGTCTAGAATATAATTTTACAGACTTTGACTACCGGGTAGTTAATCATAAATTTAATCCATTGTGTTGCTACATGGGACAGTGTTGTTTTAGAATCGATCTTCCGAACCAAACATCTGGCGAGGACGGACAGACATATCGGACGTTTTAGCAGCCCTGTATGCAACTATAAAACAAAGCTGCAAATATATAATATAATGTCCTTCGTTTTAATTATCAACAAACCTACTGTGTCATACGGCTGGTTAACTCTTTCAACACCAAGTAACTGACATGGACTGGTCCATGATATTCTTAGACCAATAAATGAATAAGAAAATTACATTCGGACCAGTTCATTTATCAAGATGGGTAATTTTGTCCAAAATTAGTAATACTACTTGCAAAAAGTGCAGATCCTGATGAGACGGCTCGTCACGAGCCGGCTCATCTGGATCTACACTTTTTGTAAGCCTATATAGAGGTATGTGGTGTTGAAAGGGTTAATAGCCTGTCGATGAGATTGATGTTGCATTAACAGAGTTCAATGTGCATAGCACCCAGCATGGTTGCATATTTTGGAGCATCAATCGTGTAATTATGCATACTGTGTCCTCCTTGAGGTTGCGAGTTTGAGCGCCGCCAGAACTACGGCGATGGTGTCCTTAGACAAGACGCTTATATTCACATTTCCTCTTCTCCGTCCCTCATGGCGATGGATTCCATCCAGAATGAGGATTAGAGAGCGACAAATCTAATGTTATTAAGAACCACCAACATTATATCCATTTCTTTGACAGAGAATATTTCTCCAAACTTGTTACATCCGCCTCCGTGGTCGAGTGGTTAAGGTCGCTGACTTGTATACCACTGTAACCTATCATCACTGATGGTCACGGGTTCGAGCCCCGCTCAGACCATGTCTCATTTATATGAAAAAGTTGGCAGTTTCTTACGGAGGTTGGTGCACCCAAGTACTGGTTAACCGCTGGAGCCTGCCCAGGAAAGGTGTTGTTAGGTAAACTGCCCGCCGGCGATATAGCCCAAAATGGTGCTGATGCAGGCGTAAAACCCGAAATATAACATAACATAACCAAACTTGTTACAATGTACAACATAGATTTGAATAGCATTGACTCCCACTAAACTATTTGATAGGCAGATATCCTTTAAACCCTGTTACAAAGGAGAACATGCAATATATCTGATGAAGACCATTCTCATTTAGACAATATTGGACCAAATTGCATTTACTGATACACCACTCATCAAAATGGCATCAAGTTAAGACAATCAGAGCCTCCAGCTTCTATCTCGGAACAATTCTAGTAATTCATTATACCATTTCTGGGCAATTTCATGATTTCGGAAGTTTGTTTAAATCAATAGGAAATCAGAGATAATAGGGGAGAGTGGTCGTTATAGAAAATGATGCCCTCTATAAAGCACAATATGTCATCCTCAATTGGCCAGATTGAGCTAAAGATGTTTTCACAGTGATATTTCAAGAGTTTATCGAGATAGTTAATGAAGTATCAGAGGAAAAAGCGATAGTCTTAATGTCTGGGTTCTCCCTATGTCAATAAAATGGGCGAGGAAGCCACCCCCGCTTGAAGTTGCTGTCGCCCTGTTTGAATCAAATTACACCCGTTTGAAAATATTTTGCTGAAAAAAAATGAATTATGATATATTTATTATAGTGTAATATTTTATGATAGAATCTGCTCCAGATTGCTGCTACAATGTATCTAATTTAAAACAATTTCCTTGCATGCATCAGACATGTGGATTTTCTCCGGGAACTCCAGTTTCCTCCGACACGAATGACCACATTTACGCTTTCATCCGCGCCAATGAGAGTGATTAATATAAGTTGTTAAAACATGCTTCGCAATCGTAAAATAAACGTAAAATAAATAAAGTTTAAGCTTTGTTGGAATTTTTAATTAGTGTGTTTCTTGTGGTTGAAATCACAGGGATTCGGCACGTTTGGGGGTACTAGTATATATATTTAAGTACAGGGATTCTACTCTGTGGGATGTCAGATTTCGCATCGATCAGTAAAATGGCCATATCTGAAACAATTTTGTACAAAGCTGTCCAAATATAACGCCTATCCCGAGTCTTTATATTGTTCTTCAAATAAAACACAACTTTAAGCTGCATGCATGTATACTTTGCAAACAATTGCCACATACATTGGCCATAGCAGGTCACATTTCCATACTAGGACACGGGTTCTGTCAGCAACAAAAAAAAATCTTCGACGGGAGAGTTTTAACTGTGAATAACATTATCAATAAAATGTGTTTCCACTAACCTGTATGTTTATTCGGCAAAAATGTACGTCAAAAAGAGATTTCATAGCATTTTCAATTTGTTTTGAACATTTCTAAAGCGGCGCAATTCGCGTTGAAACCAGCGTTGAAACGAGCGTTCTGATTGGATTATTAGAATGTAACAAGATGTTTTTTTATATATGAAGAACAATCATAATCCAATCAGAACGCTTGTTTCAACGCGAATTGCGCCGCTTTAGAATTTTTCAAAACAAATTGAAAATGCTACGAAATCTCTTTTTGACGTACATGTTTGCCGAATAAACATACAGGTTAGTGGAAACACATTTTATTGATAATGTTATTCCCAGTTACAACTCTCCCGTCGAAGATTTTTTTTGTTGCTGACAGAACCCGTGTCCTAGTATGGAAATGTGACCTGCTATGGCCAATGTATGTGGCAATTGTTTGCAAAGTATACATGCATGCAGCTTAAAGTTGTGTTTTATTTGAAGAACAATATAAAGACTCGGGATAGGCGTTATATTTGGACAGCTTTGTACAAAATTGTTTCAGATATGGCCATTTTACTGATCGATGCGAAATCTGACATCCCACAGAGTAGAATCCCTGTACTTAAATATATATACTAGTACCCCCAAACGTGTCGAATCCCTGTGGTTGAAATGTGTTTGCATGCTGTACATGTGTAGCTAGCTGTTCATTTGACCATTCATCAAGTATGTTCGAAACCCAATGGGCTGTTAAATTCTTTCATATGAGGAAACTATCCTGTTGCTTGCAGAAGGTCGGTGATGCCTACCAGGATGGCACTTGAAGTCTTCCTCCAAATATAATAGCAGGGCAGTTAGTTGCCATAATTATGATCATGGCTGTTTAAATTATTACCCTATTAAGCTGTTCCCTTGACAAGTTCTCATATTGTATATATATATATAAGCTTGTCAGTGTTTGTCAAGGTTGTGATGGAATCTCGCTACAGAATACCAGGAGACCCGAAGTTATAAAACTATGCACAAATCTCAAACAAGCTCAGGGCTGTGATTGGCTGATTCTGAGATTTTCACTCAGCTGAGCCAATCAGAAAGCATGAGGTTTAGGAACAGTGTTATATAATCTCCAGGCCTGTTTATGCTTGTCACCTACAGATGGATCTGTAGACCAGTGGTTAACACGTTGGACTTGTAATTCATGGATCGCAGGTTCGATCCCCCGCCTGTTTAAGCTTGTCACCTACAGATGGATCTGTAGACCAGTGGTTAACACGTTGGACTTGTAATTCAGGGATCGCAGGTTCGATCCCCCGCCTGTTTAAGCTTGTCACCTACAGATGGATCTGTAGACCAGTGGTTAACACGTTGGACTTGTAATTCAGGGATCGCAGGTTCGATCCCCCGTCTGTTTAAGCTTGTCACCTACAGATGGATCTGTAGACCAGTGGTTAACATGTTGGACTTGTAATTCAGGGATCGCAGGTTCGATCCCCCGCCTGTTTAAGCTTGTCACCTACAGATGGATCTGTAGACCAGTGGTTAACATGTTGGACTTGTAATTCAGGGATCGCAGGTTCGATCCCCCGTCTGTTTAAGCCTGTCACCTACAGATGGATCTGTAGACTAGTGGTTAACACGTTGGACTTGTAATTCAGGGATCGCAGGTTCGATCCCCCGTCTGTTTAAGCCTGTCACCTACAGATGGATCTGTAGACCAGTGGTTAACACGTTGGACTTGTAATTCAGGGATCGCAGGTTCGATCCCCCGTCTGTTTAAGCCTGTCACCTACAGATGGATCTGTAGACCAGTGGTTAACACGTTGGACTTGTAATTCAGGGATCGCAGGTTCGATCCCCCGTCTGTTTAAGCCTGTCACCTACAGATGGATCTGTAGACCAGTGGTTAACACGTTGGACTTGTAATTCAGGGATCGCAGGTTCGATCCCCCGTCTGTTTAAGCCTGTCACCTACAGATGGATCTGTAGACCAGTGGTTAACACGTTGGACTTGTAATTCAGGGATCGCAGGTTCGATCCCCCGTCTGTTTAAGCCTGTCACCTACAGATGGATCTGTAGACCAGTGGTTAACACGTTGGACTTGTAATTCAGGGATCGCAGGTTCGATCTCCCGTCTGTTTAAGCCTGTCACCTACAGATGGATCTGTAGACCAGTGGTTAACACGTTAGACTTGTAATTAAAGAATCGCAGGATCGATCCCCCGTCTGACCCTAATAAAATTCAGATGTGACTTTATACCAAGGTCTTGGTCGGTGCTTTAAAAGACCCAGAGGAAACTCGTTGCACTATCCTCCAAAAATCTAAAATGACTAATCTCTTCAGGATGCGTCGCTCATATGAGCAACCGGTAGAGATGATAAATAAACGTAAAACACACACAGCCTGTCATACCAGAATCATTACATGCTTTAACCCTTTGCATGCTAGCGCCAGATAAAATCACTTGCAAACAGCATAGAGCCAGACTCTATACTATTTGCTATTCGTATAGTGAAGCTAAAAACACTTGGCTGAATAGCAAACAACATAGATCCTGATCAGACGTGGCGTTATGCCGCGGCTGATCTGGATCTATGTTGTTTGCAAATGTGATTTTATTTATTCGGCAGGCAAAGGGTTAATAGTTTAGTTTAATCATATTTTATTGCTCGATTAGTTTTTTTACATATATACATGTGAATACAAACATGACAAATTATAGAAAAGCAAACGGGTCGGGCCACAAGTTCTAGCAACATTAGTTACGGCCCTTCCCGAAATTAATAGATTGGATAATAGAGAATTTCAGTAGAAGGAATGCTCATTGTTCTAAATGTCTCTACTGCTTCTCAGTCCCCTCATTAATTTACAGTAACAAAAGTTTGACTATCCATGACAACATCTCCTTCCCAGATCATCTCTCCTTACAGTTTGATAGCACTTGGTATAGCAGCCATAGAATTCACATAAAAATGCCTTTTTGCCATAAAACCAGTGCTCCTTGCACCCATCCTGCCCCACCATGTCTGGAAGTGACAGTAGATAGATATACATGTCAGCTTGTATATTTCATATTAACGAGAGGCTAAGTTTATGGCCTGTTTCAAGTGGGCTTGCTCTCTTGAATTCTACTTGACCACATGTGGGTGTTTCATTGTTCCCAGGGAACAAGCCCTAATGTATTTAGTTGTTTATGGCACTTGAGTTAATCTTGTGTCTGCTTCTCTGGCCGAATATAAGAAACTGTCTAAATGCATTTCCTGAACTCTGCTACATGCCAGGCTTTGTCAAAGACATGCTGGTGTTTGTAATTTCAAGTGTATAAAGTGACAGATTAATCATTCATATGTAGATTCAATGAGAGACATCAGTCAGTTACTGCCTCTGAATGCTCTAAAAGTAGATAGGTCCTATTAAGTGTTTTCCTCTGTTTTTATCATTGTTCCCTTTGCACAACATGCAATTTTATTCCACTATCGTTTCTTATGAGTATTGAATTACTGTATCTTGACAGATCTCATACAGTATATGCAATGGGTACTTATTTGTAGAAGAATGTTATCAGTTTATTAACACGATTTTGATAACATTACATTTATCATACCGCAACATCTTGTTAGGGAACAACAGTAAAAACAGTTTTTAAAAAAAAGGACTCTAACTAAAAGGACCTATTCACATTTTGGAATAAATCAGACTTTATCTGCCAAGGGAGGTAATAGAAAATTAGAAATGTCTCTTATTACAAGACAAAATACCACATTTTCTAACTGGAGAAGTCACAGATGCTTCTATAACATTTGATGCCTGACTTTCTACATGTTTTTTTCAGTTTGATACAATATTTATATATATATA